>JBBMOE010000041.1:3561572-3581438 GCA_037975065.1 Chaetodon trifasciatus
TATATTATATTATATATTTCTCCTCAGACTTGTTTGGGTTTTCCTTTGTTTTTAATTGCTCACCATCCCACTGTTGCACTTCTGGTTTCCACTGTTGTTCCTTCATCAGACAAAACTGGACTTTGGCTCTCCAAAGCCTCCTCGGAGAGAAGTTTTGGAGGAAGAGGCCTCCATCGGCTTTGTCTTCATTCCTCCTGAGACAAAGGAGCGAGTTCTGACGGAGCACCAGAAGGAGGTGAAAAGGACAAAAAGGTAAGATTTCTCCTTTTGTCTGTTTGCAAAATGCATTATGTACGCATCCATGTTGTCAGTCTTATGTAGAGTTATTGTTTTCTTTGGCACAGGGTTGACATCCCTGCCATGTACAACAATCTCGATGCTTCTCTTGATACAACGATTTTCTCTCAGTACACACAGAGCCAAGAAGATTCTTTGTAAGTTCTGATTGTCTGCTACCAGAATCAAAATAAGTCCTGTCTTTCTCTCCCAAAAAAACAAAAAACCGCATTCATATGATAAACCTCTTTTTATTCTACAGGGACAAAGTGACAACTGAACAAGCTGACAATGTTATCAAAGAGGCTTCTGGCAAGGTAATGAAATGCACATCTCCATCACAGGCATAAAAAGTAGGGAATAATTAATCTTGCCCAAAAAGACTCAGCGGGGAGCTTGTTTTGTCCTGTTTTCATTCTGCCAAAGTGAGTATGAGTAAAACAAAAACTACTTGTGTGTTACTAGCAACACTATATAGCCACTGCAAAAAGAGTTTCAGTGCTAAATTAACAGTAAGATTTCCAAGTTAAGAAGTTTTTCTACAGAAAAAAATAGGAGCACTAATTCAAGCAGAGGCAGGATTGTGCTGTCTCTTCAGAAACAGACATTTGTCAGTATTGCACAATCCGATGACCTAGCAGAGGTCTGTACACTCCAAAGGACTTTTTCAGGACATGGTGAGAAAATTAGTATCAAACACAGAATTATTCACAATAATCAACATCCAGAAAAGTTACCCATTAAGTGGCAAAATACTTATACTCTCCAACCATGCCCTGCAGCTCTTCTGTAGGATCCTGAGATGTTCAAGGCCACATATGTAATCTCTCCACTATGTTCTGGTTCTGCTCCAGCATAGCTTTGCAGCTGGACATGCCCAGAATATGTGCTTCACCATGACACGTCCAGGAAACATCCTGGTCAGATAGGTTTTATGAAGTTTTCCTACAATTTAAATGAATTCCAAAGCAAGACAATAAAGCATCAGCACATTATCTTTGATAGTATGTTCTTTCACACAGATTTGAAATGAAGTTATACTGGGTTCTGCAGAGTCCCTGTCTATCTTTAGAAAAAGACGAAAGACCAAGCTCTTTCTTAAAGAAAAAAACAAAACAAAACAAACTCTCTGCTCACTCTTTGCACTCTTTGCATTACCTCATAGCACTGCCTTGTAGCAGCTATGTCCAGAATTGGACCAGAAAGTTGCGTTAGGGCACTTACTCTTGTTGTTCTCTTCCATCTAGCACCTTGCTTGTGATGTATGAGAATCTCATATGTACATTGCTTTGGATAAAAGCGTCTGCCAAATGACAAACTGTAATTGTAATTATATACTGTAACTGTTTTCATGGAGTTGCAGGTTTTTACATAATTAATATGATGACCTCTGTTTAGGGGCTGACAAAGTCTGACCTTTGGGACTTAAATGGTAGCTACTGCTGTAACTCTAAACTGACACAAAGTGAAACCAGACTGCACATTGTTTAAGTAAAAGAAGAAAACACATCTACTTCATTATGAGGATAACAGTAGTGGCACTAGTGTATTTATGTCTCATAAGACCATATCATAGTATATTGCCTTATTATTTCTCACCCTACAAGGCTTCACTCTTTCATACCAGTTTCCATTGATGAGAATATTCTTTTTTTAAATTTTTTTTTCAGTGATTTTTGAAGTGCTGAAACATTCTCATCCATGCATGCCTGTGTGGATTTGAAATAATTTGAGCCATTTGAGACTAGTTCTTGTTGTAAAAGAAAATAAAAATCATCTCTGTCACTATAACTGAAAATGTATAAAGAAGCATTTACCAATGCTTTGCAATGAGATTTCTCCATTTTATTGTAAAGTGTAATTTGACAGGGCACTGAACTTGCATTTTCTACATATTCACCCTTTGACAGCATCTTTTGTTTGCCTGGATCGAATATCTTTCCAGATTTAGTTACTTGTATTTGGTTTCCTCCAGGTTCCTCAGGAAGATGTGGAAAAAGAGGAAGAGACTGAAGTTCTAACAAAAGAGACTCAAGACATTGCCAGCCCACAAGCACTAGAGAACATGACAGGAAACCATGAGCAGGAAGAGATGATCCCTGAATCAGCAGATGTTTCTATGGAGGATGATGCCAAGAGTGATGATGGGGCAGAGGACTTGGGCATGCAGTCTAAAGGCACAAGTCCTAACACATCTTGCACTTCAGATTTGGTCTCAGGGACTCCCCAGAAACCCAACAGTCGTCGTCAGTCCTTTATCACTCTGGAGAAGTATGCTGAGGGAAAGCCTGCCAGTCCCAGCAGTGTGTCTACATTCACAGGTCCCCTCATAAAGACCTCCAACAGCCAAGACCAGTCTAACACACCTTCCCAGACATCCATTTGTCCAAACTATCAGGATTCCCAGTCCTCTCAGACAGGAAAACTTAACTTGCAGTCTCCTGTGAACAGTGCCCCTGAGTCCCCTTTGAGACCAAAAGACTCAGGTACAAAATGCAGGCCAGTAAGGCTGACTAAAAGAATGCCAAGTGACACAACGGAGGATGAAGATGTTATCCCTGACTCCCAGTCTGAAGTGGAGGAAAAGCAGAGTACATTGGAGGAACTGAAACCATCATGCCAAGAAGGTGAATCTGAACAGAGTCTGGATGATTCTCAGTCCTCTCTGACCCAGACCTCTCCAGGTGAACCCAGACGTTCTGGACGCAGCAGAGTCAGACCTCTGCGTCCTGGAGAAGACCCTGAGCCACGGGAAGAAAAATACATGATGCACAAAAGGAGACGTTCTCAAGAGCAACCTAAAAGTGATTTTCTGAAATCAGACTCAATGCAAAGCAGACCTACTAGGAGAAGTAAGCAGGCTGCTGAGGAGGACAGTGGCAGCGACAGATTGCGAACGAGGGCTCAGAGGGACAAGAGTGAGTCAAGCCAAACCAACACTAAGGGTAGACCTCACAAGAAGATCAGACAAACATGCAGCATTTCAGAGGAGTCCCTTGATAAACCTGAACACAGAAGGAGAAGCACCAGAGAGCTTGAGTCCAGCCAAACTGACCTGCTGTCAGACACACAGTCTGATTCTGAAAGCCAGTCACAGGGAAGGCACAGTCGGCGGAGCAGATCATCACTGGAGACCAAGGAGGAAAGTAGAATGAAGAAAAGGGTTTTGCTTGACAAAGAAGAGTCCAGCCAAACTCCCAAACATGAGCTTAAGCTTGTAGAACAGGCAGAAAAGGATGATGATAAGCCAGAGAACGGTTCTCAAATGATCACGCCTTCCTCTCAAATTGATGGCACATCCCAAGAGTTTGAGCTTGCAGAACATATTGAAAAGGATAATGACGAGCCAAAGAATGATTCTCAAATGGTCACTTGTTCTCCTCAAACTGGTGGCCAGTCCCAAGAGTCTGAGCATATAGAAAATACCAAAAACGAAAAAGATTCTCTGATTGTTGCTTCTTTAACTAATGAAGAGTCCCAAGATAGAACAACCGTAACAAACAAGTTGGTGAATGACTCAGAGGTCAAAGATAAACACAAGACAGGAGAAAGTACAGATGACAGCCTTATTCAAGAGGACTCTCAAATTATTACACCCTCATCTTCTGATAGTCAGTCTCTGCGTAGATCCAGAAGAAGCAAGGCATCTTCTGAGGCAGCAGAGTCTGAAAATAAAGGTGAAAGTAAGGGTTCATTACAAAGGCAGAGTAGGTCCAATGCCCAGGCAGCTGTCAGTCATGCAGAGGCCACAATTGGAGGTAGGAAAAGGAGGAGCAAAGTCCAAGAGGAGCAGTTGAAGTCAACCCCAGAGAGTTCTCAGTCACTAAATATTGCAGGATCAACAGAGTCCTCCCAAGGCAGGGGCAGGTACTCAAGACGAAGATCTTCTCAAGCATTAGTAGCCAATATAGAGTTTTCAGAGTCTGAATCCTCGGAGGTCAAAGAAATTTCTCCAATGCCCAAAAAGAGAGGGAGGAAACCTCGGGCATCTCTTCAAAGTCCTCTCACCCTCGAATCGAAAGAAAACAAAATGAATAATGAAGTGGTGAAGAATGATTGTGGTTCTTCTCAAAAGACACATACACAAAGTATAGAAGATGAAAATGCAACAGATTTAGAGGACTCTCAGAAAACCCAAGATTTGCAGGGTTCTGAATCACTCCAGGTGATGCCTAACATTGAGGAGCAAAGTAACAAAGAAACGGAAGTAGAGGCTGATGTTGTTGTAGAGAAAACTGACACAGAAAACACAAAGAAGAGTGAACTGCTCAGGGTGTCACCCTGCAAGGAGGAGCAAGCACAAGAGGACTCTAAAACAAATGTTGGTAATACATCTTTACAAAGAAGTGACACTGGGGAGCTGCAATCTGCTGAAATGCTTGAAACTGTGGAGGTCAGTACTGAACAGACTCAGGAGAAGTTGCTCTATGACTCGTCTGTGTTATCTGCTGTGGACACGCCTTCATCTCCTGATGAGACAACGGAGAAACTGCAGGTCTCAGAGTCTTCAGAGGAGAAAGCTGAAGAAGTGTCTGAGCCTGGTGAGACTGTTACAGAAAAACAAAGCAATGATTCAGATTCAAATAACGAAGAGCGTCCAGTTATTCCAGTGGAGGACCTGGCTGAACACAGTCACAGTATCTCTTTTGAACAAAACCAGATGGAGTGTCCAAATGTCATAAATGACTTTTCAAAGGAGGAGGAAAACTCTGCCTCCATTGAAGAAGACACATCACCAAACCAGCACACAGAGACCAGTGCCGGAGATGACATCACACCTCTACAAGAGAACAATAAAGAAGATAAAACCCAGATCATGGAGTGTCAGGATGAAAAGGAAACTCAGACCACCAATTCTGAGAAAAATTTGGAAGCTGATCTGCCTGATGCTGGTAACGCTTCAATGTTATCAGAATCGACAAGCAAAGATGTTGTCTTCCAAGGTTCTCCAGCAAAGCAGAAGGACCTGGAGCCTGTAATGGGGCCAGATGTTGGCCAAAGCCCCAGCAGTGGCAGGACCAGAGGAAACTGGTCTCCTTCAGCCTCACCATCAACCAGTATTCTTAAGAAGAGCCAGAAGAGGCCACTAGAGGACGACACGCCCTCACCTCTTGTCAAAGTAAGTGACCAAGCACTTGTAAAATGTACTTGGTCAAAATGCATAAATAAACAGGATCCACTCTCAAAACTGGAACTTATATTTGTTTGTAACGCAGGTGAAAGTAACTTCATTTTCTCCTTTAACTTTGCAGTCCAGGCGTGTATCTTTTGCTGATCCGATCCAGCAGCAGGAAACAGCAGACGACATCGATCGTCGCAGCCCTGCCATCAGAACCAGCTCCCCCAGAAGATCCAAAATTAGCAGCATCTCACAGCCAAAGGTATCAGTGAGGCCAGCATTGTTCTTAATTGCCATATTTCTGATCAACATGAACTGAAGTGCTTATTCGGTGGTCTGCTTTGATCTAACATGGCATCCTTCTGCCACTTATTCTAGTACGTCACCACTCCTACAAAGGGCTTGCTGATCCTGAGTCCCAGAAATCTGCACAGTCCAGGTTACAAGAGCTCCAAGAAATGCCTGGTATGCACAAAAATGAGAAGTGGGCATTCATTATCACTGTTTACCTTGGCATGGTGCAAGAAGAATCAAACAAGCTGACAGGCACAGTCCTGGCTAACATGTTAGCAAAGAACACACAAGAATGATGGACCGAAATGGTTACAATTACTTAAAGAGTAACTGATTCAGCATTTCACTCCTATAACATTGTCAGACTCACAATGTACAGTTAAAAAAAAATTATAACCCAGTGCAGCACAACCAGACTCCCTAATGCTTTGACTCAGTGCGGCTCCCTCTGGACCCATGAAAGGCTTCTACAGCCTCCCACATTTATACAAGAACCCCCCAAGACTGACTTTGATGTGTAAAATTGCAGCACTTCCCTGTTTAATGTGCTGTAAACTCATAATTGTGAGTGGGTGGCTAAGTCCTTCAGAGCTACAGAGTTGGATGATAATTTTCTGTAGGTACATCATTGCGAGAAACACTGTTCACTATGCATGTGGTCATTTGATTCTGTTTTTGATTAATTGTGACCCAAACTAAAATCATTAAAAGCTGCACTACAGGCTATTAGGCCTAATTGTAAAAGCAACACTTTTTTTCCCCAGATTTCTGAAATGAACCAGGAGCCACGGCCTGTCTCCAGAGACTGTATCTACCCTGCCCTGGTTGGCTGCTCCACACCTGTAGAAGCTGTGCTGCCTCAGATATCATCCAACATGTGGTGAGTACAGTGCGGTGTTCATGAAAAAACAAATGTCATGTATTTGTTCATTTTAGTCTGTAAATGAAAACATTTTGGATTGTCTAACCAGCTGCTTCTAGTTTTTACTACTGCTGATTCTCCTCATAGGTCTCGTGGTTTCGGGCAGCTTGTTCGAGCAAGAAACATCAAAACAGTCGGTGACCTCAGTGCTCTTACTCCCAGTGAAATCAAGACTCTGCCAATTCGCTCCCCAAAAATCTCCAATGTCAAAAAGGCACTTAAAATCTATGAACAACAGGTATGCAAGGCAAAGAGCATGGAATAAATAACATCAATTTCACACAAATATATGAAGATGAATGTCTTTACGTGACACCTGAACAATTCTCTTCTAGCGTAAAGGACGAGGTGGCGATGAGTTGAAGAGTTTTGATGAAATGGAGATGATGACTTCTGAACTGGAGGAGACCAGTGCTCCTCAAAACCAGGATGAGGAGGATAAGACCTCAGGCGAGACACTCGGTGTGTAAAATCTCAGTGTAATAAAGCAGGGTTTTTTTTGTTGTTTTTTCCCTGCTTTGCTTGCAAAAGTGATAAAAATTCCACCATATTCATAGCTGCTGGGTTTACATGCTGTGACTCAAATTGGAAATCAGTATTAAGTTATATGAGAAGATCAATACCATGTGACTATCTGTGCAATAAGTGCCTGTTGAATTGCTAGAAAGGCAAATCAGATTCAGTGCAGCGACATCTGCACAAATATGACCTTCATGGAAGAGTTGTCAGGAGAAAATATTTCCTGTGTCCTTACCACGACATTCAGCCTCAGACATTTGCAAAGGAACCTCCAAAGATGCCTGCTGCATTTTAAAAAGTTAAAATAGAACTTTTTGGCCAGAATGGACAGAATGGACAAAGGTATGTTTGGAGAAAAAAAGATTGCAGAATTTGATGAAAAGAACACCTGTCCAACTGTACAGCATAAGGGTATCACTGTATCTTCCACCAGTAACTGTGTGGATTCTTAGCTGGTTGCGTTTTCCTCTTGTATTGCAGTTGGCGACTTGGTTTCCACTCACTGTCTCCTTGCTTCATATTTGCTGCATAGATACAAAGTGGTATTGATGCTGTCATCCAACTCCATGAGTAAATGTGTTTCTCAAAATAACTTTTCAAACTTTTCCCTTTAAATATGTAAACAATGTCATCTTTCTGTCTGCAGCAACAGAGCTGGTGGACGAGTCTGTTCCTGCAGATGGGAAGCTGGAGCAAAACGACTGTGGGAGTCAGCCCGCTGATACACTGGCTGTAGAGCAGAAACCTGAAGGACAGCTGCACCCTGAAGGGCTGCTGTCACAGGTGGAGGCCCTGACCTGCAGGATGACGCCATTAGAACTCAGTTACTCCTCACCACAGCAGCTCATTCAGATGCACGATCAGTTAGGAGGCATGATGAGATGTGTGGCAGTAGAGCTGCATACCCGCCTCTGCCAGACAGATGGCAAACCCTGAAGAGACTTCTGCCTGTCCTGGATCAGACCACTGCACAGGCGTTAGAAGGCACACAAAAAGACATCCATTTGAGTAGAGTTTGAGAGAAAGAATACTTCAGTTTTCTTTTACCCACCCAGGTTTTGTATAGATAGAAGTATTAAATGAACAGATTTTACCAAGGAGGTTTTTATGGTTGTAATGTCTTATTTGTCTTTGCATAACGTTTTTTTTTTTTTTTTTTTTTTCCCCATGATCGCTAGCAGCACTTTTTTCCATTTCTAGCCTGAGCTGTTGCTTAGTTTATACAGTTTTAAGAAACACTCAAAGGGAAGCACAGTCACATTAAACTGTGGTATGGAGCAATTTTTAATAGTTGTATTGTTGACATGGACAGTTTCCTCCATCCTCTGTAGGCTTTTTAATAAAGGACTGATGTAAGACCACAAATGTATGTGGAAGAAAAATAACGTTTTTCTCAACATGCTGTTGACGCCTTTCATTTTTGTACATATACATCACTTCTTTCCTACTTGTGCCTGTTTTTAGACTGTTTACAATTAACTCATCAGTCCTTTTGTATATTTTGTCAGATCTCCTGATTTGTAAACTTTTTGTTGTTTCATTTTAACATCTTATCACATTTTTAAAGTCATGAAGCATATTCTAGATGATAGTCTGAACTTCAGTCTTTATTTGTGGTTTTAAATATTTCAATAAAAGATGGAATTGACCAATGCGCAATGACATTTTTAAGCTTTTTGCCTTCTCCTAAGTATGTCGAGGAGCATTTTAACGTGCAAGAATTTACTGATATACAGTATAATACATGAATCACTTTTGAATTTTGTATTTTTAAAGAGAACAGACGATTTTCTTTTTGTATGGTACAGAATCAGGCAAGGAGCTCGACAAATTGTATGTTTTAACCTGATTTCTAAATATATGATGCTTTGGCTAAGGTCATCAGATCAAGTGGTTGTCTTCCAGAGTTTGTTCCCTCTGGTTTTATGCACAGTGTTTCCATGTTGATCTGCACTGGAATGATGGTAACAAAAAGGAAAATTCACACCATGAAGGTCTAACTTTGGAAAATACCCACTTGATTTGCCTAACACAAGAAATCTGGATAGGATATTATGGAAAGCTGATTTTTTTCCCCTTGAGAATCTAATAACTGACAATCTTCTGTCCTGAACTATACAACCTGCATCACATATATGTGATCAGGTTTCCCATTCTGGGTTGACACTCAGGAAAACACTGAAATACCTGCCTGAGCTCATTGTTTTGTTCACTCATACCAGGGAAAGCTACAGTGTTCATAGTACTGCCAATAGTGTAAACGCACAGAAATGACAAAGCTGAGAATTGATTAAGGTGTTTATTCAGGAAGCCTTTAATTTAATGTTTTCACAGTTTTTACTTGTTGGCACAAACACTACAGTGTATTTTCAATATGGATTCAGCACTCTAAGCCATGCAAAATGTGTGTATTAGCTGTGAATTGTGTGCTTAATTCAGTTGGAAATGTCAAATGGTTCAAGGAGACATGTCAGTTGAGTTTAAAATTGCAGCCTGTTTCCTCAGACCCCACCTGATAGTGATGTCTGGACACACCATGAAGTAACTTTACATCACTGCAGCAAGGTGTGAGGTTAAACTGCTGAAGGTCAGCAAAAAAGGGTTGTCAGCTGGTTTATCTTCTATTTGTGTAAGAAATGTGAAGTGGAGTGAGTTTGGTGATGTATTTCTCAGTGTTTTACTGCTTTTATCAGCTGATCTGTATTACAGTTATCTTCATTTAATACCAGAAAAGTGTGATCAACTGCCTCTACAGCCTTGATTCCCAAAAAGTTAGGAAGCTGTGTTAAACATGAATAAAACAAAAAGTGTTAACTTGCTAATTAGACAATATAATGGTTTGACCTAATTTATTTCATTGATTTTTGTAAATATATCTTTATTCTGAATTTGATACAGCACCAAATTTCAAGCAAGTTGGGATAGGACCATGATTGGGTTGATCAAGATTTTCAAGAGTATGATCAAGAGTATGGTCAAGATGGCGCCGCGGACGGCTTCGTCGGTGTGTCGGTACGCGTTGTTTTATTTTGTTTTGTGTGTTAAATCTGGTTTTTGCGACGCTACCCGGAGCTCTTTCACCAGTGATGAGCTCATGAACATCAGGGGAGCAACACCAGAGGATTTATTTCCTACTTTCCTGCTCCCAACAGTGGAAATTTCGGACATCCTGGTCAAAGGTGCGCTCACCTTTGCTCACGCGGTGAAACGCCGGAGGAGAGGAAAACGGGCCGGCGCGCTGGTGCGCCTTCGCCAGCTAGCGCGGACTACGCACAGCGTCACCGGGAATATTTCTCTCTAACGTGCGTCCACTGCCCAAAAAACTGGAGGAACTGCAACTGCTGATGGGTAGAAACAGGGACATTTCTTCATCTGCAGTTCTGTGCTTCATCGAGACGTGGCTCTGTGGATCAATGCCGGACTCTGCGCTGCAGCTGGCAGGCTTCCAACTCCACCGCGCGGACAGAGACACAGAGCTTTCCGGCAAAACTAAAGGTGGAGGAATCTGTTTCTACATCATCAGTGATTGGTGCAACGTGGCTGCGACTGCGTGTCCTCTCCTGTGTTTTAAAATAATAAATTGAGTAATCAAACATGAGTCAAAGTCTGTGTTATCCTCTTTGATATGCTTCAGTGTTTAAATTTAAATTCAAAAGATTTCAAACCAAATAATACCATACATACAGCATTTACGCATGAACCTCTATCTTATAGGGCTGTGAGCAGGCTACTGTGTGAACACAATTGTTGTGAGTTACACAATTGTAGTGACTCTCTGTTCTCTCTGCCTGCTTTGGCCACACTTTGGCAGTGGGCAGCCATCCTCCGCTTCACATCCACCTTGATGTCGGACCACTTCTTTTTTACTTCTGCTTGTGTGCGCTTCTCTGACCCCACAGTATTGACAGCCTCACACACACTCCTCCACTCACTCCTCTTCCGTTTGTTGCTTATGCCGGAGGACAGCGTGCCAAAGAGCACATTTTTGCGCACCTCCACTTCAGCGAGTAGCGCCTCCAGTTTGCTTTCGGTGAAATTCTTTTTCTTTCCCGTCTTACTCATTCTTTTTTGATTTTCTGATCGTGAGAGGGGAATCCCAGATGCAGGGCTCATTTAAATATGATTTGCGTATTTAAATAGGGGCGTGGACAGGGAGGGGTCGGGTACTCCAACATGTGCGCTGAATTCCACGTTGATTGGGATGTACAAAGGAAATGTGCTTGCGTACGACGTTTTCTGGATTTGAGCGTACGCCATGTCTCAGTAGGAAATCCACGCAAGTCTTTGTACATGAGGCCCCAGGTCTCCGCAGGAACCTACGCCAGGATCCTGTTTGTGGATTTCAGCTCTGCTTTTAACACCATCATCCCAACTCTGCTTCAGGAGAAGCTCTCCCAGCTGAGTGTGCCTGACTCCACCTGCAGGTGGATTACAGACTTACAGACCAAAACCTCACGCAATAAGAACAGTTTTTTCCCATCTGCTGTCAGCCTTATTAACAAGGCCCGGGAACCCCTCCTGACACTCTGCCTTTACTTGTCACATTGACATTGACATTGCCATAACCCTATACATTACATTAACGCTCAGCTGGGACTTCCTTTTGAAAAAACAGACTGTGTTCCTGAAAAAACAGACTGTGCTTCTGGAAAAACAAAGAAAAAAAACAAAAAAAACTTGTGTATATATATATTTATATTGTTATATTTTACTTTTGTAATAGCTTCTTTTTAATAGATGTGTCATGCACCATCTCACCAAAGTAAATTCCTCGTATGTGTAAGATCGCGCTTGGCAATAAAGCTTTTTCTGATTCTGATTCTGATGAAAGAAGCATCCTCGAGAGGCTCAATTATTCACAAGCGAGGATAGAGCGAGGTTCCCCACTTTGTGAACACATTATTGTATAAAGGAGATTACTTTGTGAGCTCAGGAACACGTAAAACTGTTGTCTGTAAACACAGCTTGTTTGCAAATGTTTGCATTCTGTTTGTATTTATGTTTTAAACAGTGTACCAAATTTTGACTGACATTTGACAACATTTTTTCCTCCTTGTGGCTTGTCAGAGCTTTTTCTACCTCACTGTGAGGTCTCTCTGAATCTGAGAATCACTTAGCTTTATAGAATTAGATTAAGTTGTATGACTGCTGTGAGGAACTTGGCCAAAAGCCTAAAAAGTAAGTGGAAATACAGTAATGATAATATAATACAATATGACAGAAGGTGCCACTGACTGCTTTCACTGTTTCGTCCTCTATGGCCTGAGAAGCAGGTCTCTCTTTGGCTCAGTGTTGAAGTAATTATCTGATTATTTCTGCAGAGTGCTGCCAGAGGCTGCGTTGCATTTCCACCGTTTATTGAGATAAGTTAGACTCAGCGTGCAAGCTTAGCAGTTTGGGCTGTGCTGGACGATGACCAGGAAGAGAAGCGTCTCTGACAGACATCTCCACTGCAGGACGAGGGCTTCCACACAGTGCTGTGAAGAGGAGACAACACTGAGGTAAGACAAACAACACCATTTACATTTACAATGTATGTGAACACACTGTCATTTTAACCTCCTCTGATATTTGAACGATGAGAGGCATCAGCATCTGTGTCAGAGTGAGCAAACAAAACAGTTACATTTCTTAGGCGTCAGGCATCTTGAGATGTACCATCCCCTTTGTCGAGTGGATTAGCAGTTTTCCAAACAGTCAGTTGTTTTATAGATAATTAAGAAATGGAATCATATTAGTTGTTATGCACATATTTTACTCTTAATGTATTTATTTTGAGGGTGATTTTGGGCATCAGCACTTGTAAATTCATTTCGAGTTGGTTTGCATGAAGATTAACAGTTGTGTGAACTGTCTTTTTTCCTCATGTCAGGAATAAATACATTCTCTGAAATTCAGAGAAACACAAAACTAGAATAATTGGAATTCCATTTGAAGTCGGTCAAATTATCTCCTTCCCACTGCAGACTTACAGTATGTTAACTTGTAACCAGAACAATTTTAATTTAAACATTGGATAGAAGAGCTGGAGTATGTGTTTTGCAGAGCAGTTGTGTTCTCCACAAGAAAGCTTAAATTGCACTGAAAGATGTAAGAATTAGACATGAAGGTTTCAGGAGCCTTATTTATCAAAGCATGGATGGAGCAAATTATAAATCTCTCTTCCAGAACTGCCAATTTCACATAAAATTTGTAATTTATCAAGCATGCTTATGCACCGGTGTATGCAATGAGAAATGATAAATCTCACATGTTCTGCGTCCACTTGCTGTTTGTCTACTGGGAGTATGTTTGGATGTATCATCAGGTGTAGCTATAAATATATGCACATGTGTAGAAATGGGACCCCAGATCGTTTGACATAATATAATATGATATTAGAGAAGGGGAATCTGAGTAAATACATGAAAAAAAACTCTTCCTTTTCATCATTAAGTGAAACTTTATTTATATGTCATTTATACATGCCTATATTCCTGTGATGTATTATATAGATATACGCACTTTTTCAGATGTTTAACATTCAGTTGTTGCAGGAAGAGAGGAGATGCTGACTCAGCTGGTTTTGGGATGGACTGCCTTGTTCAGTGGCCTCCAGCTGGCTGCTCCCTCTATCACAACCAGTGAGTACAAACATGAGACAGAGCAACCAGAACTGCCCATCAAACACAGGTGCAGCTGTCATCTGCTCTGAGGTTGTTGCTCAGGTGTCGGACACACAGTCAGCTCACGCAGAGGAGGAGGACCATTCACTGGCTCTGTTTCCTGAACATTACTGAGCACAGCAAAACCTGATTTTGATGAACAGTGGGATTGTGAGATCAATAAAGAGGATTAAAAAGTGTTACAATCTTGAGTTTGCCACTTCATAAAGTCCACACAGCTGATGAGAGCAAGCACAATCACTGCCTCAGCTTCCTTGTGTTCAAAAACTCGGTTGAATGAGAACCATCATTTGTTATTTTTCTGTGTGTTCTGGATGTGCATGGTGGTTGTGAACCAAATGTTGATGTTCTCAGAGCTGAGCCCATGTTACACAGTCATTAAACATCCTGATTGTGGAGCAGAGCATGTGCATGGGAACAGGGTGTCAACTGAGGTTGTGTGCTCAGCTAGCATGATCAAGGCTGTGGTTGCTAACTTTGCATCTAACAGACAGTAACATACATGACTTATGCAGAAGTTAAAACTTGGAGGAACATTAACAGGTTACTTCAGAGTTTCAGAAAATGTGTTAAATCTCTGTCTGTCTGTCTGTCTGTCTGTCTGTCTGTCTGTCTGTCTGTCTGTCTGTCTGTCTGTCTGTCTGTGTAGGACTTCTGTCCAGCAGAAACAGCAGGTGGTCACCTCAGAAATGTGAAGTCTTCATCCCCCCTCCTCTTCCACCACCTTTGTTTCCTCCAATCAAGCGGAAATCAGAGCTGATGGTGATGACGCACACACACAAACACACTCACTGTTTTTTCACTGTTTTATACCACAGTGTCTTTTGGATTTGGATAATACCTCTAAGGAAGGGCCAGCATCTGAACTTATAAAATCCTAAAACATTAACAAACCAATTCTGAAAATCCAAATGTGTCAATGGATAAAACACATGCAGGGCTTCAAACTAAATCATGCTGATTTGCGTTTAACTCTTCAGGTCGACATAACAGAACGAATCACAGGAGTGACAGGGGAAAAGGTACGTCAGACCTTGGTCATGAATCGGACCCTAAAACAAGAAATGTGTACTTTAATGATTTACATGTGTAGTTTAAAGTAGTGAAATTCTGAAATGTAAGGCTTGCATTTTCCATACTCATTCCCTGTAGCTGTTTTTCGTATAATGACTGTGTTTTATGAGCACATTACAATACATTTTAATGGTGTCTATGCTTAAAGGGCTGTAGAGGACCCAGAGGACCGCAGGTATGGTGTAACACGTTAATACTCATGCAAACACACAAACAAATAGGCATACAAATGCATTTATAGTGAAAGGTCATAAACGAAAAAGTCATGTTGTGTCAAACTGTGATGTGTATTTCAGGGCCAACCTGGTGTGACGGGTCCAGAGGGAGAACCTGGAACACAAGGAGCCATGGGACAGCCAGGTCAAAAGGTCACTGAAAGACTATCTATGTCTATCAGCCCACCAAATATCACATACAGATGTACAGTGCTCCCACATCTAAAAGATAGCTGTGTTTTGGATATCTACACTGAAAAAGATCTTTGTTGAATCATCTTGTGTATCATTGAGATTGTTACATGTTGTCACCTGTTGTGATCTTATTTTGTCCTGTTTCTAGATACTGCCGAATTACTAACATTTAGAACTCTCTTTTACTTGCATTGTGATTAGTATTGTGAACATTAAATGTGGCAAAAATTAATTAATTACTCATTGCATTAGTAACTGTTTAATCATAACATAACAATATGTTATGATTAAATAACATACTAATGATTTAATAACATAACAACATGCAGTGATTTGATGTTTCCACAGGGAGAGAAGGGGGACAGAGGATGGAGGGGCCTGTATGGAGACATAGGAACTCCTGGCATGATAAAGGTACTTTGTAGCTTGGACTAATGCTGCATTCATTCAGCCCCTGATGACTCATAAATTAGGCAAATGATCATGTTTCCACAGTGTATATTATGTGCTATAGTCTACATCACATGAAGTGTACTTATGCAGACAGAGGCAACTTGTAAATGATAAAAGCAAGGCACCAATGACTACTGCTACTGCCTGGACATGTTAGTCATCACCACATATAGGCTGTTCTTTACACACATGATAACAGAGAATGAAAGTTGGGTGTATGGATGAATTTACCATTGACCCATCATCTGTTCAAATCATGCCAAAGAATATGTAAAATCCAGTATCACGCAATTTACCATTAATGTTCACTACGCCTGTTCAAGTGCAACTTAGAAATGTTTGACATAATAACCTGATCAGGGCAACCTGAATCCTAACTAAGTGACCACAGCTGGAAAGACGATGAGCTTGTCCCCTGGCTTTAGCAACAAAAATGGGTAATGTGATAAAATAGAAGCAGTGTTGATAAGAATCCAGTGGTGCAGTGTTGTGCAGCTGCTCTACATTGTGTGCCAACTGTTTCCGGTAAAGAGACATATAATTATTGATGATTATGAGCAAGGCCCACCAACAGCACAGTGTTAGAAACAATACAACTAAGACATGGTGTACATTTATTTTTAAAATGAACCAAAAACACAGAATAGTCTAACCACGCCACTTGTTGTTGCATCTTTTCTTCCATCCCTCTCTCACAACTGTTTATTGGTTAGCACACAAAAAAGTGACAAAAATGTTCAAAACCTACATGAAGACGCTTTTGACCCTGGTGGCTAGCAAGCCTATTTCACTAGAGGTCAGCATGGTCATCCTCTGAAGAGGAAATACACATTACTGCAACCTGGTCTACAACAATGGTTGTGGGAAAATGACAGAACTAATTACACTCGTGTGTATTCACAGGGCAGTAAAGGGCATAAGGGATTTAGGGTAAGTCACTGTTATGCTGCATGTCCCCTTTTTGGTTGTATGCACTTTGAACACTTGCAATTTCCACTTATTCCTTACCTTCTTTACATATTTTTGTCTTTGCTTTAGGGCAATAAAGGCAGGCAAGGAAGAAGAGGACCCAGTGGAGAAAATGTGAGGAAAAAATTCTTTTCTTTCACTTGCTGTTTACAGAAATGTGATATCATTATATGAATTAATGACATGTTTGTTCTAATCTGTGTGTCTTGTCAGGGCAAGCGTGGCATCACTGGAGCATCAGGAGAGAAGGTAGAAGACTGGCTGACATAATTAAAATCAAGTTCAAAATAAAAATGTAACTAAAGATGTAAACGCATGGTATTCTGTGCTGTGCTGCTGCAGGGCGCTTCAGGTCCATGGGGTGACGCAGGGCTGAGGGGTGAGCTAGGGACCAGAGGAGAGCCTGGAGGCAGAGGAACCATGGTAGGCATACACAGTGGATGCATTCATATAGTATATGTATGGATGACTGACATGAACAATTGTTTCTGGCAAGGAATTGACAATTTAATCACTGATCGATCAATACTGTCACCATGTTAGCAATCTAAGCATTATTTCTGGAAGGAAAGAGGAGAAAAATGCAAAACAATCCTGCCAGTCTGTCATTGATAACTCAAGACTTGCTAAATGATGTATGCCTATACCGTTACATACAAATATTTAGATTGAGAAAGGGTAGCTATGGCCAACTGCACGTTAATGAGTTGATTGTGTCTGCTTCCAAATGTTTGCTAACACATTATCCATTCTAACTTTATAATGGACTATTCTGCTTGTCGTGGTTGAGACAGGAGTCCCCACATCATGAACTTGCAGATTCAAATACAAATAGGAGAAATATCTACTTGGCTACTGTGTGCAGGGGTTGAAGGGATCTCGTGGACCTACAGGAAAGCTGGGTCATCCTGGTCCTGCAGGACTGCCTGGTCTGACTGGAGAGCCTGGACTTACTGGACAAGGTGCGTGACAGCAAGAAGGTTATAGATTACCGAGCAACTTTGCATGATGGAAGGTAGTAACAAATATGACTTTGAATATGACTCTGATTCTATGTGTAAAGTGGGGCCAAATAAGAAAAGTTTCCCAATATGGAATGACCAGCTGCCTATTCACCAGAGTCTTTGTCATGGCTAACTCCTAACCCCTAACTGGAAGACTGAAAATTCACACTACCTGGACCACCTCCACGCCCCGCTGCATGCACCAAGACCAATAAGTTAGAATCACTGGTCCAACATCAATATCACACAAACAAATCAGAGCTGTGCTCTGTCAAAATGACTCTTAATCATGGTGCAGGTAAGGTTTGGTCAGATGTTGAAATCATGGACATCATGTTTTACACTGAAAGCCAGATACCAAACCAGCAGTTCAGGGGAAATAATCCCTCCACTTTCCTGGTTAACTTTTGAAAAGTGTTGTCATACTGGTGTACAGATCAGCTCTGTTGACCTTGTGTTGTAGTGTACATCCTACCTGGCCTGCAGGGAGATGAAGGAAATCGAGGTCCTTCTGCCAAATGCAACTGCTCACAAGTTCAAACCTCAGACAGAGTCAAGACGGTCAGTGTCACTCACAGCGCTGATTGAAGTATACCTCATAATTTTCACTATTCAAGTCATTATTGTGAATGTTGTGCTCTAATTATCGCTTAAACTCACTTAATCAGTCCAACTGTTTAATATGATCAATTCTACAAATAACCAAACAGTGCATGTTTTACAGCCACAATTTTATTTTCTACACAATTTTCTAATACAAAATTATATTCTAATTAGCAGCAGGTACAAGTGTAAAAGAAAAAGAAGCACACACGCAGTGGTGACAAAAAAAAAACAAAAAACCCAGCAGCTTTGACACACACTGGCAGCAGGTGGCGCAGTTGCTGTAAACTGAACAGCTCCTCCTTGTGAAGAATCTGCAAAATGCTGAATATGAGTCTGACTTAGAGACCACTGCCATGAGATGCTTCACATCTAACAATGCTGGTTGGCCACTTAAGAATGAGAGCAAACATTTTCAAATGTTCAGTGTATAAGACTTAAGGCTTATATCTGTCTCCCTCCAGATCTTTATTGCAGATGGAGAGAAACAGATGAGGAGGCTGCGGGGGGAGAACGTGATGGTGCTGCGGACAGACAGGAAAGCTCTGTACATCTACGCTGGATCTCAGTGGATCAACGTACTGGTAACTGTGACAGAACATGGTACATCAGGATGGAATCATCACAAAAAACACAAAAATATACGGGTATATCTACAAACATGTATATTTAATAGCTGCCTTATCAGAAAGTGCTGGTGGAAAAGACATTCTGATTCAATGATGACAGTGTTTCTCTCTTAATGATACACAAAAACAGTGAGTGCGAAGCAGAAACAAATTCTTATGATACACCAGAGTTCAAATGAGTTACTGGCACTGAATTATACAATCTAATTAATCACCATTTCCCATAGGCTTGAGACCACCATGGGCTTGAAGTAATGTGAGTGATACAGTGAGTCTATGTGAGTCTGTAATAACAGCAGGACAGAGAGGACCTCAATTTTTGTTGAATGTATCCAAATTTCCATCAAATTTTAACAAATTACAATACAGACATACCAAAGCTATTGTAAGAGAAATCTAACAAAGGTTATACATGTTACCAAAGTAATATATATATATATTTTTTTTAGTGAAATTGTAAGACTCCAGACAAGGTGACATAAGTGACAGATACAATCATTCAATCATGATAATGACCCCCATAATAATAATTAATAGTTTATAACAATTTATATTGGGATGGCCATGGCAATGGCCATGACAATGGGAGTTGAGGCGAGCGAGCGGTCCCCCACCAGGCCCAGAGCAGCACGACCGGGGGCCCCAGCGGGAGACGGGGGGAGCGGGCAGTGAAGGGACCCCCCCTCCTATCCCCCCTCCCTTTTTATTTATTTATTTACTTATTTCCTTTAATTAATTTAAGTTTAATTTGACATCGTTTTTATTTTATTTCAGGCGATCTTGCCTTGGGCCGCCCCCAGACCCAAAGGTGGTTGCTGGCCTGTGGCCGATCTAGCCTCTTGTGCCCTGTCCTGTCTTGGGCAGCTGCCAGACCCTCAGGAGGGAGTTTGCCCACTAGGGAGTAGCATTATTGACTTTTTTTTTTTTTC
>JBBMOE010000041.1:3586145-3646781 GCA_037975065.1 Chaetodon trifasciatus
CTGCCTATCACCCAAAATATTAACCTACGAGAAACTACAAGGTAAGTTAGGATAAACTTTGCCACAAAGGAGATCTGTGGTTAACTGATTTGGTCAGCTTGTCTTGATCAGTGATTGGGCGTTGACACTTCGAATTCTTTTTTTTTTTTTTTTTTTATCTCTTTATTGAAGGTTTTGCAGATGAGGCATATACATTTAGTTTAGAGGGGAAAAAATGACAACAAAAAGTTGAAGGCAGGGAAAAAAAAAAAAAAAACTTTCACCGCCTCCACAATTCATCACCCCAAAACATTCTCAATCTCATATATGCCCCCCCCCCAAAAAAAAAGGAAACACAGTCAGCGAAGTAAGTAAAAAAAAGAGACTCTAACAGATAAAGAAATAAGAGAGAGAGAAAAAAAAACAAAAAACAAAAAAAACAATGCAGTTCTTCGCTATGTCCAAAGACATTATATTGAAATGGGCACTATAATTGCCTCGTATAACACATTGCTATAGATTCCTACACATTAACATAATTAAATAGTTAATCAGGGTTGGCAAATCCGAAATATACACAGTGTGAACTACCTTGGCAGAAATGACATTTTATGCAGACAGGAACTCTACTCTCAAGCCAAATCATTTTTTTAATGACTCATGTCACAGCAGATAAAAAAGAAGAGCAATTTTTTTCATATTTATCCAGAGTATGTGTTGCAGTACATGACTCTTTCCAGTTTTGCTATTTTTGTGAGTACATTGAACCAGGCTTGGATAGTAGGAGCTGAAGTGTTTTTCCATTGGCAGTAAAATAACTTTTTAGCAACTGTGAAGGCTATTGCAAGCCATTTGTTATTAGCCCTTGTGTTATGTTCACTTTTTGGACCCTTTGGTACTGTTCGGGTCAGATTAACCAGGAATATTTTTGTTGGTTTTAAAAGAAATACAAAAATAAAAATTAACATAAAAAACTCCAACATATATTGTCTTTATCTCAATTCCAAGCAATATAGATAACATACATGATAAATGTTTTCAATTAATCTCTGCTAGATAACATTTAACGATGGAAGTGTCATTCGTTTTTTTTGTGATAAAGTTATAATGTCTGTAAAAAAAAATCACTACAATAAAGCCTTGGGTGGTATGCTTATCTATGAAAAAATGAAATGAAACAATGTTTTCATTGATGTTTTTTATTTTAAACTTATATTCCCGATTGATTTTTATCTTTATCTTATTATAACCAAAGCCGGAGAACAAAAACAGGTGAATAACAACAAAGGGAACACGAACCAAACTCTGACTGTTACGTGAATGACTGAATGAATTGAATTGAGTGCATTGAATGAATTGAATGAATGAATGAATGTATGAATGAATGGCTATGAAATACAAATAGAACACATAGAGCACAGAACATGAAGGAAACGTGCACTGTCTAAACAACACATGATGCACACATCTTCGGTGTGTGTTTACCACCATCCTTATTATGTTAGCAGCTAAGTGGGGGGGCTCTCTCATTGGGGATGAAAACCATTCAATCTGGCCATTCTTGGACATATATGAGTGCTGTGGGGCTCTTACAGTGGCTAGCTGTAAGTTTATTCTGAAACGCTGAATAGAATTCTTGTGGAAGTCCATCAATACCAGGTGATTTTCCTGCAGCCATTTGGCTGATACATTTTTGGACAAGGCCGGATTATCCAATGGGCTTTATGGGCACAGGCCCGGGGGTCCAGTCCGGTCCGTCATGCCCGCTCACGATACAAGTCGGCGGTCCTGCAATGTGTTTCTCTTCTACTCACTGACAGTTGTAGACTGGCCATCTGGCACTTTCCCGGTAGGCTGATGTCTACTGGGGGCCAATCAGCGCAACAGTTTTTTTGTTTGTTTGTTTTTTCCCGACATATAATTAGCTGACCAGGATGGGCTGGGCTAGAGTTCCTAACGGGCCTGAAACTTACAACCTGATCCGACCCGAGCCATGGGTTTTTAAGGCCGGCCCTGATGCAGCCCGACAATTAGTCAGCCAGGGCTGATTTTTTTGCCCCAGTCCAGCCCTGCTCCCTGATATTGACACCATATAAAACCAATAAAAAACACCCTTGTTGTTTTTTTTTTTTAACTAAAGACAATGATCAAGTGCAAGTGTGGAAAACATAGTAACAGCCAGCTCCGCCCCCACGCCACTGTCCATAAATGACAACGCTGAACAGAGAGGATCGTGGGGAAGTAGTTGGAGAAAAAAAATGAGTGAAAGAAGCGGTTGCAGTAAACGAAAACGTAAAAGAGAAAAGGAGGAGAGGGAGGCAACTTTTTTAAGAAGTGTGCCATCCATCCGAACTTTCTTCAAACGGCGCCAGGAACATCAGGACGGAGATGACACTGTGAAGGAGGAGGACTGCCTGCAAGCTAACCCGGAGCTAGAGGAAGATGCCGGAGAAGCGAGTGTCAGCCTGTTGCTAGCTGCAGTCACAGCACCGGTGTGAGCCAATCTGTCAGCCCGAGCACATCCACTATTTACACTGCCAGCTCGAATGAGTGGATGTACCAGGTGTCCGATCTGGCATTGTGGTGCCAAATTAATGAAAAAGCTTGCGCTGTCCTAATCGATCATGGACCTGCTGCATTTCATAACAGAGCGAGCAAAATACCCAGCCTCAACTCGTGATGGTGGTTTGGGCGGTAAAGTGCACTCCTTCACTAAAGATCTGATCTACTGCCATCTACCAAATGGGGAAAGAGTTTGCCATGACTGGATGATATATTCACCATTTACAGGTAACATTCATTGCTTTGCCTGCATGCTCTTTTCAACAAAGAAACATCAATTTGTCAATGGCTTCTCTGACTGGAAACATCCCGAACGTGTGCGGGATCATGAGAAAGCACAGAGCACTGTGGTTGTATGCTAGCATTGCTTCGGCATTCATCTGTCAGCGGGAGCGGGACTGTGAACACTCAACTAGCGCAACAACTGGAGGGAGAGAAGCGCTACCGGCGCCAGGTGCTGAAACGTGTCATTGCTGTCATTCAGTTTTTAAGTGAAAGGGGGTTGCCTTTCCGTAGTGATGATGAAGTTATTGAATCACCACACAATGGTAACTTTCTTGGCATTCTGGAGGTCATTTCCTAGTTTGATCCTTTCCTGGCCGAACATATGAATAAGTATGGTCAAAAGGGAAGGGGAAGCACATCCTATCTTTCATCCACTATATATGAAGAGTTGATCAAGCAAATAGGCGACAAAGTGAAAGCTACCATAGCTGCAGAGATACAGCATGCCAAGTACTTTTCTGTGATTGTGGAGTCTACTCCTGATCTGTCACATATTGACCAGCTGACCTTCATTTTTTGATTTGTGAATGAAGAAGGAAAAATAATAGAGCGAGTTGTTTGGTTTGAGCCAATTGAGAATCATACTGTAATGGCTATGCTTGACAGTTTAGGCCTAGATATTGCAAACTGCCGAGGTCAGGCATATGACAATGCAAGTGACATGTCTGGATGTTATAATGGGCTACAGGCTCACTTGAAGAACAAGAACCCCTTAATCCATTTTTTACCCTGCGCAGCACATTCTCTAAATCTGGTGGGTGTCAACAATATTGAAGGCAGTTGTCAAGATGCAAGTCATTTTTTTTGACTACATGCAGTCCCTATATGCCTTTTGTGCAGGTTCCACTCAAAGATGGAACAGATTCTTCAATAATGCAGACATCGAGGTAGACATGACATTGAAATCACTATCACCAACACGTTGGAGTTGCCGTGCCGATGCATCTAGGGCACTTTGTAGAAATAATGCACAAATAAGAGATGTACTTCAGAGCATTTCATCTGATATGGGAGAAAAACGTGAAACACACAATGAGGCAGCAGCACTGTGCTCAAAATTAGGCAGTCTTGATATGTCGTTTATGGCACAGTTTTGGGACAGTGTCTTAAGCAGATTTAAAGTGACAAGTGAAGCACTGCAAAAGGCTGACCTGGATCTGATGACCGCCATTCGTCTGTTAGAGTCTTTGAGATAATGGGTTGTATCACTACAAGACCAATTTGACCATTTTGAAAGAGCTGCAAAGAGCGTTCCTGGTGTGTGCCAGTCATATCGTGATGAACTACAGAGGGTCAAGAGGCGCACAGCACTTCCAGATGAATCTACAGATCATGAGGCAACACTGAAAGGCAGGGAACGATATCAAATAGAAACATTCAATGTCATCATTGACATTGCTAAGCAGCTGTTTAGCCCACAGAATGGAGGCATACAGGAACATCACTGACAGATTTGGGATTCTACTGATCTTGGAATCTGATGACTCGCCCACTGTTCGTAAACAGGCCTTATACCCTTCTGATTTAGATCAGAACCTGGCAGATGAAATCATACAGTTCAGATGCTTTGTGCAGAGTGAACAAGATAAGTCGCCTCCAAAACTGCTGCAGATGCTCTTGAAACATGGTCTGCAATCAGTCTGCAATACTACGTATTTTTCTGACACTGCCAGTCACAAATTGTGAAGGAGAAAGATCGTTTTCACAGATGGCAAGAATTAAAAATGAACTTAGAACAACACAAACACAACAGCACCTGTTCATACCGCAATGGATCCGCTCACACTTTGTGGGTTAGTGCTGGCGATTTGTTTGTTCGTGTGTGACAGAGAGGTGCATTTTGCTGGAGCCTGTGAAAAAGACAAAGTTTTCCCCGTGTGGGAACATCTTGATCTGATCTCCCCCCAATAAAATAAGTACACCCTCAGTAACATTATTACATGTGTTTTATGTTTGTTATGCAATATACTATATTTTGTCTTTTCTTTTAATCCAAGGTCAAGTGTTTGTTGTGTGCTAAAGAATTGGGGTACAACAACAACACCTCATCCATGCTGAGGCATTTTTCGTGCTTTGCATGAAAATAATGAGGGGAATGTGCTTGGACCCAGTCCATATTTTGTTTCTGAATATAAATGAGTAAAATCCTGAAGTTGCACAATCAAATTCACTGCCCTCTTCATGTTCTCAAGCACATCCACTGCCCCTTACCTTGTTAAAACTCTGCAACAGTTTGAAAACAAGTGTTCCCCTGTCATTATGAGTTATTCAAACATTGACAAAATGATTTATTGATAAACATTTGACAAGTGGTATTAGATTCCATTGTTTGTCATGTTACATACCCATAATACACTAAACAAAAATCTAAATTTTATTTATATGAATGAATACATGAATGATACCTGAAAGGCATTTAAAAAGATGAATTGATTTATTTTACTTGGCAGTCATTCCCATGGCTGCACTGTTGCAGGACAGTCTTTAGTGTATTACAAATTGATAAAATTACAATTACAATTACCTATAGTTTATAGGTTCCACTCCAAAGTGTTGGCATGGTACCACCCATCACTACCTATAATTTATCTGGCTGTTTAACAGTCTTTGACCAGCAGGGGAGTTTGTGTGCACATGAGGCCTCGAGAAATTAACCTTTTTGTGAACCTTTTGGCTGGAAGGCTTCAAGGCTCCAAGAAGCTTCATCTTGCCATCACTTAAAAAAGATCAACCAAACATAACTCTACTGAAAAATAGGGCTAACAAAACAAGATGCAAACTCAACTAATAGACCTGACAAAATGAGGCATGAGGGAACGTATATACTAAAGGACTGAACCAATAAATAAACACAGGGGCCACTACATGAAACAATAACTCAAACTCAATGTAGAATAACCCTGATCCCCCCCCGTGCTGCCAGAGCAGTTGGTCTGGTCCTTGGCTTGGGCCTCTGCATAAAGTCAGGCTCCACCCTCAGTCCCTTCTTTTGGTGACACCGGAAAGTTCAAGCGCTGGAGTTGGACATACGAGAGAGGAAAGACAGTAGTGGTTTTGAAAATAATGGCAGAATCGGAGGAGGAGGTGGACAGAGATTGGAACAAGGTACACGCGAAAGGTTGGCAGAAGATGGCGGCGGCGCCAGCCGGGCATGGACGGGGAAAAAATAATCGGCAGATTGTGGGAAATCCCAGTCGAGTTGAAAAAAATTCCTGGCAGTTGAGCACAACTGTTCCGTGAATGGATCAGAAGTAGGCAGTTGGGCAGATATGGATGAGGAGGAAGGGGGAGATTGCGAGTTTGACAGGGGAGCGAGTGGATGGAGTAATGGGAGAAATAAAAGGAATAAGAACGGCAATGATGACAGTTATAGCAGTGAGGAGGAAGGAGCTGAGGAAGGAAACACCTGAGAATTGTTTTGTCATCATACGATTCAATGAAAAGACACAAGAAAACATGAAGAAGCTTAACTCCTTTGTGCTAACAACAATTCTAGCAAGTGAAATAGGAGAGATACACTTTGCAAAGGTCCTGAGTGATGGCAATTTATTGGTGAAATGTGCTAATAAAGAGCAAGTTGAGAAGGCACTCAAACTGAAAGAATTGGGGAAACATGAAGAGGGCAGTGAATTTGATTGTGCAACTTAAGGACTTTATTTTAACTCAGAAACTAAATATGGGCTGGGTCCAGTCACATTCCCCTCACTATTTTCATGCAAAGCATGAAAATGCCTCAGCATGGATGAGGTGTTGTTGTTGTACCCCAATTCTTTAGCACACAACAAACACTTCACCTTGGACCAAAAGAAAAGACAGTGAAAGATATAGTACATTGCATAACAAACATAAAACACATGTAACAATGTTACTGAGGGTGTACTTATTTTATTGGGAGAGATCAGATCAAAATGTTCCCACACAGGAGAAAACTTTCTCTTTCTCACAGGCTCCAGCAAAATGCACCTCTCTGTCACACACAAACCAACAAATCGCCAGCACTAACCCACGAAGTGTGAGCGGATCCATTGCGGTAACACTTCTGTAATTTCTTGACACGCACTGAAGCGTGCACGGTACGACCCATCACTAAGACAAAGGAATTAATAACTTAAATCGCATGGCACTGTGACAAACGATGGAAATTAAATGTGCTTCAAAAATATCTGCCAAATTGCTAATACAACAAATTCCCAAATCAAACTTTGTGTCGTATGGAAGTGGCTGCAAATGAAAGTAACTTAACGTGGTGATGTGGCTGAGTGTGACAAACCTAACTTAATTGTGTGGCTCTGGCTAGAGCCATCACAGTACAGTAGTGTTAAACTTAGAACTATTAATTGTAAGTAGAAAAGTTTAAGTTGAAGAAATAAATATCAGAGAAGTCAAAAGTCAGTGCTGTCATTCAGTGCTGCGTGAGGTGGAGTGAAGCGATTTACGCCAGAGATACATTTTGATTGACATATTGCAATATACTAAAGAATTAAATTATTGCATCCATATCCACATGAAAGTTGTTTTTTTTTTGTTCAGAAAAACAGATAAATACAACATACTAAGGGCTAAAAGAGTTAATGGTGCAGTGAGTTTTTTAATGTATCATTTATATTAAACTGGATTTCTTTCTTGGACTGACCTGAGAACTGAGCTGGGGATTGACTAATCAAGACAATGTGGTTAAGCTTCAAAAGAACTAAACGTTAGCTCTAAAAGTAACCATCCAAATTAGGAGTGTCAGTCCTAACCTTAAGATCCCCAAGGTTTTGGTGTAAGAGAACATCTCAAAGTATACAGTGCTGTGAAAAAGTATTTGCCCCTTTCTAGATTTCTTATTTTTTTGCATATTTGTCACACTTAAATGTGTCAGATCATCACACAAATTTTAATATTAGACAAACATAACCCGAGTAAATACAAAATGCAGTTTTTAAATAATGATTTTATTTGTTAAGGAAAAAAAGCTATCCAAACCTATATGACCCTTTGTGAAAAAGTAATTGCCCCCTGAACCTAATAAATGGTTGTGCCACCCGCAGCAGCAATAACTGCAATCAAGCGTTTGCGATAACTGGCAATGAGTCTTTCGCATCGCTGTGGAGGAATTTTGGCCTGCTCTTCCTCACAGAATTTTTTAACTCAGCCACATTGGAGGGTTTTCAGGCGTGAACTGCCCGCTTAAGGTCACACCACAGCATTTCAATTGGATTTACTTTGACCACTTTGACTCAGCCACTCCAAAACCTTAATTTTGTTTTTTTAAGACATTCAGAGGTGGACTTGCTGGTGTGTTTCGGGTCGTTGTCCTGTTGCATAACCCAAGTGCGCTTGAGCTTGAGGTAACGAACTGATGGCCGCACATTCTCCTTCAAGATTTTCTGGTAGACAGCAGAATTCATGGTTCCATCAATCACAGCAAGTCGTCCAGGTCCTAAAGCAGCAAAGCAGTCCCAGACCATCACACTACCACCACCATGCTTGACTGTTGGTATGATGTTCTTTTTATCAAATGCTGTGTTCTTTTTAGGCCAGATGTAACGGGACGCACACCTTCCAAAAATTTCAACTTTTGTCTCGTTAGTCCACAGAATATTTTTCCAAAAGTCTTGGGGATCATCAAGATGTTTCTTGGCAAATATGAGACGAGCCTTTGTGTTCTTTTTGGTCAGTAGTGGTTTTCGCCTTGGAACTCTCCCATGGATGCCATTTTTGCCCAGTCTCTTTCTTATTGTTGAATCATGAACACTGACCTTAACAGAGGCAAGTGAGGCCTGCAGTTCTTTAGATGTTGTTCTGGGTTCTTTTGTGACCTCCTGGATGAGTTGTTGTTGCGCTCTTGGAGTAATTTTGGTAGGCAGACCACCCCTGGGAAGGTTCACCACTTTTCCCAATTTTCTCCATTTGTGGATAATGGCTCTGACCGTGGTTCACTGGAGTCCTAAAGCCTTAGAAATGGCTTTGTACCCCTTTCCAGACTGACTCAATTACTTTGTTTCTCATTTGTTCTTGAATTTCTTTAGATCGCGGCATGATGTGTTTCTGTTCAAGATCTCGCATCCTACTTACTCAGACAGGTTCTATTTAAGTAATTTCTTAATTGAACAGGTCTGGCAGTAATCAGGCCTTGGTGTGGTCAGTGAAATTGAACTCAGCTTTCCAAAAAATGTGGTTAATCACAGTTGACTCATGATTTAACAAGGGGGGCAATTACTTTTTCACATAGGGTCATATAGGTTTGGATAGCTTTTTTCCCTTAATAAATAAAATCATTATTTAAAAACTGCATTTTGTATTTACTCAGGTTATGTTTGTCTAATATTAAAATTTGTGTGATGATCTGAAACATTTAAGTGTGACAAATATGCAAAATAGTAAGAAATCAGGAAGGGGGCAAATACTTTTTCACAGCACTGTAACACTAAAATAAAATTAGCTGAGAAGTTAGAGGTAGGTCAGACAGCTGATTCACAATCAGTCAGCTACTGCGGGTTATGCACCTTGTTGGTCAATACAACAGAAATGAGCTTTTGGTATTTTTTTTTTTTTTTTTTCAAATATTTTTATTGTGAAGAGTGGCATCATGATACATGGCAGCCAGAAAAACATTTTCTCTTCCTTTTTATCACAGACAGTGTGAACAACAGTGAAGAGGGCTATCATCATATGTTTTTTTAAAAAAGAAGTAATCCTCACATTATAAAGTGAAAACAGAACATAAACAGAAAGCAAATAAATAAATAATAAAAAAAACCCCTGATCCACCCATCCTCCCACTCAGGCCCTCAACCATTCCCTGGAGTGTTACCTAATGTTACACATAGTGTAGTTCACATACAGGATTTGAAATAGTTTAGTCTTTCAAATAGGAGATTAAGGGATTCCAAACCTTATCAAATTCCCTGAGTTTGTTTCTCAGAAAAAATCTTATTCTTTCTACATGCAGAGTTTCCATTAACTCAGTGAGCCAGTGTTTGACAGTGGGCACTTCTTTCTTCTTCCAAAAAAGAAGAATGAGCTTTTTAGCAGCGAGAAGTCCATGAGATAATAAGCATTGCTGAGCTACCTGACAAATTTTGTTGTGATTTGGCACTATACAAATAAAATTGAATTTAATTGAACTGAATTGTTTGACTCAGGATGGAATGTTCCAATTCAGTAGTGAAAGTTCTAGTGTAGAATCACATTTTACTCTAACGTTCTGAAACAAAACTTTCTGGAATAGGATGTTTTAGAATGAAAGGTTCTGGAATGGAAGGTTCTAATTTAGGATGGAATTGGAACAGTGTAGCACATGATGCTACACTTCAGGTACTCCCTTCGCAGTCTGGTTAGCACTGTTAGCTCTTCCAACTTAATTGGGAGAGATCACCTCTCACCTTCGCCATAATAAAAGATGGTATGGATGGTTTATACGGTCTTTTCTTCTCATGGCGCTTCATTCCAGCTCTGCATCCCCTCTTCTATCTCCTTATTTCTGCAGGGATCTGTGGTCTTTCCACTGGGAGTACCTTAGAATTGCAAGGTGCTAACAGCGGTTCCCATTTGTAAAACAATGGAGCTGTGGTTCAATGGAACTACCAATGTGGTTTCACATTGTCAAGAAATGAGTAAAAAGCACATCACCAGTCTCACCAGTTGTAGATCCATAGGTGCACATGATCAACTGAGACTAGTGACAAAAGAAACACGCAAAAGCACAACAACACACTAAAGCAAAGTAAAGTGGTCAAAGCCGCTGTAACTAGCTGCAGCTCTTGCGTTGCCATCTTGACGATATCTAACAACTCACAAATATCTTACATGAATAAATACATTTTAACAATCTAACCAAAGTTCCTTCTACCTACTTCTCACTTCCCACTGCAAGCCCCCGGGGAATTCTTTTACCTGAACACCCTTGGAGAAGGAGAATAGGCAGAGATAAATTTGGCCATGACACCAACAGTTTTCAATTTACCATTACAATTAGTTTTAGCATGAATCTCACATTCTATTCAATTATCAAACATTTCACCACTATTGAGTCAAAAATCACTGCGTTATTTCCTCATTCACAGGTGAATGATGAGGTGGATGTGTTCATTTCTTGGACGTGTTTATTTCTTGTCTACTCATACGTTTATGTCAAACGTATGAGTAGACAAGAAATAACACATTAAACCTCTTTGCTGGTAAAGTATGCTACTGACTGAAGATCTAGTAACAGCAACTCATTGTTACAACCAGGCATAGGTGTGGAAGATGCTGTCATCTACCTGCTTTGCAGACCTTTTCACACCTGGAGAACACTGGGAGTATTTTGAGGGTCATGTTTTTTGACTTCTCTTGTGCTTTCAACGCAGTCTAACCATTACTGCTCAGGGGGAAGCTGGAAGGAGCCGGGGTAGACGGCCACCTGGCTGCATGGACTAGAGTGCTCTTTCCTTTCCTCTTCACCCTGTACACATTGGACTTCAGACACAACACTGACAGCTGTCATCTCCATAAGTTCTCCGATGATACAGTCATTGTTGAACTTGTATCACAAGGGAACAAACTGTAATACAGGGAGGTCATCACCAATTTTGTTAAATGATGTGAACTAAACCTCCTGCACATAAATGCCAGCAAGACAAAGGAGATGGTGATAGATTTCTGCAGGAACCTGCCACAGACTACATAAGTGAACATCAAGGGTTTGGACATTTAGATTGTGGGTGAGTACAAATACCTGGGTGTTCACCTAAACCACAAACTGGACTGGACAAAAAACGCAGATGTCCTCTACAAAACGGGCCCAAGTTTTCTCGATCTGCTTAGATGACTGAGGTCCTTTGGAGTGTATTGGACTGTTATGACCCAACTCAGTAGGGGGAAGGAAGTAATAAAAACACAACCAGATGTAAATGGTTAAAATTGTTATTTATTTAAACCCAAGGCATTTAAATTGTTTGGGTACAAAGGGTAAATTCCAAGGCAATGAAAAGAGCAGTTGGGTGCTTTTCAAACAAATGAAATAAACATGACCAAAAGAGAACTCTCAAAAAATGAGAGCTTACCTGAATCACACACAAAACGAAACAAAAATAAAAATCCTCCTAAATGAGGCCTACAGTAACCAAACGAAAACCAAAATACAAAGGAAATAGCACCCCTAAGTCTATTGAGGCTAATAAGCGATATGACTGGAAGTGGGTGTAGAATCAGTCCCCGTCTTAAACCTAGCCCAGTTCGTGTCTGGTTACAGCAAGGACACAAGGAGCACGACCTCAGACAAATCTACAACAAAACAAATGATTCTCTTGTGTGCAGAGGACTGGTCATGAGAGATGCCAGCCACATACTGCCAGGCTGACACAACTCTTGTAGCTGGCAGGAGATAACCGCTTACAGGGGATTGGGCACCGGCTGGCTCCTCATCAATCGCCATCCTCTTCTCCGGAGGAGTCCTGTTTCCACACCCACTCACCTGCAACCACTCACATACATGCAGGGCACAAGAACACATACAAATACACACAAGAATGGTGGCAGCTGTAACAAGGACACTGTTAAGAACATTTTGTGACACTGGTCAGAAGAGCTGGCTCTGTCCTGGACTGCTGTCTGGACTAGTGATGGGCTCGGCTCTCATAAGAGCGGGCTCTTTCGGCTCCCAAGTGGCTCCTTAGATTTTTTTGTTGCTTAAATTGATTTATTACTAAAATAATGTAAAATTATGTGTAAAATGAATTACTAATGCACAAAACATACTTTATATCTAATTTTACTGTATTTCCTGCGGTCACTCATTTTCTCACCTTTCCAGCGTTTTGTCTGTCGTGGCTCTGTGTGTGTGTGTGTGCGCGCGCATGTGCGCTGTGTCTGTAACCCCCGCCCCTCCCTCTCCTGCTAAGTGCGTACACACTGAAGCCACCATACATCATGTAGTTGATCAATCACGAGCGGCTTGAACGAAAAAAAAGTCGAGAAAAAAACAAGAACCCCCCCCAAAAAAACCGGAGCTCCCACTCCTGCTCCCAGGCAGGAGCCGGCTCCGATCGTTCACTTCAAAGAGCCGACTCTAAGAGCCATTTCGTTCGCGACCGACACATCACTAGTCTGGACACCCTCAAGGAGTGAGGTGTGAGGAAGATGTTAGCAAAGCTGACATTGATCACGGACAACCCATCTCACCCCCTGCATGAGACGCTCCTTCAGCAAGAGACAGCTGCATCCACTGTGCAAGAAGGAACCCCCACCCAGGTCTTTCATTCCAACAGCTGTCAGACTGTTTAACTCTGGTACTGTTTAATGTAGCACTGTGTTGATGTGATCACATCACAAACCTTTTTTTTTTTTTTTTTTTTTTGTGGTGTTATCTATGTTAACATTTGGTAATATCCATTACACCTATGCAACTATCTCGTGCAGTATTACTTTTTTTTTTTTTTACTGTACTTTTACTGTGTATATGTTTTTTACTGGGTTATATATTTTTCTACCGTGCAATAGAACAAAACCTCTGTATTTTGTTGTCCATGTCTTGCTCATGTGCATTGCCAAATTTTCCACTGTGAAACTATCTTCCACAAGGAAATATTATTTTTATACTCATTTTATATATAAAATCTACATATATAGATATAGTTGATTTTATACTATATCATTTTTATTGTCTATTTGTTCTTTTCTACCCCTCCTTTTTATTCTTGCTGTCTGTAATAAATAAATTACCCCAGCATAGGATCAAGAAAGTTTTATCTTATCTCTTATCTCCAGTGAAAAAAATGTGGTGGTTTTTGGATTTCCCTGTGTTTTTCTGCATAATGTGGAGGCTTGCTTTCCATGTGTCCTTTTTTGGCAGAGGTTGGACGTTGTTTAGAGCTGGCTCCCAGCTGGTGCAAATCACAGTCACAGAAACTCTCACGTTACCATTCTCCTGTGGATCTGGAGTAATCATTATTACACAATAAATTGTTATTTTCTTCTCACTCTCCATCTGAGTTTGCTCTTGAGTTCAAACACAGCCACTAAATGTAACAAGGTCATTCTACATTAAAAAAAATTCCATGATGACTTGGAACATACCATTCCAGAACACTGCATTCAAGAAAATTCAATTGCAGAAAGTTCCATTCGAAAACATTAGAGAAAAAGGTTGCAGTACAATCTAAATATTTGTTTAGAATTCTAAAAACAAACAAACAAACAAACAAACAAACAAACAAACAAACAAACAAACAAACAAACTGAAAACCATACAATCTTCTATCAGAAAATAACAATCATTCTAGCTGTTCTATATTTCAGGACTTTAGAGAAGAAGTTCATTCTACATTAGAATATTCCATGCTGAAATAGAACATTTAATTCCAGAACCTTCCACAGATTTTTGGAATAGAATGGTCTAACCTTAATTAGAACATTCCATTCCAGAACATTTTATCATAGAAAGTCCTTTTCCAGAACACTGGAGATGAAGGTCATTATAGATAAAACATTCCATGCTGAACCACCAGATAATTGTCATTAGACATAAAGTACTCCATGCTGAATTAGAACATTCCATTCCAGAACATTTTATTGATGAAAGTTCTATTCCAGAACACTGGAGATGAATGTCATCAGAGATAAAGCACTCCATGCTGAAGTGGAACATTCCACTCCAGAACATTTAAGTTCAATTCCAGAACACTGGAGATGAAAGTCATCATAGATAAAGCACTACATGCTGACTTAGAATGTTTCATCCAGAACATTTTATTGTAGAAAATTCTATTCCAGAACATTGGAGATGAAAGTCATCATAGATAAAGCACTACATGCTGACTTAGAATGTTTCACCCAGAACATTTTATTGTAGAAAATTCTATTCCAGAACATTGGAGATGAAAGTCATCATAGATAAAGCATTCTAAGCTGAATTAGAACATTGCACTCAAGAACATTTTATGCAGAAAGTTCTATTCCAGAACACTGAAGATGAAGATCATTGTAGATAAAACTTTCATTCTGTTGTAGAAGATTCTATTCAAGAATATGAGAGTCATCATTGATAAAACACTTCATGCTGAATTAGAACATTTCATTCCAGAACATTTTATTGTAGAAATTCTGTTTCAAGAATATGAAAGTCATCATAGATAAAGCACTCTATGCTGAATTAAAACATTCCATTCCTGAACATTTTATTGTTGAAAGTTCTATTCCAGAACACTGGAGATGAATGTCATTATAGATAAAGCATTGCTGAATTAAAAAATTCAATTCCAGAACATTCTGTTGTAGAAAGTTACAATACAATTACAATTTGTCATTTGGCAGATGCTTTTAGCCAAAGCGACGTCCATATGAGATTCTCATACACCACAAGCAAGGTTCTAGACAGGAGAGAACAACAAGAGTAAGTGCCCTAATGCAACTTTCTGGTCCAATTGGGCATAGGTGCTATAAGGCAGTGCTACGAAGTAATGCACAGAGTACATAAAGTGAAGAGAGAGTTTTTTTTTTTTTTTTTTTTTTTTTCAAGAAAAAAGGTGTTCAGTAAAGAACTTGGTCTTTTGTCTTTTTCTAAAGATCAAGAGGGACTTGTTACACCACCATGGAACCACTGAAGAAAAGAGTCTAGCTAGAGACTTAGAGCCTTTTTGAGCTGGCAACACCAGGCGCTGTTCCTGGGCAGAGACATTTTTTCTTGGCTGCTCTGGGCACTGCCCGTTACTCTCTGATGACACCGGTGAGCCATGGACTGGTGGGGGTTTTACCAGCAAGTTTGGATGAGAGTGGGCATAGATTGTTCAGAGAGGCGGCTAGTGTAGAGCAGAGTGTATCTGTTGCCTCATTCACAGAAAGTGAGGAGAAAACACTGTGAGGAGGCATGATTGCCGAGACCTTATCGGAGAGTTGAGCTGGTGTGAGCAGTGGCGGTTCTAGACAAATTCTACTAGGGGGGCCAAGGAAGGGCCAGTGTTTAACCAGAGGGGCACATTAAAAAATGGTAACAAATGATATTTAAAGATTATATACTTTATATACTTTAAGATGATATAAACATTTATTTATTTTTATGACATTTTATAGGAAATTAAAAATGAAAAATACAGTACGGGGTACAAATACAGGGTGTCAATTCAATGTGAACAAAACTCCAAGGTACAACAAAGGGTACAGTCCCACTACTGTGGACAGTTGAGTCCACACTTGAGTATTTGAATTGGCACAAAGCTGGATCAACTGAATTTTAATAAAATATAGATACTTGCCAAGATGGCGCCGCGGATGGCTGCCTCGGTACTTCGCTCTCTAGCACTTTGCGTGTTTTTGTGTTTTTTTGGTGCTTTCTGCAATCCCTCTCTGGCCACTTTCAGTAGAGAGGAACTTCTGAACATTAGAGATACGTCTCCAGATCTTTTTCCACCAGTTTTCACCAACTCGGAGACTTTTACAGAGATTTTGGTCGGAGGCGCAGCTGCTCTCTACGGGATTTGCCGGAGACGCCGACGGGGGAAACGAGGAGGAGCGCTCGTTAAGCTGAGGCAACGGGGACTACGCACTCCGCTCCCGGCTATACACCTGGCCAACGTCCGCTCCCTGGCAAACAAGATGGATGAATTGCTGCTTCTCAACCAAAATAACGTGGACTTTCGCAGATCCGCCGTCCTGTGTTTCACTGAATCCTGGCTCTGTGATCGCATCCCGGACAGCGCACTACGGCTGCCGGGCTTCCAACTTTTCCGCGCGGACCGTTGCACTGAGCTCTCAGGGAAAACGAAGGGAGGTGGAATCTGCTTCTACATAAACGAAGGTTGGTGTACAGATGTCACAGTGTTGGATAAGTCATGCAGCCCTAACTTAGAGACACTTTTCATAAACTGTAAACCGTTTTATTCGCCGCGGGAGTTCTCCTCGTTTGTTTTGGCCGGTGTTTACATTCCACCCCAAGCTAATGTAACACATGCGCTACAACAGCTTGCTGATCGGATAACGGACATGGAGAAAAAATTCCCGGACTCCCTTATCATCATTCTAGGGGATTTTAACAGTGCAAAACTCACCCAGGAGTTACCAAAATATAAGCAGCACATCAAATGTCCCACCAGAGACACTAAAACATTGGACCACTGCTACACAGTCATTAAGGATGCCTACCGCGCTGTCCCCCGTGCAGCTTTAGGACTCTCTGATCACTGTCTGCTTCATCTCATCCCAACCTACAAGCAGAAATTAAAATCTTCTAAGCCTGTGGTTAGGACTGTGAAGAAATGGACAAAGGAGTCTAAGCTGGAGTTACAGGCCTGCTTTGACTGCACTGACTGGAGTGTTTTTGAAGCTGCAACCACAGACATCAGCGAACTCACTGACACTGTGACATCCTACATCAGTTTTTGTGAGGACATGTGTGTACAGACCAAGACATTCTGTACATACAGCAACAACAAACCATGGTTCACTACCAAATTAAGGAAGCTGCGTAAAGCCAAGGAGGAGGCCTACAGGAGTGGGGACCGGGCCCTGTTTAGGCAGGCCAGGAACAAACTGACCAAGGAGATCAGGGTAGCAAAGAGGAGCTACAGTGAGAGGCTACAAAACAACCTCTCAACAAACGACTCTGCAGCGGTTTGGAGAGGCCTGCAACACATCACCAACTACAGGAGACCACACCCCCACCCTGTGGAAAACCCCAGACTGGCAGATGAGCTAAACACCTTCTACTGCCGGTTTGAAAAGGACTCATTCACACCTCACAGCCACACAAAGACCCCACCTGAAATACCCTCCCCCCTGCCCCTGCTCCCCTCACCCTCCCTAACGATCTGCGAAGAGGATGTGTGTCGACTCCTTCAGAGACAAAAGACCAGGAAAGCTCCAGGACCTGATGGAGTGTCCCCCTCCTGTCTGAAAGTCTGTGCTGAGCAGCTGACGCCCATCTTCACCCGGATCTTCAACCAATCCCTGGAGCTGTGTGAAGTGCCCTCCTGCTTCAAACGCTCCACCATCATTCCAGTCCCCAAGAAGCCCTCCGTCACTGGACTAAACGACTACAGGCCTGTCGCCCTGACGTCTGTGGTCATGAAAACATTTGAAAGACTGGTGTTGAGCCACCTGAAGGACATAACAGGCCCCCTGCTGGACCCCATGCAGTTTGCCTACCGGGCAAACAGGTCGGCGGATGATGCAGTCAACATGGGGCTGCAATTCATTCTGAACCACCTCGACTCCCCAGGGACGTATGCAAGGATCCTGTTTGTGGACTTCAGCTCAGCGTTCAACACCATCATCCCTGAACTCCTCCACCAGAAGCTCTCCCAGCTCACAGTGCCCGCCTCCACCTGTCAGTGGATCACCAGCTTCCTGACTGAGAGGCAGCAGCAGGTGAGGCTCGGGAGCATCACATCCAAAACCCGGACCATCAGCACGGGCGCCCCCCAGGGGTGTGTCCTCTCCCCACTGCTCTTCTCCCTCTACACCAACGACTGCACCTCTAGTGATTCTTCTGTGAAACTCCTGAAGTTCGCGGATGACACCACTGTCATTGGTCTGATCCAGGACGGTGACGAGTCTGCTTACAGACGGGAGGTGGAACAGCTGGTCCTGTGGTGTGGTCAGAACCACCTGGAGCTGAACCCGCTCAAAACAGTGGAGATGACGGTGGACTTCAGGAGAAACCCCCCCCCACACACACCCCTTACCATCATGAACAATACGGTGTCTGCTGTGGATTCCTTCAGGTTCCTGGGTTCTACCATCTCCAGAGACCTCAAGTGGACCTACCACATAGACTCTGTAAAGAAGAAGGCCCAGCAGAGGTTATACTTCCTCCGACAACTCAGGAAGTTTAACCTGCCTAAGGAGCTGCTGATCATCTTCTACAATGCCATCATCCAGTCTGTCCTCTGCACTTCCATCACAGTCTGGTTTGGATCAGCCTCCAAACGGGACAGGACTGGTCTACAACGGACAATCCGGGCTGCGGAGAGGATCATCGGCGCGGAGCTGCCCTCTATCCAGGACCTGTACCGGTCCAGGGTCAAGAATCGAGCAGCAAACATCTCTGCAGACCCCTCACATCCGGGACACAAACTCTTTAAACTCCTCCCCTCTGGCAGGCGTTACAGATCACTGTACGCCAAAACCAGCCGGTACAAGGACAGTTTCTTTCCCCAGGCTGTCACTCTGTTGAATGGTTGACTTGTACTACCTCATATCACTTACTACCTCATATCATGCAACTTTGCACATTATCAGACCACTACTGCACTACTGCACTGTTAGTACCTCTCACCAGTTATAGTTTATAGTTCCATAGTCATAGTTATATCTTCTCCACTTAATTCTAGCTTTTTTTAGTTTATTTATTTATCTATTTTATTCTATTTTTATTCTATTTTGTAAATTTGTTAATTTGTGTCTTACTGCACATGAGAGTGAGAAAACCGGAGTCAAATTCCTTGTTTTGTTTGCAAACTTGGCCAATAAAGCTGATTCTGATTCTGATTCTGATTCTGATACACTACACTACAGCAACAGGATACAGCGGTTAACTCGTTCACCCAGAAGCCTCAGCTCCTGATTAGGTCCCCCTTTCCCCTTTTCAGAATCAGAATCAGAATCAGAAACCGTTAACGGACACCACAGCCTTCCCTCCACTCACGGCTAGCTGCCCTCCAGCAGAGGGGTGCCCTGCATTAGGTGGATGTCCAACAAGGGGCCGTTCGCTTCCACTGTCCTGCTCCTCATCCACATCCCAGCGCTATTTAAGGACACGGTGCGTTGGCACTCCTCACGTTCCTCCCACCAGGCGAGGGATCACACCCGGGGTCCTGGTGTGGGTGGCTGAGCTGGCTTGCCCCCCTGAAGATCGAGCGGACGCTCCCACAACCCTCGTCATCGGGGACTCCATCGTGAGGCACGTCCGCATGAGGGGGGCGTCCACCCTGTCCTTCCCCAGCGCCACCATTATGGACATAATGGGGAAAATCCCGGACATCCTGTGCTCGCATCCACGGGCGAAAAGGATTACTATCCTCGCAGGAGCAAACGACATCACCAGCCAGCAGTCCGAACTTCTAAAGCGGGACTTCGCCCACCTTTTCAACACTGTGTCACAGTCCCAGGTGAGTGTTTTCATCTCCGGCCCTACCCCCACCTGTGGCAGAGGGACAGGCAGCTTCAGCAGGCTGCTCAGCCTCAACACTTGGCTTTCCTCTGCCTGTAACTCCCACCATGTCGGCTTCATTGACAACTTTGATGTCTTTTGGGAGAGACGGCATCTCTTCGGTCCAGACAGTCTCCACCTGAACACAGCAGGTGCCCACATGCTGTCTGCAAACCTGGCATATGGTGTGCTGCATGCCAATCTCAATCCCAAACCAGCACCAGCTAATCTGTCCGCGGTACAATCACACCCACGTGATTGACTGCCTGCACGTCACACACACACACCCTACACCCCCCGTCAGCCCACAGAAGTGCTGGACAGCACCGTCCACACCATTACAACCATCATCTCCCACAGAACACACAATCCAAGGAATGTTTTTAGACCACGCACACAGACTATCATTCAACCGTTTCACTACGATGAGCGCACGTTCAGCACGAACGTTAATGTGGCAGTGCTGAACGTGCGCTCTCTTTCAAACAAGACCTTTTTAATGAATGATGTGATTTTAGATTATAAGCTAGACTGTCTTCTTTTAACCGAGACATGGCTTGGCACTGATGCACCTGTTGTTCTCACCACCTTCCTCTTCTCCACCTTTGATATTTTAACTAGCACAAATTTTAATAAAGCTTTTAACATGCCATCTGATGCCCTTTGTGAGAACTTTGCAGGCCACTTCAGAACTAAAATCAAGGACATCAGATCCAGCCTTTTATCCCAACAAGTTTTATCTATTAACACACTGGAATTGTTGTCCTTGCCTGAGGAAACACAGGAGAGTTTTGCCCTGGTTGACACTTGGTCGAGTTTTCTCCTAAGTAAACCCAACAACCTGCCTTTTAGATCCAATTCCCACGTCACTTTTAAAATCATTTTATGGATTCTTCGAGGAACAGTTTTTAAATATTATGAATTGCTCTCTTCAGACGGGTGTCTTCCCCACCGCTTTTAAAACAGCTGTGGTGAAGCCCCTTCTGAAGAAGAGCACTTTAGACCCCAATGTTCTTAGTAACTACCGACCTGTATCCAACTTACCCTTTTTAAGTAAAATTTTAGAAAAACTGGTTTTTAACCAAGTCAATGACTTTTTAAACAGAAACAACATCTTTGAGAGACATCAGTCTGATTTTAGGATAAACCACAGTACTGAGACAGCACTTTTAAAGATTTTAAACGACATCAGGTGGAACTTAGATAACAAGAAACTCACAGTCTTGGTTCTACTGGATCTAAGCGCTGCCTTTGATACAGTAGACCATCACATTTTATTAAATAGACACAGACACCTGGTTGGCCTCTGTGTTACTGTTTTTAAATGGTTCCACTCCTATCTCACAGACCGATGTCTTTATGTAAGTATGGATACTTGTTCCTCAGGAACCCTTACCTTAACTTTTAAACCAACACAATCTGTAAAAAACCTGGGCGTGATTTTTGACTCTGAGCTGACTTTTATCCCACATATCAAAAATATAACAAAATAAGGCTTTTATCATCTTAAGAACATAGCCAGAGTCTGCCCGTTTCTCTCTCAGGCCAGCACAGAGGTGCTAATGCATGCTTTTATTTCCTGTCGTTTAGATTACTGTAATGCTCTCTGGTCTTTGTATATTTTCTTTTGTATGAACTGCGTCTCCTTCTGGGCAGGAGCGGTTACAGGTTTAGTTACAGTCGCTTGTCCTTTTATGACTGTTATTTCAAAAAGAAAAAAAAGGAACATAACAATTATTTTAATAAACTTTTTGCATACTGTGGATCAGTCTCTGTCATTGTTTAGTTGAACCTGTGGATCCTTGTGTTTAGAGGGTTGAGCCTAATAATTTCCTGGGGGCGGAATTCCCCCAGGTGGCGTTGTCACATCATTAGGCTGTTAAGCCAGTTTCACTCGCCACATATTCACCTTATATATGCTTCCTTCAGGGAACATAATCAGGAAGAACTCAATACATTTTCATTGCTATGCAGATGATACCCAGCTCATTTATCAATGAAGTCAGAAGAAATCAGTCACTTAACTAGACTACAAGTGTGTCTTCAGGACCTGGATGACCTACAATTTGCTGATGCTAAACTCGGACAAAACTGAAGTTATAGTACTAGGCCCAAAACACCTTAGAAACTCACTTTCTGATGACATAGCAGTTATGGATGGCATCATGCTGGCCTCCAACACCACTGTAAAGAATCTGGGCATTATCTTTGATCAGGACATGTCCTTTCACTCCCATGTAAAACAAAGTTCAAGGACTGCCTTTTTTCACCTAAGTAACTCTGCAAAAATTAGGCACATCCTGTGAAAAACCCAGAAAAACTAGTCCATGCATTCGTAACTTCCAGGTTGGATTATTGCAATTCCTTACTATCAGGCTGCCCAAATTCGTTGCTGAATATTTTCCAGTTGCTTGCAGAACACTGCAGCATGTGTCCTGACAAAAACAAGGAAGTGAGATCATTTTTCTCTGATGTTAGCACTGGCTCCCTGTAAAGTTTAGAATAGAATTTAAAATCCTCCTCCTTACCTACAAAGCCATAAATAGTCAGGCAGCATCTTATCTTAAAGAGCTCATAGTACCTTATTACCCCACTCAAACACTGCGTTCCCAGAATGCAGGCCTACTTATGGTTCCTAATGTCTCCAAAAGCAGAACAGGAGCCAGAGCATTTAGCTATCCATCTCCTCTCCTGTGGAACCATCTTCCAGTCTTTGTCCGGGAGGCAGACACTGTCTGTACATTTAAGAGCAGGCTTAAAACTTTCCTTTTCGATAAAACTTCTAGTTAGGGTTGGCTCAGGCTTGCCCTGGACCAGCCCCTAGTTATGCTGTTATAGCATTAGACTGTCGGGGGACCTCCAAATGTACACTGAGCTCCTCTGTCCTTCTCTCCCTCTCCATCTGCACGCTTTCATGTCCTTCCATGGCGTGTTACTAACTTAGCTTCTTCACCAGAGTCTCTGTGCTTTGTTGTCTCGCAGGCTCCCATGGATAGTGGCTGAATCTGGATTGTGGATTACAGCTACATCTCCTGCCATTACATCCACTGTCACTGTTACTGTGATTGCATTTCTGTCTGTCTGCCAGGGCCAGAATGAAACTCAGCCTTGTGTAATTTGATTTGATTATTCTCCCAACTGCCATGAGAGGAAGCCCTTTCTCTTTCTGTTGTTGGGTCACTCCTGCCCAGATCCCTGTTGTATGGATGTTCTTCAGGTGGTCTGAGGGCCCTGCATAGTGTATGTTGATGTTATACTTGTGCCACTTGCCAGACCCTATCATGTAGAGACACACTAAAGGTATGTGGGGTCATTTACTTTTATTCCAATGTCAAAGTTTCTCTCCTCTCACTAGACTCTATAGAAATAAAACCAAAAATCAGGATAGACTGAAAACCTGAACTAATTGCCTCATTACCCCCATCAGATCACAAGTTCCCTTCACCCTTCTCTCCACTTCCTCTTGATGTTTCTTTGCCCACTCCCCTCCAAAGATCTAACTTTTCTTGCCACACTCACTTTCTTTTGTCTATGTGCTTTGACAGAGTGAGTGATGTTGATCATTACTAGGCTCTGATGGCTCTGTATCAGATTAAATCCTCATCAGCACTCTGCCAATGTCACCAAGACACCATTCTGAGGCTAACGGTCTAGCTCCAGCTCCGGAATCTTTGTGGAACTTCAGACTAAAAGTAACCATATTCACATGCCGGCCATTTTTTGCTCACTTCACACTCAGCGTGGTTAGGCTCAAATGACAGTTAGAATAAAATATAGATACCTTCATATCTATATGGTAAAGATGAAGCTAGTTTGTTTACCTCATCTAGGGGATCAAAACAGGGCGATACAAGATAAAGTTACAAAGTGCACATCATTATAAACTAGGACTCAGGCTATAGTGCAGTTAAACCATTTTCATTTCTTAAGTTTCGTTTGAACATACAAGCAGTCAGACTATACTGCTCTTCTGTTTATTCACCAGAGGCTTATCAACCCAGCCTCTTATTTCTCTCCAGAAAGAATGAACATTACTTGGCTATGGCTGCAGTAAGCTTGTTCTTAGTTGCGATATCCATATGCGTCTGTCGAAAGCCATCCATTATCGCCTGGTTTTGACAAGGAGGCAGTGGAGAATTCGCATTAGCCGTGTGTTTGGCCATCAAGTGGCATTTCAGACTGGATGTGTTAAGGTGATAACTCGGTTCACACCAACAATACACACTGATAACTTTGGTCTTGTCAGTCGACCCATCTGGTAACTTTTTGAAACATTCCATTCAGAATATTGTTCGCATCCATTTCAACGATTCGCGCTTGACATCCACACAAACCGGTAGCCTGCTTTTTTACAGCTAGCAAGCAGGCAAGATGTGCGTGGGGCGTGCCTATTGTTTTGTTTCCAGTTTACAATCGGATCCTGTAGTTTTTCTTATGCTACTAGCAGTGACCACAGCTCATAAAAAACTACAAGTTCACTAGGTCACAAAGAGCATTAATCTCACGATAAAAAAAAAAATGAAGCGATTAAAAATGATTTGCGTTAACTCGTTAATAACGCAATATTTTTGACAGCACTAATGTGTGTGTGTGTGTGTGTGTGTGTGTGTGTGTGTGTATCTTTTGGGAAATACAATTATTTGCTTTCTTGCAGGCATTAGATGAGAATACAGCCAGCGTTAATCTTAATAAAGCTGATTTAAAAATTGAAACTGAAAAAATAAAAGGTTTTACACTGATTTATGGACAGACTAAATAAACCACATGTAATATCTTTGGCTGTATGATTCTAAATGCATAAAGGCCACAAATCTTTTAAGATGTATGATTGTTGGAGAGTAATTAAGAGTAACTGTATCCAATTTCTGTGCCCGTGGAATGTGCACTTAAAAAACATATGTACATTAATGTTATTTGAACCATGGTAAATGCATTGTAGCCCCAGAAATAAACATTTATTTATTTATTCATTTATTTATTCATTTATTCATTTATTTATTTATTTATTTATTTATTTATTTATTTATTTATTTATTTATTTANCCATGGCCCCGAGTCCCACAACACTGCCATATGAATCCAATCCATAGTCTGACAGATTGGGAGGCAAATTGACATTGTCAGATTTCATATCACAGCAAAGTGCAGTTGGGCCAAGAGCAGAGTTGTGGTCTAATAAAGAGAGGAAAGTGTGTTTAAAAGTGTGGGGGAGCAGGTCTGTACATGTGTGCTGGTTCTTGCATGTTCACATGCATGCATATGCAGACATTTTGACACTTACATGATATGTAGAAAAACAGCAACCCAAGCACAATCAAGAAACTGCCAGTGCAGCTGCTCATGTTCTGTAGTTACACAATCTTTGCGCAGACTGGGAAGCATATGCTGTCAGAGCCTTGCACTGTGGTATTGGAAAGTGGTTGTTCTGACTAAGCCTGGTCTGTCACTCTGGGATTGTACAAGCCTCTGGCTATCACAGCTCAGATGAGCGATGAGAGCAACATAAGTGCCATATGTCAACCAGTAAAAACTCATCCCAGAAACCCATATGACTAACCCCTGCTCAGAATTAATGTGGCAGCAAAGTCTCCCTACACCCGTCGTATGTGTTTGTGTGCATATAAACAATTCTAACAGCAATTATAGCAATAAATATGCTTGGAAGACAATATTTCATTACCTTGATTTTACAGTTGTCACCTGCCCTCTAGTGGCCATGACATAACTGCAGGTAAAAATCTCTGATTCAAAGGGCTCTTCTTTATCACTTGTCAACTCTTGTAGGTCAGGAAAAAACAGGAGGAGGACATTATCTCACTACTAACATCCTTATATTGGCATCCAGTCATGATTTATATTGATTTGACAATTCTTGAATTTATGTGAATGGCCCTGCAGTGAGGAGTTCAAAGGGGTGATTGGATTAAATAAAAGAGATGAAAAGGGTGATGTCTTATCCCTGCAGAGCAGAGCAGAAATTCTGGCAGGAAACCACACAGACAGAGAGAGGAGACTAGACTGGTCTGAAAGATATACGCTACACAGTTTTGAATCAAAGAGCATACTATCTGGGTAAATGAGGTTTAAGAGTTAGTCTACTATATATTCTGTATGAGGAATTTGACACTTCTACAATTACAATTACAATTAGTCACTTGGCAGACGCTTTTATCCAAAGCGACATACATATGAATTCACACACCGGCAGAGCATCAGGGGCAGTTTTTGGGTTTCAGTATCTTGCCCAAGGATACTTCGGCATGTGGACTGCCGAGGCCAGGGATTGAACCGCTGACCTCCTGGACGACTGCTTTACCTCCTGAGCCACAGCCACCCCATGTGCAGACATGCAGAAGTGGTATTGTTAAGCTTCAAACTGTTTTACTCTTTCTCTTACCCTCCTGCTGGTTTGGCTTTGGTCTTGTCTTTTAAAGAAAGTTCGCTGCATTGCAAGTGACACAACATTGATTATACAGGCTATTAATGATACAGTCACCAAGAACTATATTTTCAGACACGCTAGCAGCATGGCTCAAAGGATGGTAAAGTCAGTTGGTCTGTCCCATACTCTGGTCAAGACTGATATATCTCAACAATGTAGGCCTACAGACAATCATGGTCTGCAGAGAATGAATCATACTCAGTCTGAAGATCCCTTGACTTCTGACTTTTGTCTTCCTTTAACAACATCATGAGGTACCATATGCGGTTTTGAATAAAATGTCTTCACATCTATTGGATAGATTGCCATGAAATTTGATTCTGACAGTTATGCCCCTCTTCACATGAATTGTAGGACCTTTGGTGATTCCCTGATTGCATGAGTGCATACCTGCAAAACTCATGGCATTCTCATCATCAGCCTCCACTGCACTTTGTTTTGTTCTAATTAGTAAATGTTATTATGTTAACACACTAAACTACGATGGTGATAAACATTCTGCCTGCTTAACATCATCACTGTGAACACGTTAGCATGCTGATTCTAGCATTTAACTTAAAGCTGGCTGTGCCTGAGCACATACTCATGACTGCTAGCATGACTGTAGACTTCACATCAATCACATACATATATAATAAATTCTCACTTGTGACTAACAACTAACGCTTTCTGTGTGCACCATCCTCATACAAATAAATGATGTAACACTGCCAAGCACATTTCTTAATACTCAAAACATGATATGGGTTTCCAAAGGCCTTTACTCTGACATCACTCGACAGCTAGTTAGTACATTTACTTCACCACAGTTACTTAAGATAAGACTCATTGTTGCTGGAAAGTTTGTGGTCATTTTGACAGTAAAAATATTTAAAAGCTGCCTCACAACCATTTGTAATTTTATTTATGCATTTTTCTTCCTCCTAAATACAAACATGTAGACATGTGTTTTTTTGCCATATCATATTTTATATTTTTGGAGTTGAGATTAACTACTCCACAATCTTTTCACATATCCCCTGACAACTGCTGTACTACCACCTGAGGTACAAGCACTCCTTGGGTGGGAACCACTGCTTTAAGTAGACATAGTACAGAATATACAAAATGACACATAGGGACATTTTAAGATGAGTAAAAGATTTATTTCACATTTTGTCTTTTAAATATCACTAGCTTTGTTTGAGGAATCAAAGACATCAAAACATTGGTCACACGAATAATTAAGGAGGGTCAAATGCACAGGAGGACAAGAGGAATGGAGGAACAGTCAAAGGTCTCCAGAAAAGAATGAAAAGGGTTCAGATAATGAATAACCATCCATTATGTCTGTTGATGGTGCTAGCAGTGCAGCTTGGAAGGATGGACAGAGTGCACTGACTGTGCTTGTTTACTGAAGTCAGACACAATGACACTTTTAGATGGGTAAAAATGTGAGTGACCTCATTATCCAATCATTACTTCTAGAGTAGCCTGGGTGAGTGCAAAACCAGTACATATGCTGGGGTTAAAAGGGGGTAGATCAAGCGAGTCAGGACTGGAGGGTCAAAGGTCAGTGCACACACAGTGAAGCTAAGCAACTAGAGAGACATGAGGGCACCACAACAAGGGGAGACAGATAGTGAAGCACTGAAATCACAATACAAAACACACACTGACTTGGTTTCACTGGATATGAGCAGTTTGATCAACCCAACACTCTGAGCGCTTCTATTCACAGCTGATACTATGTTTATACACCCAGCTTTACCTGAGTCCAGTTTGTACTGCATTTATAACTCAGGTAATACAGAGAATGTTTACATATAAAAGGTTTTAGACATGCTAAGAGGGACTTGGAGTTGTTTTGCTGGTCCCTGCATATTGATGGTTACTGATGACACATTAAACCAATGACATGGTCCATCTGACATCTCACCTCCAGTGCAGGGAGGAGGGGAGCTGAGTAAGGACAGAGTTTCAGAGTCAAACAGGCACTTGAGAGAAATGACAAAAACATTACAACTTCCATTAAGGCACAACAGACAACTACACACATAAACACACACACCACTCTTTGGGAGAAGAACAGCTTGATTCTATCAGTGGGCATAAGGAGTTGCGCACACAGTACAATGCTCTTCAAAACAGATCCACTAAGAGAAGAACTCTTTCAGATTCAGTAATGTGTTGATTGGTTTTCAACATCTACCTCCATAATCAGATTTCCCTTATGTTATGAAACAAACAAGACTCATACTCTAGCAAATGACTGCAAACATAGAAGCATAACTTATCATAGATGAAGTGCTTGCATTATGGCCAACAAATTAGTATTTACTGCAAGCTTTCTGATAAGTTTTTAATTGTGAAACATGAACTTATGTTTCTCCAACTGTCTGTATAATCTTTCTGGGAATGAGCATTCATTTATTCATGTGTTTTGCTTTGTTTTTTAATCCATTTTCAGAAGAGGCCATTTTCTTTTCTTTTTAACAAATCAACACTTTTCCTACAGTATAGTAAATAATACAATAAGCATCTGATAAGTGCAATAATGTAAGTCAGTTGAATCTAACACTCTATTGTTGGAGGCCTTCTCATAGGAACTGCAGGCTGGCGACATATTTCCATAGTGGATGACTGTAAAACGGCTTCTAATAATAATGCACATATCAGTTTTGTTATTTGTTTTTCAAATTTAGTATGTGTTTCTGGTTAGCTACAGTACTAACCCTTGTGTTCATCTAAATTAAGACTGAGTAAAAGTGAAAATATGTCAAAAATCTGATCATAATAAAGCAACAAATAGTTTGTGTTAACTAGTCTGAGGAAAATACATTCGAATGCTTCCATTATAGTTACCAAAAGATGACCATACAGCAATGTAGTAGCAATGCATTACCCCAAATACAAGTATTAAATGAGGATAAGGCTCCTGATGCATTTTCTTGTTCTTTTTCTCACTTGTCAACAAATCCCATGTATTGTAAACCAATATAAAACAAATCTATAGTATGTTTTTTCTAAGATTTAAGCCAGACTAAGTAAATTCCTAAAACAGCTGGGCACTGTCATTTTTAGCAAATGGTACTCCAACAGTAGTAAATAGCATGTTTGTTGAGGACTTTGAGCTGTGCATTATGTGTGCTAATAGTGGTAATATCTGGTATAAGCATGGTATTGAGGGATCAATTTAAACTACAAGGTTCTCTGTGTTGGGCAAATTCTAAAGTCCTTTGAGTCAGAATATGATTCTTGGCTTGATGTGTCCAAATGAGTTGAAACTGTTTCAACTTGAACAAAAGATTTTAACTTATCTTGAGGCTGTATGACTCCACTTCATAAATGTACAGAGAAAAGAAGAAAAGGAGAGAGCTGGACTTCCTGCTGAGGTCTGAGACCAGGGAGTGGGCTTTCAAAAAAGCTCATAAATACAAAAAAAAAGCATTAATATGATGTCTGAACCTCCTCTGTGATTTTGCGGGCAATGGCACGACTCTGTTCTCTTCTATGGTTCTCTGGATCTGAACAGCTACAGCTGCTGAACCAGAATAAATCAGCACCTAAAATCAGCAGAGGTAATTAGACAGACAGACAGACAGACAGACAGACAGACAGACAGACAGACAGACAGACAGACAGACAGACAGGCAGGCAGGCAGGCAGGCAGGCAGACAGACAGACAGACAGACAGACAGACAGACAGACAGACAGACAGGCAGGCAGGCACACACACACTTGTACTCATAACTAAATGCCTTACCCAATTCTAACTTCACCCTTAAAACCAAGTCTGAACCCTCAAACAGCCCCTTGAAGCTGTGAGGAAATGTCCTCACTTTCCATAAATGTCCTCACTGCGTCTTGTTCTGGTCCTTCTGATAGCAAGTACCACTACGCACACACATAAACGTGCAACTGACAAACTCTCATAGATGCATGCTCACCAAGCATGTGCGCATGTAAACAAACAAAGCTCATCCACACAAAAGCATGAACTCATGTGTAATCAAGAATGTGAATGTCATTGGCATGTATGGAATATCAATAGCAATAGATTTCTGATTTTTCCCTTTAAGAATTGATTCTATTCTTCTCGTTTTTCCTTCATTGGTTTGACATTCTGAGTCTCAGATTTATTGTGGATTTAAACTGAAGCTAGGTCCTCTTTACTTCTCTTAAACTAGCATCTCTAAACTTTTTATCAGGCCATCACTTGTTTCACTCTCTGTTCGTGTTGTTAACAGACAGTGCACAGCGTGATGATGACTGTCTTAGAGCAGGGTGCTTCTCAAAAACATTCTATACCCTATAGAGTTCATTACATTGTGGTTTGGGCCACAAAGTAGTGCACTACAAGAATAACAGTACAGTATGTATTGAGATGTGCCCCCTTTAGATGCAGAGGAGTGAGATGACATGTGTGGGCAGTTTAACTCCGGGAAAGGAGGCCCTTCTTGTAGGCCATCAGGCCAGCTGCAGTGGCAACAGACAGGATGGTTGAGACTCCCACGAACCTGAGGAGACCACCGACTGAAGGCATATTCCTCTCCCAGAAGGTGGTGACAAATGGGAGTGCAGGGATATCCTATTAGAGGGACAGAAGGATGAGATGGGTTTAACTTACATTTATTTGTGTTGAGTTTAAATTAGTTAAAACATATTCAGAAAGATCTCCCTCACCACACACTCAGGCTCTGTCTGCCATATCTGACTTTGGTGGATTTTACCCAAAGCATACATGACCTGCAACAGAACACAATGGTTGTTCACTCAGTGCACTCACATCAAGATTCAAACCATTTATTTCAACATGATATCCATTTTAGTTTGGCAGTGTGACCATGCTAATGTGTTTCCCTGGAGCAAATCTGAAGACCCTTAGCTCACAAACGACATGAAACCACATGTATTGCTGATGCTGGAGAAGGCTGGGGAGGAACCCTAAGGACCAAAATGGCTTCTGTGCCTGGCCTAAACTACAGCAGTGTTACCTGTACAGACAGTGTTATTAATACTGTATGGACATATTAAATGAAATTGTATTATTAAATTCAAAACATTAATCTAAGTTACTGCAAAAAGTATAGAGGTATATTGTCTTTGATTAAGGGAATTGCTGCATTAAAACCAAACATCACGACAAAACACTCTACCCAGGTAAAGAAGTAGTATACATTAGTGCAGTGATTCTCATCTGGTGGGTCGTGACCCAAAAGTGGGTCGCAGGCCTTTGCCTGGGCAAAAAAGAAATAAAAAATGTAAAAAAAAAAAAATCATGTGCTTTTATTTTGAAGGGGATTTTTGTTGCGGCTTGTCATTAAGGAGTGACGGTGGATCCCGAAGCCAGACTAGTCGAGAACCACTGGTCAAGAGCAGTGATTCTCAATTGGTGGGTCACGACCGACCTGTTTTCAGGGTCGCAGGCAGTGGTATAGTGCACGACATGACCCACCTTACTCTGCCTCTGATTGGCTACTTGTCATTGTTGTCTTCGTTGGTTGGTTGGGTAAGAATATCAGGGTAAGCCAATCAGAGGCAGAGTAGGGCGGGTCATATGTTGCTGACTGAAAGAAGGAAATGAAGGAAACAAGAAGCAAACAACTCGAACAACAATCTGCTTTCAGCTATTAGCCAGCAGCTCAGCTAACAATGGTGATGCTAACATTACATCGGTGGCAGCTTAGCTAACAATAGGTCAGTTCCCGCTCCTGCTCATGGATCTGTTGCTGCTGCTCTATCCTTCTGTGGCTAATGTTAATTTCATAATAATCGTTACTCCCTCAAGTCAAGCAGCAGAAGTTAAGTGACAATGTGCAAATACAACTGGTAGTGATGTGTCGGTCGCAAACGAAACAGCTCTTAGAGCCGCTTCTTTCAAGTGAACGTTCAGAACCGGCTCCTGCTTGGGAGCCAGAGCTGCTTTGTTTTTTTTCTCTATTTTTTTTCTGTTCAAGCCACACGTGATTGATCAACTACATGATGTGTAATGGCTTCTCTGTGTCTGCACTGAGCAGGAGGGGGAGAGATTGGGGAGAGATTGATGGTGATAGATTAAGCAACAAATAGCCAAAAGAGCCAGCTCTTTTAAGAGAGCCGAGCCATGAGAACTGGTTCTCTTAAAACAGCCGGAATTCTCATCATTAACTACTGGCACATTTTTGGGTGAACTAAATATGCAAAAGTAGTTTTACATGTCAGTGTTAATAACACAGGGCTTTTATCCTTTGCTGGATGGGTCGCTTTAAAAAAAGGGAGGGGCGGGGGGGGGCATAAATGAAGAGTATACCCACTTCTTCAGGCACCACTACACCACTGGTTGCGGGCCTTTGCCAGGGCAAAAAAAAAAAAAAAAAATCATGCACTTTTATTTTGAAGGGGATGTTTTTATGCATTGGAGTGCCGTCTATTTGTGTTGTGACTTGGGTCGCGTCTTGTCATTAAGAGGTGATGGTGGGTCCAGAAGCCAGACCAGTTGAGAACCACTGCTTTAGTGTATTAGAAATATAATTTAAGTATAGAAAAGTCATTACCCTTTTACTTGTGCTTAATTTAAAGTATGTTTGACATATACTTTTAAAAAGTGTACTTCTAAATTGATGTCATTAAGTTCTACTTAAATGTATTAAAAATGAATACTAATATAAAGTATTTATAAAAGTTTATTGTATTATTATTATTTATTTTTATTATTATTATTTAGTGTGTTATAAACTGTACTTAAGCTTACTTTAAGTGTACTTTAATGTAATACATTACAAATTCTTTTAATAGTAATAACATGTACTTAAAGTATACTTATTTTCTTTTGTAAGTCTTTTGTAATACACTATCAGTATGCATCATTAAAATGTAATAAATTCCACTTAATTTTAAGTAAATTTAAGTATATTTCCAACACATTGGTGATATAATACAATTGCAGTGCAAGTGTGTTTTAAATGCTTATGAATCATTATTTTTAATGGTGTACTTCAGTACTTAAAGTTTGTAAAACGTTGTGCCAATTTAGTATAGTATTTACACTTAAACATAATTTTTCACCTGAGGAGATTTTATTTTAAATGAATGAGGTTGGCTATGTTCTGACCTCTCTGGCTGCTCTCTCTCCAGCCTGTACTGCCCCCTCCATGTAGCCACTCCATTCTGTGGCCGTCTCCGTGCCGGCAAAGTACAACTTGCCTACCGGTTCCCTCAGCACCCTAGGGACAGAAAAAGACAGAACATGAGAGGTTGTAGAGTTTCAGTTGATTTCTAATGTAGAGATCTGCAGTCTCCCCTCCTTTTTCCCCTTTTGTGCTCCTATGTTTTCCGCTCCATTTGTCTCCCGTCTGTCATGTCAGAGTCTGTGTCACTGCAGGGCATGGCCGACAGGTTGGGTCCAGCCTCCTCTCCTCCTGAGCACAGCTGCGCTCCATCAAGCAATCAAGACTCTGCCTACACAGTTTTTCAGCACCAGTGTTTCAACCAGTATATGTTGAGTTGTCTGCCTTGCTGCATGGTAACAACCAAACCAAAGAAGTACCCTTGTCAGTATTTTTGCCTTGTCTGCTACCTGCCTTCCTGACCTGCTTTTGTGCTCAGGTGCCTATTCCTCACCTGTTGTCGTCCATGCCCTGTCTGTCTCAGACTTAGCAATGTTGGACTCGTCATCTGGACTCATTGCATACATTATCACTCTACACTGATTAAATTGTTAACTTTCTTAAATTGAATTAACTTCCATCTGCCTCCTGTCTCCTCTGCTTGAGGCTGGTATTTTGGGTTCTATAACCTCTGGCAAAACATAACATCTAAAGTTTAAAGGTGGCCTTTAATTGAATATACAGCCATTAGTCTCTAGTATTATGGATGTTTGCCATAAAACCAGATACAGGATCTCTCAGAATTAGAATCGGCTTTCGTCTGTGTGCACATACAAGGAAATTGGTTTAAACATTGCACTCAATGCACTTGCATAGGAAAAAAGATATGCAGCTCAAAAGAGGACAAAAAGATTTTTTTTGGTTCATCTGAAAACATGAAAATGAGCAAACTCAGATGTACAAGTTTTCATTGCACAGTTAAGTAACTCGGAGAAAAAAAAATGGGGTTGTCAACACAAACAATAACAAAAATCAAGCAAATACCAGCATGGATTTAGACTTCTTGAGCATCAGGACACAATGAGCAACCTCATTTGTGGTGTGTGTGTGTGTGTGTGTGTGTGTGTGTGTGTGTGTGTGTGTGTGTGTGTGTGTGTGTGTGTGTTATTGACATTGTGGAGACATAAATCTGTTTACACAGTCACATTCCCTAAGGAGCCAAAGCACAGGTGCCCATTTGTAAATCATTAAATTTTAGGGTGCAGACCTGGGTTAAGGTTAGGGTAAGACTCCAGGAAATAAACTGTATGGCTGTATGTGTGTGTGTGTGTGTGTGTGTGTGTGTGTGTGTGTGTGTGTGTGTGTGTGTGTGTGTGTGTGTGTGTTTGTGTGTGAGTCATGGCAAATGAGGCCATGCTGAGGGCTGCATGACTGAGTCAACATCTCACCTGTTATAATTGCCTTCACAGTAGGTTGACTATCTTCTGGACATTGTTGGTATACATGTATCTGGTGACTACACTACAACTGACCTTAAACAATCCCTGAACTTAATGGTTAGTTATGATTGGCAGGCTCATCAAAACAGCACTTGACAGCTGGTTAAATTTAATTTCACATCAGATGAAACATAGCCTGGTGGTGTGGTGTTCTCTTTACTCTGGAGTGTCAAATAATGTAGAGAACCACTGTAAATATGTATTTGGGCCCTGTAGACAACTGTAATGTAATTGTAATTGGTGGACTCAAATAACGCACTTTAAAATGTGTGTGTAACTTGTAACTTACTTGCCAAACTGGGTAAGGATTCCTGGGGGGAAGTAGGCTGTGTAGCAGCCCCCAGAGTACTCCTCTTCACACCAGTTCTTCTCCTCATAGTGCACCGGCTGACAGACACAATTGAACACATGAATGGCTTAACAAGTGATGAAATTCCACTGTAGCAGTGCGACTTTGTGTTAGTCTGTAACCAAACTCACATGCAGGGCCTCGTCTGAGCCCAGCACTCTGGAGTAGATCTCACAGATCCTCTTCAACCTAAACACAATAAGACAGCAGTTTGGATTAAACTGATCTTGCATCTTGTGAGAGTGTATTCATCTAACATACTGTCTCCACCGCGCACCAACCTCTCTTCTTTAGTCAGCCCTGACAGCTTTCTGCAATTGCGGGCAAGGATGAATCTGGATGAGGGGGAAGAGAGAAATGTTATCCAATTATTACAAACAGATTCATTTAAAAAGTAATGATTTGTGAACAATATTTGAGAGAAATAGTTTTTTAGTGTATATAGAAAATGTTTTAGATCTTTGAGTTCAGCTCATGAAAAATGGGAGCAAAAACAAAAGTGTTGCATTTATATTTTTGTTAAGTGTAAATATTCACTACCTTCAACCAAATGTCTATGAATCCCCTACTGAAAATACTCCCCAACAAATGCACTATTTTCTCATGTTTTAGTCATGTTTGTTAAAAACTACAGTGCCTGTTTACAGAAATTACTTTTTAAATGAAATTATGATTTTTTTAGTCATTTTTAAAGCTTTGCTTCTTCAGTTGGAAGCAATGGGCTTGGGGCTGAGAGCCACAGATAACTTACAAAAGATGAACTAACACATGGTTTTGGTCTTTTCATGGGATTTGTTGACAAACAAAAAATATGAAATAATACCAGACTTATACTTTAATGCCCATGGTTTTAGAATGACACAGTCACAGGTGTGTAATGTGCAAATGTCCACACATGTTTACATGATCTGAATATCTATCCTTTGTAATTTTGCTGAGAACTGGCTGGAGCTCAGTATTCACCCCATAATGGCAGGCACAGTCCCATCAGGCTTTGTGTCATCCAGTGTCAGGCCAATGGGGGAACCCTCCTCTTCAATCACCATACTGCCACAGTAACCTGGTGACACACACCAACCAGGACAAGTGTAAAAAAAAGAAGTGTAAAGATAAAATAAAGACATATACTGCAACATCCCCTCACTCCACATCCACATCCTGCATACCCTTTTTCCTCCAGAAGTTTTCTTTGTAATAGACCATACACTTGATGACAGAGCCCATGGGGACGCGATGGATCAGCTGGTTCCTCAGTGGTGGAAGCTCAGGATTGAAGTGGATCTTCAGATTCAGACCAGGAGGGGTGGCCACAATCACATATTTGGCCTAAGACAAAGACGCATAAAAAAGCAAACACAAAAGGGACAAGACAGATGCGAGACGTGTGAATAGCATGACATGGCACATGGCAGCAGGTTGCTAAGAAACCAGTAGATGGTAGCAAAGAACAACACTGTCTTCTGCATTTTGTGATTCAGATTGTTGGTAGAAGAGTTTTGTTGTTTAGCATCTATTTCTTATCCCTAACGACATGTTTTATAAAGGCTAAAATATGCAGTGTACAAATACTGCATGGGTTTTTTCTTTCTGTTTTTACATTTTGCCAATAATATAACAATAATAACAAATGTGGTTGCAGTGCTGGAAGAAGTACCCAGATGGTTTGCTTCAGTAAAAGTATCAATACAGCAATGTAGAAAATATCCTGTTACAAGTAGTCCTGCATTCAAAAATCTTGTTAAGTAAAAGTACATGAGTATTATCAGGAAGAGTATCAAAATTCATTCTGCAGACAAATGACTTGCATAACTGATGTTTATATTATCATTATGATTTATGACATAAGTAGATGGTGAATACTAATGTATCCATGTGTAAGTAGGATTTCAGTTTTAAGTATTTTATCTACATGTTATACATATAGGGTGGTAGTTTGGTCACAAGATAAATCTTAGCAGTTTTGAGACAATTAATGGGAGAGTAAAAAAGAAAGGACCATGTTTTGCCTCACAAATCAGTTTTAATTTGTTGGACTTTTCTCTAATTTTAGCTTTCTTTGATATATTGATATACTGGGTACTAACTACTGACAACATGTGAAATGTGATAATGAGCCCTCACAAGCCAAAAACGTTGGGAATTACAGGTTTAACAATGTGTCGTACAAACAGCTGTCAGCTGTAACTATAGATAAATATAGTGGAGTAAAGAAATACAATATTTACCTCTGGAATGTAGTGGAGTAGAAGTATAAAGCGACATAAAATGGAAATGCTCAATTAAAAGACAAGCACCTCAAAATTATGCTTTAATATAGCACTTGAGTAAATGTACTTGATTTCCACCACTGTGTGGCTGTAGCACACTCAAAATATTTCTTATGATATACTTACTAGGTAGGTCTGTTTGTCCAATGTCTCTACCACCACCATGTCTCCAGTCTGGTCAATCCTGTAGACTGGAGACTGTAGCTTCACTCGGTCTCCCAGCTCCCTTGCTATGCACTCACTGATCTGACCAGAGCCGCCAGCAAACTTCCTCTCCTGCACAGGCAGACGAAGAGATCAGGGGTCAAACACCGCCACCACAACCACAGAGCACAAATGCAGCCAGACTAGAAGGGTCTAGTCAAGCTTTTGTATGCTGTACTTGCAAGACAGTCTCAATTTATTTTGTGTAAAATTGCTCCTATCCAGTCTGATCCTGCTATGAGTATGTAGCAACTGTTGAATGATGGAGAGTACTGTGGGGGTGAAGAGAGATTAAGTGCTGCCAAAGCTCTGATACACAAAATTAAATAGACAGTGCATGGTTAGTGTCAATGTCTCTCTGTCTCTCTGGTCTCCTGATCAGAAACACATTATTTGTATTCCACTGTGATATTTGGATGAATTTTCCTGCCAGTCACTGGAAATTATGAGTTGAACCTAAAATTTGTCCTGGCAGTGAAACAGGGTGAGTCTGTATTTAAACTTGTCTTTAACCAGTCTTTTTTTTTTGGTTAAGATAAGTTTATTTTTTCAGTTTCAGTTTTCCTTTAAACAAAATATCAGATCACAAGTTAATTTGTACTCTATATATTGTACACATACTCATACATGCGCCCATAAACAAGTGTGTATGTTTTGAATAAGAAGGTCTAGCAATTGGAAAATGACAACAGAGCTGGCCACAACATCATCTGTTTACCTAAACACAGTCCCATTCCTCAGTGGCTATGGCAACAGGGCCACTTGGCTTTAGTATGGCGGCAGAATGTGCTCCCCCAGCACTACATGAAAACAGCTTTTGTCACGCTCAAAATTATCCTACGCTGATCAGGATCAAAAAGGTAAAAGTATTAGGGCTGATTTAGGAGGTTATGGGATCTCTCATTGATGTTTAACTTCCTGTTTTGCATGAGTGAATGAATCTCTGCATGCTACAATGAGCTTTAGTCCCACATCACTTCTTGGCAAGCCCTCTGCACTAGCCTCGGTCCCTCAGGTTGGTTTTTTGAGATTAACTGAACCATAACATCTCACATCAATCTCTGATATAGATACAATTGCAAAACCAGATGTGTGGCTGGACTTTGCCTCTCTAAACAAGCAAGAAATTCAAAAATGTAGCAGTACAAGTACTGTATACACACTAGGGGTGGGCGATCTGACCTAAAATTTATATCACAGTATTCTTTTTGTTTTTTACAACCAAAGTACCATGAAAAAAAAAAGATTGGATGTTTTTATTGGTTCCAGATGGTAATGTAAATAACATATACGCCTACATCCACACGGAAGAAGTAGTAGTAGGTTAATTAGTAAATGTAATGTGATTCATTTTCAGAGTTAGACAACGGGTGGGATTAGGCATCTCAACAGCATTTATTTGGCAGAAAACCCAAATTATATTATATAAGTACATAGGGGTGGACGGGATCCCGGTTTTGTCACCATCACCACTGGCACATCATGCCACAAGATGGAGTTTCCACTTCCGTCATTACCCTGATGAAAATTTCAGCATATTAAAAATAATGTGCTTTATTGTGGCCGTGATGACATACAGGTAGAGGTCTACACCCATACTCACAGAACTGGAGTTACATCCAGTAACTACTATTTTCCTCACTATAACTCTGACTCCTGTAAAATTAAGATGTAAAGGTGAGATTATGACCAATGCAGGCTTATTTACCAGTTGCTGGGTGCAAGAACACAAAGTATTCATCTACTCTCACCATCTGAGGGAGTGAAGATCCAGTTGATTAAATTGATGTAAATGTCCCCACAGCCACTGGATAACTCTTAGGATTCAAACAGACTTTAGACTGTTTGAGGCCAATACAAAGGAGGATTTTCTGGTTAGGCTGTTGAATTAATCTTAGCATGCTAATGTGGCTAGCAGCATCAATTCTAGGCCCAAACGCTGGAGCAATGCAGTCAAGAGAACTGTGAGAACATTAAGCCTCATTTGAAGCCAATTAAATAACACAGGTACAGTAGTACCTTAAATTACAATTACAATTACAATTTGTCATTTGGCAGACGCTTTTATCCAAAGCGACTTACATATAAGATTTTCATACATCACAAGCAAGGTGCTGGACGGGAGAGAACAACAAAAGTAAGTGCCCTAATGCAACTTTCTGGTCCAATTTTGGACATACGTGCTACGAGGCAGTGCTATGAAGTAATGCATAAAGTGCATAGAGTGACCAGAGAGTTTTTTTGTTTTTTTTTTAAGAAAGAAGGTGATCAGTAAAGAGCTTGGTCTTAAGTCTTTTCCTTAAGATCGAGAGGGAACCGTCTAGCTAGAGACCTGAATGAGGGAGTACAGGTAGGTCCGAGCAGTTCTGATGGCATCAAGGACTTACACTTGATGCGGGCAGCAACTGGGAGCAAGTGGAAGGATATAACAACCGGAGTGACATGCGCTCATTTGGGCTGGTTGAAGACCAGACAAGCCGCCTCATTCTGAATCATCTGCAAGGGTTGTCTCACACAGCCAGACCTAATGTTATCTCCACACTTTAAGATAAGATAAGATAAGATAAGATAAGATAGGACTTTATTGATCCCCCCGGTGTGGGATCAACAAAGTTATACTGCAAAAAAAAGCTCAGCTGGTTTTCTTGTTAAAGGAAAGCCCTCTCTGCTCTGAAAGGCTAAAGTGAAGAGATAAGTTTTTAGATTTCTTTTGAAAATATTCAGTGAGCCATGTTCCCTGATATCACATAAAAACATTGATTTTCAAATCTTTTTTTCTTTCCTAAGATGGTAAATGGACTGTATTTATATAGTGCATTTCTAGTCTGTCACTCACCCATTCACACACACATTTGTACAATGACGGGTAAGTGCCTACAAGCATTAACCATTCACACACATTCGCACACCGATGGCACAGCATCGGGTACAATTTGGGGTTCAGTATCTTACCCGAGGATACTTCAATATGTAGACTGCAGAGGCCAGGGATTGAACCACTGACCTTCTAATAGGTGGGCGACCTAGATCTACTTCCTGAGCCACAGCCGCCGCACCAAGATGTGTTGCCTTATATTGTTATTGTTGTGAAAATAGGTAGAATCATGTTTTGAGTGCAGTATCCTATTTATTTTCATGATACCGTGATATAATTCTATCACCATGAAAAGCAAAATTTCATGTCATATTGCCTACCCCTGGAAGTACAACTGTCAGAGTACCATGGGGCATGTCTATCAAGTACATGTACAAATAGCAGCAACAGACACACATACTGACTCAGCACACAGCAGAGGGGGCTTTCCTGTAGCAACAAAACCAGCTGAGCTTGTGTTGCAGTTTGAAGTGTGAAAATGTTATCTGGCTATGTGAGACAACACAAAAATCAACATGAAAAAACAGTCTCCCACATCCAAGCTACTACTGTGGTTATTTAATTGGCTTCAAATGAGGCTTAACATTCACACAGTTTCTCTTGACTGTTCTTCAATATTAAATACACCAACATTGCTCCAGCATGTGATCCTATAGTGGGTCCTACTAGACACGTTAGCCATGCAACATGGTAACGCCAAATTCACCAGGCTAAACAGGAAAATAAACAGAAAAGCAACATAAAAATGGTAAAGCTTACAGGTTCTAAGTTTGATCACACTATCAATCCAACACTTGCGCTTCACCTTTAAAGTGAATTCTCCTTTGTATTGCCCTTAAATCAGTCTGAAGTCTGTTTGAATCCTAAGAGTTTTCCAGTTGTTGTGGGGACATTTCCATCAAGTTAATCCACTGGGTTTTCACGTCCTCAGATGGTGGGAGTAGATGAAAACTTTGTGTTGTTGCAGCAAGCAATTGAGAAATTAGCCTGCGTTGCTGATAACGTAATCTTCACATCTTCATTTTACAGGAGTCAGTGTTATAGTGAGGAAAATAGTAGTTACTGGATGTAACTCCAGTTCTATGAGCATGTGCGTAGACCTCTATCTGCATGTTATCTCAGCCACAATAAAACACATAATTTTTAATATGCTAAAATTTTCATCACGGTAATGACAGTATTGGAAAATCCAAGTTGCGGCACTGTTGACGTGAGGTATACCTCCCAGCCCTAATACACACACATTCATGCAGACCCACCTGTCCTCCATTGGTGGTGGAGAATATCCTCATGGTTCCTCCACACTGTTTCACATACCAGAGGAACCACAGAGCTGACACCTCATGAGGCTCAGAGGTCACGTTCACGTTTACAAACAGTGTGGCGAAGTGGCGAACAGTGCTTGAAATAAGGGAGAGAGATTAAACACACAGTTAGAACTACATCACAAATTTTGGTCTGTGTAAATGTCCATAATGTATCTACTGAGGTTTTTTAATTTTTTAATCATTTTTGAGCTACTTTGTTTACAGTATTCCAGTATGTTAAGGGGTAATTCAGGAAAAAAAATGTGTAGTCTGAAAGTTAATCATAAGATTTGCATAATTTCTGCTCAATTACCACGTGTGTGGATTCACAACTTGAATCAGAAATGCATACAATGAGACGGGAGGCTGGTCTAAGTGAACTATACTATAATATATACTATACTATGAACTATACTTTACTATGATTCACTCTTCCACTTGATGTTCCCATGGTCCCAGAGCCATAGTGGGTTTTTTATGTGACATTGAAGACATTTGTTCAAATACCAGCACAAAGTATGAAACTCTCAAAAATGGGTAAAGTATAGCTCCCTCCGAACGAGCGACGTGGGCCCACCTTCCTGTAGGCCCACCACCCGCAGGAAGGTTCAGAAGGGGCCGGTGCTTTGTGGTATGGGTGGCAGTCGTTGGCGGGGGCCCCGACGACCCAAACCCTGGATGACGACCCTGGCTATGGGGACATGGAATGTCACCTCGCTGGGGGGGAAAGAGCCTGAGCTAGTGCGTGAGGTTGAGCGGTACTGGCTAGAGATAGTTGGGCTCACCTCTACGCGCAGTCTGGGCTCTGGAACCCAACTCCTTGAGAGAGGCTGGACTCTCTTCTACTCTGGAGTTGCATGTGGTGAGTGAGCTCCCTATGTTTGAGGTACAACTGGGTTCACATCAAATCACTGGGCTAAGGGGTGCCCTGGTGGCAGAATGTTTAAGATGCATACCATGTAGGGGTAATGTCCCCTGCTGCTTCACTGTCAACTATTCAATAAACTGAAAATGCCAAAAAAATAAGTAATCTTAAAAGAAATGCATAATCAGGCTAAGTTCAGAGACAGAAAAAAGGCATGCGCTACTCTTCTCACCCTTGTTAGGTAGGAAATATACATCAGTTTCCTCTGTGCTTTGTTACCTGGTCCAGCAGATTTTTTCAAAGAGCTCCAGCATGGACATCTTGTCCCACTCCTCAGCATGGGGAGCTCTCCAGGGAGCCTCTCTGGGAATCTGAAATACAGGAGGAGGATGAGCAACAGACAAAAATTTGGCAAAGATAAGACAGTAAAGAGCAAAAGAAAAAAAGTGTGACTCTTGTTTTACCTCCTTGCCCATCTCGTCCATTGTCCTCCACAGGTTGTTGAAGTCCAACATGACAAAGGGGTTCCACATGGGAGGGAAGGAGCCTTTGAACGGGTAAGACTTTCCCTGTTGGATGAACATAAACATCATCATCATCATCATCATCATCATCTTCATCATCATCATCATCATCATCATCTTCATCATCATCATCATCGACATCATATTGTATAATCATCAGTTGTCTACATATGGAAATGCTGTCTTTTAGGAGTATAAGTTCACTTTCTCACTTGCATGCATATGGGTCAGTGGGGTCACATTCTATATGAAAAACAGCAAACACTGTCTGCTTGGGAACATGCTGTTGGAGTTACACACCTGTTGATATGTAGCTTGGCTGCCATGGTGGACTGTCAATGTACTTAGCTGAGATTGGCCTTTTAAGTTAGATACTGGAAGATGTTGGAAGAATTACAGAAGTTCCTTACTGGTTACAAGCAGTTTGTAAGGTGCTTTACACAAATCCCTGAGTTCCTCATACCACAAAATATGTAATACACATGGCCATTCAGCTTCAGGGAGCTGCTAGCTCTAAAATCAAATTGTTTTCATGTCCTTCTATGGTCTAAATGTCTCAAGTTCAATTAGAGCTGTGCCAACACTGCTGTGGACAAATTTTGAGGCAAAGTAGCTGACAACTCCACATTAGCTGACCTGTAGTCACCTGAGTCATCTAGCATGATAAGAGTGTCCACAGTCCATCTGTTGGTTTGCCTGGACTATTGCTCTATTTCTCAACCATACAACTGAGTTATAGTAATTGTCCATTTTTTTGTGTGTGTCTCTCGAGCATAACATCACTGACATTTAGCTTGACAAGTTAATTAGTTTCAAACCACATTTACCAGCTTCCCCTGAAAGACACAAAGATGGGTTACATATAATAATGCCTTTGTGAGAGAGCTCTCTGCCTCACAGCGGATCTCTGTTATGTTGTAGCTGCAGGGCCAGTGTACAGACTTTCTTGGATCACTCTCATACTGTTGTATTGGCTTGGGCTGCACCAGTATTGAGCCAACAATGGCCTCTGATTACTGTATATTGTGTATCTTTGGATTGTCATGTAATTTGCTGGGATTTTATTGGAGATTCTTTCCTGACCACTACCACATAAAACCACCAAATGTACTATTTTATTATCTCTGTAAATTTCCTTTACAAAGTACCCCCGACTGTTATTTGGCCTTACAAACATAGCAACTTGCTGAAAACCTCTGGTTTTAATACTGAAGTGTCTTTTTTGCACAGTTAAAGTTAAATATCTGGAATACCAACTACTGACAACAGTCCCATGTTACGTTTTGTTTCAAGTTTCATATAACAGCTTCACCTCTCAGAGCCAAATGTGGGTCCAGTTCTACAAACTCAGTTATACTGAAGATACAACATTTCCAAAGATTGAATTCTAGGAAATGTATTTAAAAATTGGACACAATATCATAAAGAAAACCAAAAAAAACCCAATAACCTTGAACCTTGTGTTTGAAATTTCATTGTTAGTGTAGTGTAAATAACAGATACACAATATAAATGTAATACTGTTGTACTGTGTGAAAGGTAATGAATGTTTTCTATTTGAGAAACTTAAGGCAAAGGAGAGTTTAAATGGAAAATCAAGATTTTAAGAGGCTAAATTCTAAAAACTAAACATGTCAATATAAATTCACAGTCTTCAATAATTCAACATCTTTAGCTGATATCACTTATCAAATAAATACTAAAATAAAAAAGCCCCATGGGAGCCACTTACAGAATATTTCTTATACAAAAATAACATGGTGCAGGATTTACTGTGAGTACTGTGCCACTTTACTGTGTTTGAAAAGTGTAAAAGTAGCTCAGCAATCAACTGTGTTATGCTAATCAGAATAGTTTTTATAGTTGAGTCAGGGAAGCACCAAATAATCCATCACATTTACAGTGCAAAAGGTACAATATTATAATACAATAATGTTCTGTTTACTTCTTTGTGCTGCATTTATTGAGTTTCTTCTTAGACTTAGGCTGCTACCAAAAACTAACCCTGTTTTTGGAAAATCTTGTTAAGTAGTCTACATAAGCAAATGTTACATCTGACTGACCAAGACTGATCAAAAACCTTGGATACAACAAAAGAAGTGATTTAAGTAGTGATGATCACAGCTCAGGTCCATCACCCTGTGTTAGTGTGCTTTATCTTTTATCTCAGATACTCTTTCTTGAGTTGAACTGTGTGTTGTCAGGGTGAGAAGTTTTGCGAATATGGCTACGATCACTCACATCTCTATTTCTAAGTTGGTAAAAAAAAAAAAAAAAAAAACAAGCAAAAAACTTCATTTCAGCCAAGAATAATATAATGGTCAATTCACAAAGAACAATGGCAAAACCAATTAACACACAAGTGGAGGTACAGTAATGCCCCAGATACTACTGAATGACTGGCACTGAAAGATGAATCAAGTCAGTGATTAGTGACCCTCATAAAGCTTCTTCTTACACTAACATCTAAATGCCTGCTGCCCCACACTACCATTCTAGCAACAATCTGAAAATATCTGTTAACATTATCTCCCAACAACAAGTAACCCTCTGCGGACTGCAAGGTCAAGACTACACTTTTTCTAAAGCATAATCAACACAAAACTCAAGTCATAGACAGAAAGAGAGGAAGAAGATTAAGGGTCTCATAACATACAGTATCACTGCCATGCTCAGAACTGTCCGTTGCCATGTAACAACAGGTCTGTCACCATGGTGATGCTGGCCAAGGGAATACAGAAGGAGAAGTACAGAGGAGGGGAGGGGACTAGGGAGAAGAGAGAATGCACGACAGCATCTGTTTCCACATCAGTGAGCAATGAGTCAGCCTCACTCAGAGGAGAAAGTAGAAACCTAATGCTACATGGAGACACAGCACATGTACTGCAGAATAGAAGATATTATATGAACAGATGGAGCAATGGGCTAGAAGTCGAGGTGTAATATCTCACTTCTTATGACAAACCCATCGACAAGAGATAATTATTACCTGACTTTGTAGCTCTCCTCAATTTTGGTTCATCTGCATTTACATGTACAGCAGGCAGTTGTCTTGAGTGAAAAGACCTGCCCAGCACCAAACTACAGGCAGATGGCACTTATGTCTGCAGTCTCACTTGCCCTTACGAAACGTTTTCAGTTTAGTTTAAGTTTTCTATTGAAAATCAAAGGACCAGTGTGTAGATTTAGTGACCTCTAGAGGTGAGGTTGCAGATTGCAACCAACTGAATACCGCTTGCATCACCCACCCCTTGCTAGCATGTCAAACCTGCGATGTTCAGTGAAAATGCGAAAAATGAGAAAAGTGCTCTCTAGAGCCACTGTTTGGTTTGTCCATTCTGGGTTACTGTAGAAATATGACAGTCCAACATGGTGAACTCCATGAAAGAGGACCCACTTCCTCTGTAAAGACCCCATTCTAAGGTAACAAAATCCCAGTGATTCTTATTTTCAAGTGATTATACACTAATGAAAACATAATCATGAATATTATATTCAATTTCCGCCATATTCTGCCAATAGATCCCCCTAAATCTTATACACTGCACCTTTAAGATATCTAGTTGTCTCTGCTATTGAACAATTGCATATGGTAAGGAGTGCAGCATTTATAGTGACATTTATATTTTTTGTATTTACAAAGGATTAGGTGACAATGTGTAATGAAAAAGGTCACTCAGAGATGAGCGCAAAGAAAATTAGCCAACTCAGATCTTCCTGTTTTAGTGTCTTTCACTCTCATCAATCACTTTTTCATCTGCAGCAGGCAGCTGTTTTCAGCTCTGATAAACCCCTGTAATACAACTCCTAATCAATGCTACTTTTGCTCTGTGTCTGCTGGATGTGCAGATAGGTAATTTTCTACCATAAGATGTTCATAAGGCATTTTATGCTAGATGTTGGGTATTCAGCTTCATCTGGCCTTAAGTGTTCACACATTAATGAAGAAACAGAAATTCTTGCTGGGGATGAGCTGTTTCAAAGGCGATATTCAAAAATATTAACCCAACCAACCATATTCAACTACGCAAATCCCTTTATAACTTACAACACAACTACACACTTATTTCTTTATCAATTATGTATTAAATGTTACAAAAGATCATACTTGCACAATTGTCAACCATTTCTCTCATTGGTCCTGTGAACATGCAGACATGCACGATATCTCTGATAACAGAAAAAGTAAGTAATCAAAGTCTGTTTCCCTATCTCTGATAGTGATACCTCGTTAATAAATCCAGTGCTGTGAGCCGCAGCTGCCTGTAAGGCAGTAGTTTGCTGATGAGGGAAACCAGCACTGGCCTTTTGGATTACAATCTGCCATAGAAAAGCTGATTAGCTATGCGGCTTGCTTGAAAGCTAGCCCTAATTACACAATGGCTTGGCAGACATGCTGGTTTACTATTACTATAACTGTCCTGTGAAGTAATGTAGACACTGTCATATAGGTTAGATGAATGCAAATATCACCTTGTATGCTGTCCTCTGTTATTAAGACTTGTGCAGTGATCAGGAGACATGCACCTGTTTAGAATTTATTCATCTGAATATTTTGTTGGCTAATCTAAAGATACTTTGAGTCAAAACACATTGTAGTGACACTCAACGGAAACATATACATCTTTGAACTTCTATGTTTTGAAGTATAGGTAAGAGTTTGATTTTTTCTGTATTGCTGAAGAGGGGAAAGGTACAAGAATCAAAAGCTGTAATTAGAGCTGCTACTATTAGTAATACTGCAGAAAGGCCAGATGTAGGATAACAGATCCAATGATGCAAAAGTAAGAGTATACATACACCAGTTTAAAGCTTCCAAAACTTTCCTGGTTGCAAAAAGGCAATATTTCTATTCTCCTGGGTCTTCATCAGACCAATATTCAAGATGACAAAGTACTTGTTATAGGTACAAAATTGACTGCATCCTGCCAATGTAGTATGTAACAGCAGAGATTGATTGGTGCTTTCATGTTTTGCTGTATGCCCTCTTTTTTGAAATATACTATTAAAATATTTTTACATATTATCATTATGATGTAGCTATTCAGAATTGATAATGTCTCTAGAGGTCGCATTGTAAGTGTTAATGTGCATCCTTTTGTTTGATCAGGATGTAATCAATGTGCCTTCCTTGTCCTTGTCCTTATCACATTGGTCATTTGCCTGCAGAAGATGCAGTTGAAATGTTGCATTTTTTTCAGTCCATTAAAGTTTTGAGACTTTATTCCAAGGTGTAGATAATCTCCAGTTACTGAAATGCTTTACTGAACCTTTTGGCACAATTCACTTCTTAGCACTCTGTCAAGGAGGTATAGATAAGGATCAGACCTGCTGAATAAATAAATATCTGACAACCCTGGCTTGAACTGTGAAAGGTACAGCCATGTTGTGTTCTTGTTAGGTCCTACTATATGACTTTCTGCACTGCACATTGTTCATTTTGTTTGTAATATTGATGGCATTATCAGTTCCCCTCTAGCTGATGAGGATCATGTCACTTTATAATTTCTATGCCATGACAGAGGGAGCCACATCTCTGACATCTCCATTGTAAAACCAGACAACCAGCTGGTAAAAGATAGATAACTGGAACCCCTTGTCCCATAATGCACTAACACAGACAAATACAGTGTCTGACATGGATAGGGGTGAGCAGCTTTTGATGGGGGATGCTGCCATAGAAACCAGCCAGGAAGCTACAAGTGGCATGTTTGTGTAAGTCTGGGTCTTGGGGTGGATCTTTCAGAGATAGTAGCTAGGGAGACACAATCACATGGGAGCTCCCTTGCAGAGCACACACAACGCTTCACAACACCAGGGCTGCCCATTTTCTAACTGCCGTCGGTGCCAAACGTCATGCTGCTGCCATTTCACAGCGCTGCTGAAGTAGGTCATGTCAGTGGTACATCAGTGCTAAGGACACCGTGGTGAGATGACTAGTACACTGAAGACTATAAAACTAATCTAGTCGAAACATGGCAATACAGTTTGTTTAAATGGACTGAGGAGGGCGCCCCCGTAGCTCACCTGGTACAGTGAGTACCATGTGTCACTCTTACCTGATCAGTGGACAAAGGTCTGTGTGTGCTCAGTTACGATGTAGTATCCTGTCTTTGACTGTGAAACTTGTATGCTTTCATTGAGTCCCAGAGGAGGACAAAAAGTGTCACCTGTATGATTTGGTTGGGGTTGAAGAACATGCATGTCATAGTCTATCTTCTCGTCTACTATTACCTTCAAGTTAAGCTTGTCTGTTGATGTCTGTTGGACATCCTAATCTGTTTGACATGGCAGACAAATGTACTGGAAAGCACATGTTTACATTCAAGGCTTTTTTTAATTTCATACCTAAGTTTAATCATGGTCTGCATTAGTCATTTAAAGTATAATAGTTTGCACAGGATTAAAATGACCTGCACTCACAAGAGATTCACAACAAACAATGCTTACATACATGTAGTCCAACGTTACAGTTAACATGGCCTCTTTGATAGAAGCCTCCCTGTTCACTGATTCACTGATCCCTGTTCTCTTCTAGAGCAATATGATATCTATATTTAGATACACATACAACACTTCCTGATACTGCGACAAAACTGATGAACCACGGAGTGCACAGGTTAGCGCTGACTGTTATTGATCACTAATTTTCATTCATTTTCAGTGACACACAGTGGTGCAAAATGAATAACTCCGACAGTGGAAAGCCTTTCAGTAGGAAAAGGGAGCAGTGATCGATATTTACTGTATACCTATAATAAATACTGAATAGCTACTACTCTAAACAAGCCTCTTATGTCCATGAAATGTAATTTAAAATTTTAATACTTGAAGTTACAACTAATACAATAACCCTACAATAAATCATATTTTAAGTGTACAATACTGAGATTGTTGACAATGACGGAGAGACTTTAATTGAACTCTATGGTGATTTATAATGCAGTATTTTATGTGAAGTTGTATTGGATTTCATGATATTGAAAAGTATTTGTAATATTCTGGCCTCTCATACATGTAAACAGAGGTGGGTAATGGACATTAGAAACAAGTTTCTATATGATCCAGTTCATTTGTGTATGTGTGTTTGTGTCCACACATCTGACCTGTATGATTCAATGATTTGAACACAACCTATATTGAGATGAGCTCTCTCCCACCTATCCCACAAACACACTCACACACAAACAGAAAGCTGCCAGCTACACTAGACAGTTCAGTGATTTACAGTATGGGTAGGTTGACCAGGATACACGGCAGCAACAGCAAATCAAATCAGGTACAGGAACTTAACTGTATTAAGGTCAATGGTGCACCCACAGTAATGAGATATGGAGCAAAGAACAACAAGAACAAAGATGGCCTCAGTGTTTCTTTCTTCCTTCCTTCTTTGTTTTCTTTTGCTACCATTTCAACCACTCAGAGGAAAGAGAAACTTCATTATAGAAATCCCTCAGGCAAAGATTAGCATCTCCAGTCACTAATGCTGGAGAGGAGAAGGGTGGCTGGCTGCTCAGCAGATATGTAGGAAGTCACAAGAGGGATACAGTGTTTGGTTTTCTTCTGCATAATACTTTGGGTTTGTCTGAGCAACCATGTTTTTAGTGACAGCTGAAGTTTGCATCACACTGCCATAGCAGATTGTATAGCTCATCTGTCATTTCTACTAGTTACTGCGATTAAAGTTAGCTGCCACTTCTCATTGTTATCAATGATTTGAAGTAACAGCTTTGAGCAGATGATATTGATTTGATAGACAAATTCTCTCCACTGTTAGTCCAGTGGTAGTGTTTTTACTGAAATTATTTTATATAAAATATTAACATATTACTTATAAATATTGAGTTTGATTGTATTAATTAACCAATTTCAGCATATTGTCCTATTACAATGTTTTCGCTAGTTTTTTTAAATTGAACAAATTTAAGGACACTAAATTTTAGCCCAGACAGCACTGCTGTACTTTGCTGCTTCTAGTTGGCTAATTCAATCAGCTTGTTTAGGCATGATTAGGGCTTATTTAGTGACACAGAAAACAACCATCATGTTCGCTTCACCATCTGTACCATGAATCATGGACCATCTGTAGCTGACTAAAGGAACCTTCTATTCAGCAATGGATAAGTTGCCTGGACTAGCTGAGTTGATGTTAAGGAGGCTACACCATTTCTCTACACATGCTACATCTTCATGCAAACAAATAATGGTTCACTAATCAGGTAGGAGTACTAATGTAGGTTTATCTGTTAATAGAGCAAATTATGCTCTCAATACCAAAGACAAGTTCTGCAATAGGCCATTCTACGAAAAAAAGAATACAGGTCATGTATTCCCTGACATTTCTATTGAAAAAACAGATTAACATGTTGTGAGTCATGGAACTAGGTGTCAGATTAACTGTAATTGATAAAAATATACTGTATGTCCTTGCTACCATGGCCTGTTGAATGATGCCAGAAGATTAACACAGACATCAAATTCCTATTTATTGGACAATGACTCAAACTCACAATGTTTTTGTTATCTTCTAAAAATGGCTAGGACTGAACAATTATTCAAAACATTATCTAAATCGCAATTGTTGTAAGTTGTAAGAGTTGTAGTTTCTGATAAAGCTAAAGTGTGTTGCAACATACCATTATAAATCATGCCATATGTCATATAAGTTGACATCAGCCAAAGCTTGGAGTAGAATATCATCTGCTATTTTAAAAAGCACACACAGATGCTGGGATGCTCACATTGACATAATGCACCAGGTTCTCCTGCTCGTTGACTTTGTAGGTCTTTATGCCATACTCATATGCCAGTCGGAGGATACGGTTCTGAGTTGGTCCGATGTAAGCCCCGCCCAGGTCAACCCACTTTGTCTCCTTATTCTGGAAAAGAAAAAAGAAAAAAACACATCAAAACATAAAAAGACAAATGTAAGAAACACAGATCATGCTGAAAAGCCTTAATAAGATGTGTGGTTCTGGACAACACTTTGACACTGTTGACAACAAAAGTTTCATTGATAGCCTGGAGAGTTTCTGTCCTGCTTATCGCATCGTAACTTTTTTGTTTCATTCCAAATCAGAATGCCATATGGCTCTGTAATGGGTCCACTACTTTTCAGTCTCCATCAACTGACACTAGGGGTAATCATCCATAAGCACAGTCTTGATATCACCGCTATGCAGATGACACCCAACCTTACACATGTGTTGATCCTGATAACCTGACCCCTTCTTACTCCTTTGAGAACTGGACTGAACTCTGTCATCAATTTATGGATGACCCAAAATTCCCCCAAGTTGAATCAGGACAAAACAGTACATTTAATTATTTGTCCAAAAGAACATAGACATAAAATGAGCCTTCAGTTAATGCACGATCTCAGCACATTCCACCACAGGCAGGAAATCTGGGTGTTATCATTGACTTTGACCACAACTTTCCAACTGCATTTAAGGAACACAACTTGAACAGCATTGTATCCTTTTAAACAAATGCCAAAATCAGGTGTTTTTTTCTCCAAGAAATGCAGAGAGGCTTGTGCGAGGAATTATTACCAGTACGCTGAACTGCTGCATTGCACTGTTCATACGTCTTCCCAAAAAGTTTATCAATTGCAGCTCATACATTTAAATTACTATTTCTTTTCTTTTGAACTGTTTATTATTTCACTTTACTCCTCTTCTTAAATGTCTGTTTACATTTTAACCATTATTTTTTGCATTTTGTTTTTTTAATTTGTAAAGCGATTTGATAACCTGATAACCTGTGTATTTGTATGAAGGGTGATACAGTGTATTATTATTATTATTATTATTGTGGGAGGAATTTTGTGGTTCTTACGGAGAGGACATCGATAGTCTCACACACTGCATAACTGACTATATTAACTTCTGTGTGGAAAACACCGTACCCACTAGGACTGTATGGTGTTTTTCCCACAACAAACTGTGGATTAACCCCGACATAAAGGCTCTCCTTAAAGATAAGAAGAGGGCCTTTAAGTCAGGAAATAAGGATGAGCTGAAGGCTGTGCAGAAGGGGCTGAGAAGAAAGATCAGAGAGGAGAACACCTTCAGGAGGAAGATGGAGGATCAGCTGCAGCCAAAAAATGTCAGTGGAGTCTGGAGAGGCCTAAAAACCATCTCTGGCCACAAGTAACCTGACTCCCAAGTTGCAGGGGACCAAAAGTGGGCGAATAACCTGAACATATTCTTCAATAGATTTGAGCAGTCATCTGCCCCTCCCCCAGCCCAGTCCTCCATGCTGCCGCCCCCCCTTTCTGCACCCAGTGTACCAAATTCCTCCAACGGAAACATGGCTGACTGCGCTGACTCCCTGGCGCTGGACGGCTTCAAGCTGCTGCGGGAGGCTCCTCCCACACCTCCCCCTCAGCCACCCCCCACTGTTCATCTCATCAACCCAACCCCCCCACCCACACCCTCCAGCACGCAGCCCCCCTGTTCCAACCTGTCCCTCACAATAACCCAGGTGAGAAACCAGCTCCGGAGGATCAAGGCAAGGAAGGCTGCAGGCCCAGACAGCATCAGCTCCAGGTTCCTCAAGACCTGCGCAGATCAGCTGTGCGGGATTGTTGAACACATGTTCAATCTGAGCCTGAAGCTGGGGAGAGTGCCACAGCTGTGGAAAACATCCTGTGTGGTACCGGTGCTCAAGACTCCAAACCCCAAGGACCTCAGCAGCTACAGGCCAGTGGCACTAACATCCCACCCAATGAAGACCCCGGAGCGGCTGGTCCTTGTTCATCTCCGCCCCCTGGTGACACTTCAGTTTGCCTACCAGCCTGACATCGGGGTGGATGACGCTGTCATCTTCCTCCAACACCGAGCTCTCTCTCACCTGGAGAAACCTGGGAGTACTGTGAGAATCATGTTTTTTGATTTATCCAGAGCTTTCAATACCATTCAACCTGCACTTCTGAGGGACAAGCTGGAGCACACCGGGGTGAACCATCACCTCACACACTGGATTCTGGACTATCTCACCAATCATCCACAGTATGTGAGGATCCGGGACTGTGTGTCTGACATGGTCGTCTGCACCACGGGGGCCCCGCAGGGAATGGTCCTGGTCGGCCTCATAACAGATGGGGACGACAGAGAGTACAGAGAACTGACACAGGACTTTGTGGACTGGTGCCAGTGGAGCTGCCTCCAGATCAACACAGGAAAAACCAAAGAACTGGTGGTGGATTTCTGCAGACAAACACTCTGCCCCCTGACACCAGTGGACATCCAGGGAACGGACATCGAGATGGTGACATCTTATAAATACCTGGGTGTTCACCTGAACAATAAACTGGACTGGACTCACAACACAACTGCACTTTACAAGAAAGGCCAGAGCAGACTTTATCTGCTCAGGAGACTGAGGTCGTTTGGAGTGCAGGGGGCACTCCTGAAGACCTTTTATGACACTGTGTGGCATCAGCCATCTTTTATGGAGTGGTCTGCTGGGGGAGCAGCATCTTGAAGGCTGGCAGGAAGAGACTTGAAAAACTGATCAAGAAGGCCAGCTGTGTCCTGGGATGCCCCCTCAACTCAGTGGAGGTGGTAGGAGAGATGAGGATGATGGCTAAGCTGTCATCCATGATCGAGAACGACTCCCACCCCCTGCAGGTCACTTTAACAGCACTATAGAGCTCCTTCAGCGACAGACTGCTTCACCCAAAGTGTGTGAAGGAACACTATCGCAGGTCTTTCCTTCCTGCAGCAGTCAGACTTTACAACCAGCAGTGCTCCCAGTAGACCACACACTCACCAAGACTTTCAAACTTACTGCATTATAATACATATCAACTGTGTTCACTTATACTGTGGAAATATTTAGCTCAGGTGAATTTCAACTTAAGGTGCAATGTATAAATCTTTCAGTCAGGTGTATTATTACTCCTATGTGCAATATCAATACTCCAGTCAGGAGTACTATCATCCAATGTGCAATATCAGTACCAATTGTTCATATTTTTCAATATTCCTTGTTTATATTGTTTATATTGCTTGTTTGATATTGTGTATATTGTCCTTTTTACTGATGCCCTCTATTTTTTGCTATCCACTTTGCTGCTGTAATACTGGAAATTTCCCAACTGTGGGACTAATAAAGGAATATCTTATCTTTTATCTTATTATTATTATTATTATTATTATTATTATTATTATTATTAGCAGTAGTAGTAGTAGTAGTAATAGTAGTAGTAGTAATTGAAGCACAACAGAAGTCTACTGCATAAAATGTTCCTTTTAATAGCAGCATCTGCAGTAGTGTTAGCTCTCCTGGTCTCCCGGTCTTACCCGCACAGTGAATGTACGACCACCGACCCGATCCCTGGCCTCCAGGACCACAGCGTTCAGTCCACTGGTTTTCAAAAGCTTTGCTGCACATAAACCTGCAGACAGACAGAGAAATAGTCAGGTGAGTTAGAACACATATATTGCACTTACTGCACTACAACTAGGCATGATTAGACTTGTATACTGCTTGTGCATAACTGTCATGTGCTGGTATATAATGTGTGTTTGAAATATGAAATATGTGTGACTGTAGGTGAGGTGCTACTCCTTTTCTTTAGTCTTATTTACCTTAGTAGTGTTCTCACCAACCAAAAAGACGTGGAATAGGTATGTCAAACTTTATGACAGAAACGGTTAGTGCCGCACCTTTTTTAAAAGAAGCATTTCATCATATGAAGCCTCACGTGATGAAGTTACTCTTCTTGATCAAGTAACTTTCAGACAGAATAGACGGACGAAGGGGATTATTTGGAAACTCTGACTAGAAAGATTTTTGCTTGTATAGAAACGAATCTTGTGTCTATACCATTGTGCAATTTACAAGTAGATCACCACAAACTTTGTCAAATAGTGAGAACTGTACCACCTACACAAACACCAGCAAAACAAAGCAGATGGTGATACACTTCTGCAGGAAGGTGTGACAGACTACACCCATGAACATCCAGGGTTTGGACACAGAGATTGTGGGAGAGTACAAATAATGTGTTCATCTGAACCACAAACTGGACTGGACAAACAACACAGATGTGCTCTGCAAAAGGGGCCAAAGCCATCTCCATCTGCTCGGAAGACTGAGGTCCTTTGGAGTGTGCATGACACTGTGGTGGCAATCTGCAATTTTTTACACAGTGGTCTGCTGGGGTAGTGGAAGCTCTGAGAGGGACAGGAAAATGCTGAATAAACTGCTTGGGAGAGCTGGCTCTGTCCTGGACTGCTCTCTGGACACCATTGAGGAGGAGGGTGAGAGGAGGATGTTTGCAAAGCTGACATCAATCATGGACAACCCCGCTCACCCCCTGCATGAGATGGTGGGAGCCTTTACATTACTTTACATTTGTGCAGATATCTTGCAATATTATAATGTCCTCTTCTGTGCTTATATATTTGTTTTTACATATTTCAGGCAATATTACAAAACACTGTACTTCATTATCCATGTCTTCCATGTGCAATTTAAATCTTCAAGTCAATATTATTTTTATTTTCTATTTGTATATAATGTACATATTAATATGTTATTGTCTGTTAGTTTTCTACATTTTCTTTTTTCCGCTTCCAACGCCGTCGCGAGTGGCAGCCCTTCCAGCAGCTCTGTGTGTGTTGTGTGCTATTCTGTACTTTTTTGTACTTTTAGAGCTTTCAGTGCTCTTTTTTGTCACTGATTACCCTCTATCCTATGGATATGGATTTTAACAAGCCTAAACTCGTTTATTCGAGGAACCAACTGCTCGCTCTGCAAACAAAGTCCTGTGCCGGTGTGGTTTCCCAGTTACCTGACCAGGTGAGGAGGCTGTATCGAGGCTGCAGAGCTGGCGCTAAGCTAAAGGCTAAGCGGCTAGCAAGAAAGTGGAGATACGAGTCTTTGGTACCTTCGGTTATCATGGGACATGTGAACTCACTACCGAACAAAATCGAAGAACTGGCTGCGCTGGTGAAAAATGTCAAGTCCTACAGGCAGTGCAGTTTGTTGTGCTTGTCATAAATGTGGCTCATGACAAACATCCCAGATGCTAACGTGGAGCTACCTGGCTTCAGCACAGTCAGGGCAGACAGAGACACAAAAGCATGCAGAAAGAGAAAAGGGGGAGGACTTGCTATATACATCAACACAAGGTGGTGTAATCCTGGGCATGTAAGCACCAAAATCTCCATCTGCTATAGGGACATCAAACTTATGGCTTTAAGTTTGCGTTCTTATTATTTGCCCAGAGAGTTTGGACATGCCATTGTCGTTATTGTTTACATCCCTACATGTGCTGACGTGGAGGTAGCGTGTGACGTCATCCACTCCGCTGTTGCCAAACTACAAACACAGCATACTGAGGCCATTGTGTTGATCTCTGGGGACTTTAATCACGTGACTCTGGACATAACGCTACCTGCTTTCTTCCAGTATGTGGACTGTACCACCAGGGGAAATAGGACTATTGACCTACTGTATGCAAACATAAAGGACACATACAGTGCCACCCCGCTGCCTGCACTGGGGAAAGCAGACCTCAACGTGATTCTGCGTAGATAGATAGATAGATAGATAGATAGATAGATAGATAGATAGATCTATCAATAGATAGATCTATCTATCTATCTTCTTTTTTATTCTTGCTATTGCTGCTTTAACATCTTAATTTCACTGGTGTGGGATCAATAAAGTTATACCTTATCTTATATTATCTTATCTTATCTTACTAGTTGCTTATTGCCTTTAAAGTTTAGTGTATTATGAATGTGTGTGTGTGTGTGTGTAGATAGACAGATAGATAGATAGATAGATAGATAGATAGATAGATAGATAGATAGATAGATAGATAGATAGATAGATAGATAGATAGATTCTTGTATACAGGTGTCTCTTGAAAAGGGAAGGACTAAACTGAAGGATTAGCAACTAACATTTGCCTTTTGAATAACTTGACTGGATAATGAGAGAGCTATGGGAAAGATGGGAGAGCAGGGGGAGGGGGAAATCTTTTCCATTTCCAAAACATCACAACAAATCACAAACCAACTGACATACTGATAATGTGTGGGGAATGAGGGCGGAACAAAGAACAGGACTTTCACACAGACTGACAAACTGACCAACTGCAGAGTCTATAGCGACGGGACAGGCTAAGGCATTAGCTTTCACGTACTGACCTCAGGCAATCCCTGTCATAACTTTAATTCAATAACACATAACATAAATGCACGTAGGCACAAACACACATATGCAGAGAATTAGCATGTGGCATATACCTCAGCAGTGCTGGACTATGTCAGTGCAGCAGATATTAAAAAGCCTGCCTTAGAGCACAGACACCACAGAGACAGGATGATTTATATAAGAAAGAGATGGGTGATTAAATACCACCAAAAGCATGAGGGCACCTAAAAACATCATACCTATATATGATTACTGAACATCTCATTCCAAAATCATGGGCACTGATATGATGCTCCAACTCCACTCGTTAGGGAAAGCTTTCCACAATATTTAGGAACGTGACTGCAGGCATTTGAGATTAAGCAGAGTTTCCATGTTGAAGGAATGGTTTGCTCCAGAAGTATTTTTCGCATTTCAATTTTTTCTTTAAAGGATAACGTGTCCTCAGTGCAACTTAAAATCTAAACATGAGAGTCTTCTGGACAATGTAACAACCTCATAGGTTTATCTCATGGCTACCAATTATTTCAACTTTGTCCATTATTCTGGCAGTGCAGAGGGAAATGGCAGATAGGGTGCTCTTAATACTACAATACCCATGAGCTTCAGCTGTTGTTGCTAAGGAGAGAGAGCTAGTGAGAGGTGCTACGGTAGCTGGATTCATTCTAAATGAACCTATCCAAAAGTATTATAACTGCAGACGGTATCATTTGTTTTCTTAACAGTGTAATTTCAGCTTCTGCCTGCTGTTGGTACTGCACAACTTTATTTGAGAAATGCATGGGAGTCATAGCTGACTTGTCACTTTATGTCTTATGTGCACAAGCTTGTACCATCTACTTTCTTTTATCAAAGAACCAGTTATTTTCTAGCACAGTTGTTAACTATTCATATTGATGATTAAGGTTGGGCAGTTAATGTTGGTTTATGCTGATGCAAGCCACAGAAGTGCTCCATTTGTGAGTTACCTAAAATTATTTACTCAGTGGCACTATCAGGTAACAAGAACAAGCCTTCATCAAACTGTTGCTACAAAGTTGGAAGCACACTATTATCTAAAATACCACTGTACAAGGGACAAGGTTTATTTATTAAGCATTCTGTAACACAGGGTTATACAATGAAATTCAAGCTGTAGTCACTTTATGCCACTAACAAAAAAACTTTTTGAACTAATTAATAATAACTCAGAAGACTCTGGTGGTATGGCAGCAGATACTTCTGTATCGTTTGTTTTAATCACATCCCATGCCAGTCTGTAACGTTTCCAGTCATGAAGCTCCTCAATAAAAGGTAACAAGAACTTGATATGGGAATTTTGGGAAGTTTTCTTAAGAAATATACAGGTGAGCGTTCTTAACCAGGGTGGAAATACAACCCTTCAGTGAAACCAAGAACCCTAGCCCAAACCATGAAAAACAATCCTATGCAGAAAGTACACGAAAGTATGTGGATGTCCTTGTGTCCTGTGCCATTACAAAGTTTGATGAATGCGGAACACAACAGCAGGAGCTAGCTTGTAATTGACAGCATAGAATCACATAGCTCAGAGCTACACTTGCATCAGAAATCCACATCTGTGCAAATGTTTTCCTGAACTTTGCCCCAATTTCCCATCTTACCTTCCCATCTTCGTCCCCTTCTCCCTGCTCCAAATTCTGCTAAGTCCTGTTGAAGGTTGCAAAGTTTATATTAGTTTAAACATAGTTTGTACCATCTATAGTTGCATCACCCAATTTCAGTCTTCCGACCCTGTCCAAACACACCCTCCCATCCAGGCTTTGTGGAAAGCATTTGCTCTGACCAGAGGAGACTTACAAATCTTCCTCTGTTAAATTGATGCCATTACCTGCACTCATCTCAGTATCTGTCTTTGAAAACAAAGAGCATCTGTCTGTATCTCCAGTTTCTGCCTAAAGCTATCATGGAAAAAATGGTAGCATCCTGTTAGGATAAAGCTTTGATCAAAGAGCTTGTTTGTCTTAATTGAGACATCATTTATATATATATATATATACACACACACACACACACACACATATATACATACATATGTATATATATTTACGTGTGTGTGTGTGTGTGTGTGTGTGTGTGTGTGTGTATATATATATATATATA
>JBBMOE010000041.1:3647113-3658231 GCA_037975065.1 Chaetodon trifasciatus
ATGTGTATAAGAGACTATATATATATATATATATATAAAGCCTTGCTATAAAAGGCTTTTGTTTGACTAAAAAATGACTAAGAGATCTGCATGAAGCTACCATCGCTTCAAAGGATCCAGACTGAGCTTTGCCCTGCTGTTTACCTCCATTCTCCCACCATGAAATGAAGAGGAATGAGCTGTACTGCTGGAAGAATCAACATGCAAAGACTGTTCCCAAACTGAACTTCAGCTGAGAGGAGAGATAGAGGAACAGATTTAAATTCAACTCATGCAGCAGAGAGACTGAAAGACCAAATAATGAAAAAAAAACAAAACAAAAAAAACAGGATTCCCACTCTTTTCTAGAGATCATTTTCCTGGAGTTTTCAAGGATATTTACAGTGGTGATCTAGCTGGTATGAAACACAGGTATTGCTACATTGATATTTTCCTCTTTGTTGAAGTCTGATGTAAAAAGAGTATATGACCATAACCTAACGTAATAACCTTTACATGTTATAACATCACTACTTTAGTATTTCCTCTTACTGTTATTTACTGTTGTTTCTTATTCTTACCTTGTTTAATATTGTTATTATGTTCATTGTGGTCATTCAGGGTTTTTTGTATTTGTTTTTGTGAGATTCTGGTGTCTCTCTCTCTCTGTTTTCTGTGCAGTTTGGTGTGGCTGGCAGACGTGTTGAGTGGCAGGCAGTGCAGCTGATTGGCATGCGATAATCAGTTTTAAGCTCTGCATTTCTTGCTCCTTGTCAGATCATTTTTGTATGTTGCATTCTGCACGTCATCTCTATACTCTGTTCCGTAATTCCTGGTGAGGTTTCGCTGTCACACAGCTGCTACTTATTTCTGAGACTGTATTATAGACTTGACAGAATGATTTCACCATGGACTAAGCCGAGGCTCAGCAGGAGAATCGGGAATCTGCCGTTCTTCCCTTTCTGCAAAGACAGGGCATTCTGTTAGGTCATGACCAGTTATTGAAGTCTTTGTTTGATGACAACCAGCAGATTCTCCAAGCAGGTGTCCCAGCTATCATTGCTTGTTTCGATGTTTCCCATGTTTGCCCCTCCCTCTGTTTCCGCTGTCACCTCTGCATCTCCTCCAGTGGCGTCTGCCTCTTTCTTTCTCTCCCCAGAGAGTCTCTCTTCACAACTCACGAGCCATTCTCTGACAATTTAGATAAATGCCATATTTTTTTCTTTACAATGTCGATTAGTTTTCTGACATATACCACAGGCTTTCATTTCTGGTCAGGCAATGATTTTCTTTTGAACGGCAGCAGCATCTGCACACCGGCGTTTGTCTTTACTGCAGTGATAAAACCCACTTAATCGCCTATTGCCCTAAGCAGCCAAGAGAGCAGGCTCCGCAGTAAATGTGGGTATACTGTCAAGCCATAAACCCATTTGCTTGCCCACGCCTCCTCGCATCCAGTTTCACACCACTTTATGTTTTTTCTAGTCAGTCATTAATAAGGATCGTGCCTTGTCCTTGCTGCCCCACCGTCGTTATGATAGCACTATTGACCTCCTGCCAGGGGCACCTCTATCTACTACTCAGTTATACAACTTCTCCGAGCCCGAGTGTGAGGCCATGGAGAGGTACATTAATGACCCCTTAGCCGTGGGTATGATCTGGCCCTCATCTTCCCTGCTGGGCGTAAGGTTCTTCTTCGTGGACAAAAACAATAAGACCCTGCGCCCATGCATTGATTTCCGGGGACTTAATAACATAACCGTTAAAAACAAGTCAAAAAAACAAGTCCCACTGATCAGTGCTGCGTTTGAGCCCCTGCAGGGAGTGTCGGTATTCTCTAAACTCGATCTCTGTAACGCTTACCATCTGGTGTGTATAAGAGAGGAGATGAGTGGAAAACAGTATTTAACACACCTGAAGGTCATTTCGAGTACTTTGTGATGCCTTTCGGGTTAACTACTGCTCTGGCGGTTTTCCAGGCACTGGTCAATGATTTCATTGCTGACTTTTTCTGTATGAAAATGGGCCATAATTTACCCTAACATTAACCAAGTGCTTTCAGTACTTAACATAACCTTAAGTTGTCACTATGCTAGTTTAGATGAAGGAGAGTATCAGAACATTTGTTGGATGTGACCAGTACGTTATAAAGAGAAGTGATTTTTCAACTGAACTGAAAGATTTGCCTCAAACATATATAGCCAACTACCTGGTCACTCAGGTTTCGTTCTACTCTAGAAACCAAATGAATGCAAACAAAAGTATGGAGGCATACAACTTTTTTGTTAGTGGTTGGGTCCACAATCTTGGTACCAAGATATGCAGGTCTGCAGTTTGTGCCACAATAAAAGAGTGACTGATGTCATATGCAAACAAGCTTTACTCACTGTGTTAATACAAAATGTAATTTGACAGCATTGCCTTTCCTTCAAAACATTTTCACTGTTGCTAATTAGTTTTGTATCAAGGGTTTGTATGTGCAACCATGTGACGCACTTTGTGATCACAGCATTTCCACAAGATAACTGAGGGCAGCATTTTCACAATACTCGTTCAAACTACCATTTGAAAGTCAACATGATCCTGCACATAACTTAATGCTGTCAGATTGCAATATTACCTGTTTGGTGGGGCTCTGATAGATAGTCTAGTAGTTCATTCTCAGCTAAAGGAAATTGGGAGAATGTTAAAATAATTTTTCAGGGCAACACAAGATTTTCCAGGGCATTTTACTTTTTCTCTCAATTTCCATGTATTTTCCATGAGTGGAAATGGGTCAACTGTTTTCTAGGTTTCCAACAAACCCTGAAAATATAAAATTACATGCATAGATTCAAGAAAGGATATGGAAATATGAAAATGTGCACAGGTAAGAATCAAAAAATGAATGAAATGTTTAGTGTATTTATCTGTTTTTTTCTGGTGTCAATATTCTAAAAGAAAGATTTAAACACTAGAGATACATCTGCAGTACTGGAGCTGTTTCTGAATCTGAAAGAGGAAGAGTATACCACACACCCACAACCATTCACATGTCATGTGCAGTGGGTGTGTCTGCAATGTTTAAAACTTGGATGAAGTTTAAAAGGCTTTACCAGGTTGAGATACTGCACTACATGCACAGCCCTTTATCCATACAAAAATACATTTTTATCTATATATTTATACAAGGTCATTGTGTGGCTAGTCTGAGTTGGACAGATCAAGTGGGTATCTTCCAAAGTTAAAGTCGTTTTAGCCCAATTTCCTCTAGGTGTTACTGTTCCTACTCAGTGCAACACATGAAAGCAGAATACAAAGAGGAAATTTCATACTAAAAAGTCAGTAACTTTGGAAGATACCTATTTGATTAATGGCACGTATGAACAGGATGACTGATCACAACAAACATAACCTGTTTCAATGTACCTATGGGCACCTCAATATTGTTGTATGACAGACTTGAAAAAATGTTTTCTCATTCTATCCCCCAGCCATGAAAAATGTGCCTGAAGGACAAATGGAGGAAAAAGGTCATCCAGTCTTTGGTGGAAACCATGGAGAGTCAAGGAGAGAGACCACAGATTTCTCATCCTCCTCTCTTCACTCTGAGCCAGATTTCTTATGCTGTTAGAGGCTTTCTTCACCTAAAGACATGCTTGATATATATATCAAACAAATCCAACTGCCTTGAAGCACAGTCTGCCTGTCTCCTTGGTGTGCATTCAGCAGTGCCTATCCCTTATAGACGTGCATTTAAGAAGGGTTCAGAACACACAGTGAGACAAAATTCTTCATCAATAAAGAGCATTTGTATATTTGTGCAGGTACTGTACCAGTCAAGAATATGGACACATCTTTTAATTCAATGTTTTTTCTTTATCTTTCTAATTTTCTACATTGTAGATTAATACAGAAGATATCAAAACTCAAAACTAATATGTGGAATTAAAAACAACAATTTACTGAAAGGGTGTGTTCAAACTCTTGACTGACACTGATATTGATTACTACAAGGGCACTAGCAAGAGCACAGACCTCTACCAAGGCCAGTAGTAAGTGGAATGTATTTTGTATAACTCTTTTCTAGTAAGATATTCACTCAAAGCACAGGTCTGCATTCACCCACTCACACAATGATAGCTTGGCTACCTGCTCATTACGAGTGTTAAGCATTCGCACACCGATGGCACAGCATTGGGAGCAATGTGGGGTTCAGTATCTTGCCCAAGGATACTTCAACATGAAGACTGCAAGACCAGGGATCGAACCTTCTAATAAGTGGGCGTCTGCTCTGCCTCCTGAGCCACAGCTGCAATGATATGAAAATCTGCAAGTGCAAACACTATATATGGCTGGATATATTTCCAAAACTATCTTCCAAAAAATTTCACATTTGGATATGAGTCAGTGTATAATGAGTTGCATGATATGTGTGTGTTAAAATTTCCATAGCCACACCTTAGTTTGAGAAAAAAACGTTGTTACAGTTGTTGATGTTACAATTGATCCTTCACTAAAAGTTTTTCAAAAACGTAAAGCACAAGACAAAAAGTGAAAAATGACTAAATTGTGTGTTTGGGGTTTTTCAGACTCCAGCAACTGCAGGCACATGTGTGTTAGATACCATTGCATTTGTCAACTCACTTATTCCTCATATCCTCAAATCCTTCTCTCGTAAAAGTGAAGAACACTGTTTGAAAATATAAATAATGAAGCATAACCTGAATCTAGCCATTGTATTGCTTGTCCAAATAAATTACTAAAGCATCAAAACAATTCAATGAATGTTCGAACAAACAGTATTTAGCGTACATTTTGTTTTTTATTTTTAATACCATGCTTTGAGATGAACTAGTGCTACACTGAAAAATACAAACAATACTTTCCACATGAATTTGAGCAACTACATGTGTAGGCTATCCCAGACGATTACTGGTGCTTGTGAATGTCGATTGTTACATGGAATCATCGTATTGCTACAAGTGGCTACGTTTTGACACTACTGGACATTACTACCATCTTCTAACGGGGATACCAGGATCCAAATGCAGCGCCGACTGAAAGGAGAAGCACGTGAGTCTCTCAGATACTGTGGTCCAGAGGGGGCAAGACGAAACTTGTAGTCGGGGTCACAGAAACAGGGGTCTTTACGGGGAAACGAGAGCAGATGAGGTCAAAGGCAGGCTGGGTCGAAACCAGGGAATCTGTCTGAAAGTATACGCTAGAGAGTCTTGCATGAGGGCTAAGAACAATATGGGGAAGAGTGAGTGTGAGGAAGCCGCTCAAGTATGGCACTGATTGTGATTAGCGTCAGGTGTGCGCTGGCTGAGCAGGTGTGCAGATGAGGGAGAGAGTGGCAGCAGATAAGGAGCTGGGAGACTGTGACACATCTACTGGATATATGATTTATTATGACATTTATTATAATTCGGTATCCGCCAAATGATTCAGATCTGCTCCAAAATTGAAGGAGTTCTTCCTTGGCCTGTGGTACACCTTTCCACCATGTTTCATGAAAATCAGCCAGTAGTGTCTCTGTTATCCTGCTCACAAAAAAACCAAAGCAAAAACAAGCCCCTTGGCGAAGGTAATTGTTAGGATTTGCTTTTTGTTTTCTCCTAGTGTTTTTCTCTTTCCCCTTTTCCTTTTTGTTATTTGTCTGTTTGTCTGTCTCCCCTCTCTGTCTGAGACAGAGGGCATGTCTTCCTCATGCACCGCTTGCCCTGTCTGATTACCTGCACACCTGAGGTGTGTTAGAGCCTTAATGCTGGTAGTATGGCAGTTTCTGGACTCGTGGCTGCCAGTTCGTCCTGATCTCAACCATGTGGTCATCCTACCTTCCGTGTGAGTACTTGAGAAAAAGAAAACCTTTGAACGCCCTGTGCTGCATAAAAATCTCCATGAAAGACAACCAACAAAAGTCTGCAAAAAGAAAGAGAGTAAAGAGAAGTGCAGCAAGACATAAAATGTCTTCTGGCACTAAGCAGGAAGCAAACAGTGTTATGGCTCATTAAACATGAAGTCCACTCAGCTGCTAATATTGCACCTTTTGTGTGGCTGTTTATATCTCTTTTTCATTTCTGTACAAGAGTTTAATTATTTTTACTCATTTACAAACCTACAAAAGCAATTAAAGATTATTATTACTTGTAAATAATACACAGCTTGTTTCTATCAGGTGGTGTTAAGTTGCAATCTTTGTAAATGATGGAACTTCATGAGTACTTCTGTTTCAGCATTACCACTTATTGATATTTTTCTGAGCTTGATGATCTTAGACAAATCACACCATGCTCCTTTTAAACTCTTGATGGAGTCCCTGCTGCTTATTGTGTAATAAGGCTGCTTCAGATGCAGGGTACATAAGGCTGCTGCAATATCTCAAGCTAAAAAGACATATATGAGCACAAATTTAATGAAGTGCAAGATTGTTTGGTACTATAATATACGTTAAGTTGTTCCTCTCTACTGCAGTTGTATTTATCTCTCAGCTTCTATGTGGTCTCTTTTCTTCTCAGTTATCTCTTTTTTAGTTCTACCTCTCTCCTGTCTCCCCACCACTGCTCCATTACTATCCACCACAGCACCTTGGGGCCCTGGTTGACCTAATTGTCTGGTCACTCTGAGATGTTTGAAAGGAAAAACTGACTGTGTGTTTTTTTATTGCCCATCGTTTTGATGTAAGTTGCAAAGAACACTGTTATATTTTATGTATTTAGCTTCAATGTGAAAGTATTGAACAGTCAGGAGTGAGTTTGTGGTGCTTTTTGTGCAGATCCACAATGCAGTAAAAGCTGCTGCACATACACATACACACATGCAAACACTCACACATGCACAAACACGCACGCACACACATCTTCTGCCCTCTCTGCTGGAAAAAGAGATAGGGCCAGATGCTGTTTCCCTGACAACAGTAATTGTTAAGATGGAGCCACTTGGCAGGAACAACTTGCCTGTGTATACTGTGTGTGTGCGTGTGTTTAGAAATCCCTGATCGCAAGGTGCTGCGACCTAAGATAGCTACACGTCAATATAATTATTTGTACTATCGAATGTGGACTGAAGAAACCTGTGGTTATCTTCCTCCACAGACCACCAGTGAAGTCAGTGATGACAAGGACCATTGCTATATCGGCTACATAGTGTAGATTACTGGCTATATTGACATAAAGAATGAGTGATCACAGAGAGAGTCGGAGGCCAAAGAGAGTCACAGTACATCAATGCTACACAAACATACCATGTCATGCCAGACACTTTATAAAAGCTGTTTTTTTTCCCCCAAAACTAATCTCCGTTCATCAAAATTACATACTAGTTTTTTCCATAACCGCAAAGTCTCTTTCTGAATACAGACAGTATCACAGAGGAAAATGTACATTATCATTCTAGAACTCATTCATTCATTCATTCATTCAACCGTTATTTCGACTCGGAAATACATTGAGGTAGAGACCTCATTTACAATGTAGCCAAGTAAAACAAGAAAAACAAAAGCACTTAGACGTGGAAAAAGCCAAAGAGAAAATTACATAAAACTTACATAAAAATGTGTAAGAAGAAAAAGCAATAAAAGCCATAAAATAGAACCTATTTGAAATATAATAAGATAAATGAAAGCAACAACAATGAATAAAGACAGTAAAAATGCAAAAACCATTAATCAAGTAAAACAGGAGCACCTAGAAGCAAAGTGTGAAACAATTAAAGATTTAAATTGCCCTATGGATAAAAATGAGGAAAGCTTTAAATGGCTCTGCATGTTGTCCCATGTTGCAGGTGCGCAATATGAAAAGCTGGATTTTCCAAGTATAGTAAAAACAGCTGGCACCTGCAGCGTGATCCAATCACTGGATCGAGTATGATAAGAACCCACATTAAAAGAAAGCATTGAATTAATGTAAGAAGGTAAAAGACCAAGAGCTTTATAAATAAATAAAACTCAATTATGGAATTGTGAATTATTATTAAATTCTATCTAAACTTATTAGATCCATATTCTTTTATCTCTTTCTTTTTATCACTTTGCACAAACAAAACTTTTTTTGGGGGGGGGGGATTTTGGGACCTTCTTTCAGACCAAACCAGCCTGTTCTCCCCAAGACAATTTATCATGAATCATTTATCATGATGAAACTTTACTATTTCTTCTCTGTGAATATCAAATTTGACTTTATCAGTGTCCTAGTTCTTATTTTCTGCAAATAACATCAAAACAGACTTTTTGAAATTCAATGACAACTCATTTTATTTGAAACCATACTGAGTAATTAAGAAGATTGTGGTGATTTGTGGTACATCTGTGTTTTGTTTTCTGTGGAGTTGTGTGGGGCTTGTTTTTTTGCTTGCCCTCTTTCAGCAGAGGTTAAGGCATGGTTTGGGAGCTGGCTCCGACACAGCTGGTCACAATCACAATTCCGGACGGCATAAAGATGGTGAACAGCAAAGGATTCGTTGCCAGATTATTGCCGCCACTCAGTGGTATAGTCGGCTATCATTCGTGTTACTTAAGAGATTCCAGCACCAGCGTCCCTGTCGCCACACCACTTGACCTCGCTCCGCCACCAGCCTCAAGTCTGCAGCTGCCACCACAGTGTTTTCACCAGTGCCTCCACCACCACGTGTCAACCCACCCTGCCAGTATTCATCCACCTGTACACCAATTACAGCTACGCTCTCCGGATCCACTTAGCACTCCTGGACCCTGTGCCTTCCATGCTGCTCACAGAAAACTCTCTCCTAACCATTCATCTGAGTATCTGGAAACCCCCTTTGTAACAATAAATGATTAACCGGTCACTCCGCTTCTGAGTCTGCGTTTGAGTCCTAATTACAGCCTCAGTACATAACTGAATAATCTGGCCAAATATGGACTCAGCAGACTCACACCAAATTCGCCAAGCCCTCAGCAGTCAAGGTGCTTTGGTAGAACGTCACAAAGAACTGTTGAGAGAGGTGATGGGCACCCTCCAGGACTGGAATACCAGTGGGAGTCTCATTAACACCCACATATCCCAGCTCTCTCCACAGATGGCATCTCCTTCAGCTTTGGCTTCCCAGAACTATCCGGTACAGCCCACCACCCATTCCGCCTCACCACCACCCTCCTCCTACTTTGCCGGGGATCCGGGGTCCTGTAGCCATTTTTCGCTACAGTGTTCCTTGGGTTTTTGATCAACAGCTGGTCAGTTATCCCAGTGACCGTTCTAGGATAACTCATGTAATTAATGTATTACGAGGGAAAGTGGGACAGTGGGCGACAACTCTGTGGGATGTAAATCATGGGTTTTAGATTCTTGCAAGACCTTTAGTTCTGAACTCTGCTTTTTGATCATCCCATGCGGGGTCAGGAGGCGGCGAAGCGGCTGCTATTTATCTGTCAGGGCGCTGCTTCAGCCGCCTCATTCTACCAGGATTTTCGGATCCTAGCTGCTAAAAGCGACTTAAATGAAAAGGGTCTTGTGACTGTGTTTGTGAATGGTTTATCTGAGGATATAAAAGATGAGCTTGCTACTCGGGGTGAGCCAGAGTCGTTCAAGGAACTTGTTTCTTTAGTGATCAGACTAGACAATAGATTGAGAGAGAGAGCCAGGGAGAAATCAGCCAAGTCAAAAGCTACCCCTATTGCTCAACTCAAGTCCAGTCGTCAGTCTTCCATTCCCAGAACCCTTATGGATCAAGCATGTTTAACCCCCAGTGAGAGACCCAGTGAAAACTCTGTTCTTTCACAAGTTCTTCAATGGGGACATTCGTCTGTCTAAAATTATACCTAGTGCAGACTTATTATTATCTAAAGCTGCATATATTCCAAAGTGCTATATTCTAAAAGTGCTGTTCAAGTTGAATAACTTTTACACAATCCATACTGATTATTATAGAGATTATTTATGTGCTCAATTGTTCCAGGATTCTTTTATACACTACTTTTTCCTAAATCTTTGAAAAATATGGCAAAATTGAAACTGGATGATAGTTTGCAAAAGATCCTCACCTGTTTTAAATAGTAAAGTGACTTTAGTCAGTTTTAGGTCAGAAGATATGATGCTAGTTGGCATTTATAATGTAAAAATGAATGTTAAAGGCGATAATAGCAGTCATGACTTCTTTGATGAGGGAGGTACAAATACCATTTGTTGTGTTGGTGATTAGGTTTTTTTTAATTTATTTATTATGGAGGACTTTTTCAAGGCAGCAGAAAACCTTCAATTTTTTTTGAAAGATTGGGGAGTCTGTTACATCTATGAAAAAAAGTTTCATTTTAAAAGGTTAATATTGAAGTCCACCAGAATATGGCATGTTTTGTTTTCCTTGTAAGCTCCAAAGTGTTGAAAAGTGTTAGCTAGTGTTAGATGTAACTCTACACCTTTGCCTTGATGTAGTATGTGTGGATCAGTCTTTGGTTCAGTCAAGTAAAAAGGCTGTTGCAGTAATTAAGGCATGATGTGATGAAGGTGTGTAAACCTTTAAAAGTTAAGATAGAGAGTTTTTTTTTTGTTTTTGTTTTTGTTTTGTCTGTTTCTCTGCATGTATTAGTTTTGTGATAGACTGACAAACTCTCCAGGGTTTACCTAACCTCTCACCCAGCATGATGGGACACTGTACAAGCTCCAGTGCCTTGCAACCCAGAACAGGATAACCAATTCAGAAGAATGGATGCACGGATGCTTGAATCGTGGTTGATAACAGTGTTTGCAGCTGCAGCAGCCTGGTTAAACATGAGCAAGACATAAAGTGTTCCTGGTTTTAGGGCTGTGAAACAATATTCTAAATTCAAATACATAATAGAATTGTCAAAAAATTCTGACTTTTGACTGTGAAATTTAATTTTTGATTTGAGAAAAAAGCAGCACTGTCGCCGTGGCACAAGAGTTTCCTTTTTTCACACTCTGCAGCCAACTGCTGCCAATTTTTTTTTTTTTTCTTTATTTCAACCCAAACAGAGTTGGTGGTGATTCCTGGAATAGTGAAAGATGAACCAAAGAGGTTTTGGTGTGTTTTATTTGGTTTTTGACTGAAGTGTATATTACAATAATGAATTTAATGTTTCTGTGAATAGAGTCTGTCGGCTTTGGCAAGAGCAATACAACGTCTGTTTCTCGTTAAACGAAAGGATCTTACTCTTTAACAAAAAAATGTCTCAGTAGGGATTCTTTC
>JBBMOE010000041.1:3663182-3680983 GCA_037975065.1 Chaetodon trifasciatus
AGTTACCGGTGAGGATCTGTTGCTGAAGCGTGGGTGACATGGGTGATGGTTGGACTTATGTGACTGGGCGTACTGGAGGTAGAGTGGTGGCTAGAGAGAACCTGTTCGGTATAGGGAGATATGTGGGGAGGGCGCTAGGATCTAGCTACTACTGAAGCTTTGGGAGGAAAAGGTGCATTTAATGAGTGATGTGAAACACTGCAAAAATGGGGGTTATGGGGTTGGGATTGTGAGGATGGGGGAAAGGATGGGGGAAAAAGACAAAGGAGGAAATGGAGGGTTTTGGCTAATAACATCATAGTTAGGTCGATTGAGCAACAGCGCTGGCTGGTAATAAAGTATGAAGAGCTGGGGTGGCTGATGAAGATGTAGTAAGAAAGGTTGAAGCAAGAGAAGAAGAAAGGATGATGGGATAAAGGGATGCGTGTGCTCGGGTTAATTGTGAAGTTTGTGTCGAAAGGGGGAGAGGATGAGAGAGCTCATAAACGAGGAGAGCTTGAGTAGTGTTTAATTCGAGCTGGCCCTGTGGAAGGGCTGATGAGGAAGGCTGAGTTTCTTCAGCTGTGCGATACGTCATGATGTCATCGGCATTAGCGTTGACGCAATGCTGGGAACCCGGAAGTGCTTGGGACATTCGAGAAGGAGGAGATGGTGCCTGAGAGCATCTTTCAGCTGAGCTACTGTGAGCTGCAATCATCGGGGGGAAGTGCACTTCTGAGTGCAACCAGATTCGCTGGCGGAATTGGATTTGTGGAGGTGGAGAGGACTCCGGGACTTCAGGAATTGGTTCATTGTTGAGGAAGTCGCTGTCCGAAGGATTAAGGGAGTTCCTTGACCATGAATAAAGGTAACGATTACGCACATGTTTGGTGTAACTTGTGCAGAGAACAAGTCAAAGGGACAATGAATGAATCAGGAGTGCTTAAATACTTTGGTGCAGAATTAGGGTGTGTTTGAGGTGTGGTCTTGTTCCTGAACTTAGTTATTAAACTTGTGTTTTTGAAGTCCAACAGTCTCATTTTGGCAGCCTTTTCTACCTTAAAATTTCTTTATCCCCAGGTTGTCATTTCACTACCTTCAGAGCGCTCTGAGAGCTGAAAATGTAAATAAACGATTTTTCCAAACATGTCCTGTAAGGGAGGAGTCACATTATACACCCCATGACACAGGAATGTGTAATAAAAACACAGCCATTTCTCAACAAACCATTTGACAACTGCTTTACTGTCTTCTGAAAGGGTTCTGCATGATGCCAAGCTGCTAAACACTATCAGCGTGCAACATTTTATCTTCTTTGAAAACTTACTCAGATGTTTGTTTGTGTGTCTGCAACATAGCAAAGTGTTGTTTTCACAGGATCACAAACAAAAATTCCAATACAAGCTGAATGACAAGTGAGCCACTTGAATCAGGCCCCTAAAAGTCTCCACCAGAGGGGGAGACATTTACAAGAAATGCAGCAATCACACTTTCCCTATCTCATGTTCTCAGCATGGAGACACTGATTGGCTGTTTACAGTCAAGAAACTGAGGAGCAATTTAGACAAGCAATTAAATGTTAACTTGAAATTCAGACAGACATGAGAGAAAGAGAAGACTGGAGAGGGACATATGAGAAACTATTTTTCTCTGTGTGCTGACAACAATGTCAACAATGTCTAATGATTTGACTGTGAGTTATCTTGAAGGTTTTACAGAGAATATTTAAAAAGATGAAAAAAGCTGTATTCACCATATACAATACTATAATCTGAAAATGGTGACAGTTGACTTTTGGTAGATGACTATGTTTGGATGAAGGGAAAGGGTCGACATTTTGGGGAATGTGCAAATGCAGTCCAGTGCAATGACCAACTCTAGTGAATAATTTTAGTCTCTGACAACTCCTGAAAAATATATTTGCCTGGCCAACATTGTGGAGGAAAGGAAGATGGAAACATGCCCCACGGAACACCTGCACCAATTTCCCTCTCTTAAAATATCACAGATAGAGATGAGGACTTTTTCTTGTGCAAACATCCATTTGCAACATGTGCTTTTTTCACAGTATATGTCACCATTTATCTGATTTATACAGCTGCAATTATGGCTGCACAGTTCTCATGGATTTACTTGCCACACACACAAATAAAGAGGCGCAAGAGTGCAGAAAATTACATATGGAAACACAAAAGCTGTCCATGTACTGATTATATCTGGCAGCTCAGCCAACAGGTTCTCTTGTTTGTACAGCTGGACAGAGAAAGTGGTGCTCTAGGATTGCAGCCATGTTGAGGGTAATTAGACAAGCTGTCAGGGAAGGTAAGGGTTCATGCTGCCTTACAAGCATTAGGATATGATGTGTGTTCATCTTAATTTGAAATACCAGTGTTGTGCAGACTAGACATGTGCACGTGAGTGCCCTTGAAAAAATGTGATTGTGCAAAGAACCCTTCTTCTGTACAACTTCTGCAATGCACAAATGTACTGCAGCTTTTAGGACTTGCGAAGGGGAAGAAAACAGAAAAGGGTCAAGTTACTTATCACTGATAACAACAGTGTTATGAGTGTGACAGACATCTTGTCTGTGGACTCGGCTCTCACACAATTTACAGTGACTATGTACAGGAATGCATGTGCATGTGTGATTACCCCAATTTCTAGATACCAGAACACTTTACAAGAACAATGGAGCACATTGGAAAAAACAAAACACAAGAGAGTTGCATGGGGCCACTTTTATTTTGTCTGTATGCTGATGATTCAGTTTTGTTTTGTGTGTGTGTGTGTGTGTGTGTGTGTGTGTGTGTGTGTGTGTGTGTGTGTGTGTGTGTGTTTTTACCAACTGAGAGAGAATCGTCATGTCATGTTGCAGTTGCTGGCTAACCGTGGAGGATAAATTCAAATCAAGTCTTTATCCTGTGTGTCAATTAAAGGTTAACCTAACTTTCTACTGCCAATAACTCTACAAAGTCAAGAAACGTGGTTTTGGAACATTTTTCATGGTGTAATGTGTGAAACCCATGTAAATTCGTATGTGAAACCCATGTGATCACATGTGAAACCCATATAAACTCCCATGTGAAACCCACGTGACTACATGTGAAATTCACATGATTACATGTGAAACTCATATTATGACATATGAAACCCATGGGATTGCATGTGAAACCCATACAAATACCCATGTGAAACCAAGTGGGTGTGTGTACAATACAAAATAGTCTTAGTACTTACATTTTCTATATAACATTTAAACCAACAAAACACAAATCTAAACTAGGACTGCAAGCAGTCATGGATGTGCCTGTCAGATGTCGTCTATGAAGAAAACGAGTTACAGCAAATGAAGCTCATTTACACAGCATCACCCAGGACTCAAACTCAACCTCTGACACCAAGGGCAAGCCATTAACTTGTTAAGCTATCTGTTAATGGTACAAAAAGAAGAGGTGCCATGCTATGACTGAGGAAGCCAGCAGAGTGCACAATATGATCTGTCCATCCATACAAAGGCAGATTTCAAACCAGTGTCCAATATTCGGTTTTAGATTTTTAGAATAATAAAGAAGTTAAAACAAAAATAATTGATACAAAAACTGTTTATTTGCAAGCACGCAATGAAATGTATTACCAGAACTGTCCATAAAAAGGATCAAAATGCCCCTAAAAATCAAATGAAGGCAGCAAAAGAATGTCTTCTAGGGAAAATTTTCTACAACTTTGTGTTTATTTGTGTGTGTGTGTGTGTGTGTGTGTGTGTGTGTGTGTGTGTGTGTGTGTGTGTGTGTGTGAATTGTGTGTTTGTGCAAGTGCGTTGTCACTGTCCTCTGGGTATCCTCCAGCAGACTCCCTGTTGTGGGATTAAAAGACAAAATCAAAGATTAGGGCAGTACAAACACCAGTCTATTCTATCAAAGTAAAGGTTAATTTCTTTTCTATCTATCTGGATTACAGGATTGTTTCTGTTATTTTCAAGTGATGACTGGTCTATGTGGAGTAGTCAAATATATAAACAAACACAGATCCTGTGCAGACCCACAGCAGGCCCTTCAGAAGCCATCCAAAACTGGATTCTATGAAACAAAGTATCATCAATATCTTGGCATATACAGTATAAATAGGTTACCCTGTGTTTTCTCAGCTCCTCTCCTGTTTGTCTTTTAATTTTTGTGCCATGCAGGCTTTGATCTCAGTGTCTCCAATGGCTCTGTGAACCTTTTTGACATGGTCTGTAAGAAATGAAATGCTACTAAATTTACTCAGGGTTCACCAATTCATTCATATTGTATAAGACAGGTGTCAATGAGGATGGTAATGAAAATAATTGAAAAAGAGCAACGTCTGTGTGTGTTAACAAGCTGATACAATAGCATTTTGCCCAACCCAAACAATATTCTGGCATGCTTACCAATTACTAGCTTCACTTTGCCTTTGTCAAGGCTCTGCCTTTTCTCCCCCATAATCCCCTTTTTTCCTGTGACAGAGCATGTCGCCATCTCTTCCACAGTGAAGATGGAGTCCATCACAGTCCTGGTGAGCTTCTTGTAGCCACCACACCTTTGAGCATTATCCAAGGCGGCTGGATTCATTAAATCTGTTACAGACTCATTCTGCAAAAATGAAAATATATTAGAATACATCCATGTACTCCCAGAATGCAAAAAAGTCCAATTATCAGAGGTGTGGCATTGGCATGGCTGCTGGTGAGAAAAAAAGATTTGACTGAACTTTTTTTTTACTGGGGTCCAGGTTGTGTGGTGAAGCTTATGTTTGCATCCCACATGTGCAATGTGTAGGTGTAAGGCCTAAATTAGCAGCTAGTTTCTAGTAAGAAGTCTTAAAAATATAGGAATTATTTAAAATCATCATTTTGGCACAAATAGTCTATGTAGTGTTACTGCGTGGTGATGAATGAGTGTGTGCACAGTCTATTCAAAACAGAGTTAGAATTTATTTATATTTTACATATAACTAAACGTTGTTTCTAGAGCAACAACAATAACGTTTACAACAGCAAAGTTAAAAGTTAAAGTAGCATATTTAGATAACGCAAAGCCTCGTAAACATGTAATATGTAAATATGTGGATTGAAGGGCATCGTATATTTCACTATGAACTCTGCTGTCGCTGGGGTCATTTCACTGTGTGTTTTGAATCTCATTCAAAAGGAGTTCTGCTCTCTAACATTTCGGTCAGTGATCCCCACCAGGTTTAGCGACGCAACCCTCACACATGGCCTCATGATACCTTTTTAAAGCTCCAGTAGAAAGGGCCATTCTACACAATACCTGACTCAAAACAGGTACAAACAACTGCCGTACTGTTCCTCTTAGACAGTAAAGTCACCTCTAGCTCTTCGGTGTTTGGTTCTGCTGAGGACATTTTCACACGGTAATACTGCCAGCACCAAAGCTTTCACATACCATTTTTCAAGTTGTTGTCTTCATCTACTCTCACTCCCCTATGTCATATACCACCAAAATGATGCTTAAATTGACTAAATTGTCCAACGTTACTTCTAGCTCAGCTAAGACAATTTTTCCACACCAAGAATGTAAAGTTTTCCTCAGGTGTTTGTTGTTGGTGGGTGTATGTAATTTAGATTTATTTCCTTGCATAAGCGAAACGCCTGTTGTTAAGGAGGGGATTTTTGCAACATGTTCCCTTTTGCCTGTTTCAATAGCCTACTCTGCTGGGACATCAACATAGTGGCGCCTGACGGACCCGGTATCAGGTCAAGTAGAATGGTGGTTACAAAATAAAAGTCCTATAAATATAAGGGGTCTAAATGAAACACAACATATAATAAACATATATGTATGTGTGTTAGTGTGCTGTGTGAATGACACTGAGACGACAAGAAGCTTCGGGTAGGTAGGGTAGGGAGGGGAGGTCAAAACCAGTCAAAGCATTAATAGCTGGCAACTAGCGTGCCACAATGTCACCTGACATTAATTCAAAGAAATGAAAAGACAGCAGAATTTAAGTATAATGAATGTATGGGAAACACTGCATGGCCCACAAATGAAATCACTTCTCCTGACTATGTAAGTGATACCTTTATCTCTCCTATTTGGAGGGGCTGGGTGGCTGCTAGAAGGCCCCGGGTGGCTGGGGGCAGGCTGAGCTGCCTGTATGGCATCTTTCACAGTTTTTGTGATTGTATCTGCTAGCCCTACAAATAAATCAAAGAAGGAACACTTACCTATTCAAAATCACTAATTGAGTTGTGACTTATTATAGTTATAGCATTGTTATTATAATACTGTCATGGAAATAGGTTCAAAGTTACTGCAAGGGCTCCCCTCCATACTTACCCTCTTGCAGTTGAAGGTTCAACCTTCGCAACCGCCTGATCATCTTAGTCTTTTATCCTCTTGGTCGAGTTCCTTTAGGTCATTTTTGTAGTCTGTCTATCAGGAGAGAAAGAGAAGGTAAAGAAAGAAGAAGCTAAGAGGGAGGGAGAACTTTGGTAGTATCTTGTGATATACTGTAAGCCCAAAATCAGTGCTTCTCTGTTATTTGTTGCTCTGTTTAGGACAAGTGGAGAATATGTGTTGTAATCCTGCTGAAATGTTTTGAAGCGAACTGCTTTCTTTATGTCATTAAACCAAGAAGTGCAACACCAAAATGAGGTCTGAAAAATTGTCACACTTGTTCATTCAAACTGAATGGGTATCTGAACTTTGGCAAACACTGATGATGACAGGAAGATCATAGAGTGAATATACTAATATTTTGGGAATCTGCAGACTTCAGAGGATGTGCAACATGTTTTGTGTAGTGCTGGGACCACTTATGGCACCACCAATTAATTTAATAAGTGTCTATGATAACAGGCAGAAATTAATAAGTAAACATTTTTTTGGTTTTCCCCTAATTGCTGATTCTGCCTTGACTTGCTGCCTAGTTTGCTGCCAAGCCACAGCATGACTGAGACCTCTCACAGCAATCAGTTGGGTGCTGCAGCTTATTTTACGCACATTTTCTATTGTCTTAAAAAATAAATGAATAAAATAAACAACTACAAAAAAAAACAACCTTAGTTGTACTTTTAATAATATGAACTAAGTGTTACATTTACCTTTGGTAACATTGCGGGAACGGTGGATTCCGAGTCATTCGATTCTGAGGTGGCGGTTTGGCTAACGCTCACATTATCCTAATGTTAGCCGGCCTGTGGGTCGACAACTTCTGCCATTGACATTTCACGTACATCCTGGACGGCTTCCATGTCAACATCGTCCACCAACGTCCCGAGTAACGTTAGTAGTAACATTAACGTTACTATTACTAACTTTTGCGAAATAAAAGCTAATCAACTTCATTTCTCTAAATTCTCTCACATCAACTCACAGCATCACTCGACTGACAGCTCAAGGAGACAGCTCAGCCCACAGCTATAACACATGCGATAACAGCTGAGCTGTGATTGGTGCCTTGAGCTATGCGTTGCATACAGGGAGTAGTAGCTTTTTTGCATGCCATGACACGAAACAATTCAGTTTTCTTAATGAGCGATGAATATTGACATAATGTTGTGGTAGCATCGTCTGCAATCTGAGTGATCACCTGTGCGAGGAGGTATTTTTTCCAGTTTGCATACATTTTTAATTGCATGCAAGCAAAACGGTCATAATGTAGAGCCCTCAACTTGCTCGTTCCGTGTCCTGGACAAGCCCTGTTGATGTATTTTTTGTTCGATGGGAACTTCTCCACATTAGGAAACTGACTATTCCAGTGTGGATTTCTACAATATATGGAAGGTAAGGAATCACCTTTTTGTGTATCAGAAGAGTTCACCCTAAAAAAAAAAACGACCACTTCACCTCTCTTAAACCAGGAGGTGCATTGAAAGTCGAGCTGTTTGTTGTTGCTGAATTTAATAAAACACCCTACCAGTTAGTAATATATGAAAATATTTTTTGCCGATACGTTAACCAATGTAGAACTTAATTGCCAGATTCTTGAACGGGCCTTGGTGTCTATTGAAAGCTGTGAGAAGGCCTTAGCCATAATAAAGGATAAAGTTGAACACAGTAACAAAATGTGATTGAATCTAGGAAAACCCGTCGGATGTCGCGCTGGCACTTTTCCTGGAAAACGTGAAAATATGTCGAAAGTCAAAATATTGGTGAAATTGGGTTTTTATTAAATTATTATTTTACAACATCATGTCTATCATTCCTGAAAATATCTCATTATATTTCACTTTCACTAATATGTTAAAAACGTTATTTAAATTAGGCACACTGTTTGTCGTTATCTCCTACGAATGAAAAACGATTAGCGCATGAAATACCTAACTTGTTAGTCTACATAGCATATGAAGACGGTTTATCTATCATAGTTAGGCTGACCAGATGTCCAGTGTTGTGCCTGAAGTCGTTCATTGAACGATACTTCATGAACTCGTTCATATTTTGGGCGAACGTGAACTGAACGTACTGTATTACTGCCTGATGAATGTAACTGTGAACTCATTCTGGTGTCTGTGAACGACACGCTCTCTCAGTTAAACTAGTTTAACTAGTTCATGTAGAAAGTGAACTTTCCCAACACCGCAGATGTCCCGCTTTGTGCAGTCATGCATTTCCATTACTTTTCACACGTCCCGCAAATTGTGACATTGTCGCGAATTGTTAGCGACACTGTCAATAACAAATCGCGACAACATCACAATTTGCGTGACTGTCCTGCACAAAGCGGGACATCTGGTCACCCTAATCATTGTAAACCACATAACATGAAGACAAAGTCATATTAATGTGCATTTTCGCGCACAGAGAGAGATGTCAAAGCTTCAGAGAGTTTGAGGTAGCTGGTCGTGTTCTGATTTAGAATCCTTGTCTTTAAACCTTTTTTTCTCAAAAGTCTGCACCAAAAAATCCTACTGATCAGTTGACTTTGAGTGATCATAACACTCGATACAAACCAGATATAAAAATAATGAAAACAGATTTGAAAAGAGCTTGAAATAAGCTTCTGGGTGATATTAAAATCTCCAAAAGGTAAAATTTCGACATGTGACTGGTTTTCCCAGATCCCATCACAAACAATGAATCAGAAAATTGCAATGTTAGGGGTTATTTTATAGCGAGGTTAGCTAACATATTCAATAATGCCTAACTAGCTGTTATTAATATGATAGTGTAAGGTTATGCTGTGATCTCATATGTATGTTGTATCTAGGTTAGCTAAGTTAGCGGTCACAGTATCTTGCTAGCTAAGTTTGTTAGCCAACCTAATGGAGATGCAACGTTAACGAGTTCAGTACAGAACACTACTATACGTTACCATTTTGTTGCTTGACTTAACGGTAAGTAATAATAAGATGGGTACAATTCATCATGAATACTTATAGCGCTAACGTTAAATTACATATTCATAATTGATTCACTTACCTTTTACACTGAGTATCTGGGCCAGAAAAGCTTTCCAGCCGCCTTTAGGTGGCTTTACTCCAACTGCCCCGTGTTCCACCAGGCCAATCCTCTTTGGGTCACTTGACATTTTTTTGTCCTTCACAATTCTCTCCAATCCCACACTTACTTTTACTTACTTTTCTTCTATCCACTTTATTAGCACATACATAGCTTTCTTGTCCCTTTGCTAACGTAGGTTATACCTCTGGTCTACTTAGGCTTTGCCTCAGCAACTGACAGTAAAAGCTGAGCCAATCAGATTTTTCGGCGGGCTTGCAAAGTCTCCATGCGTGTCATCTATAGCTTCCATTTGGTGCCCACAAAATCGGAAGGAAGGGATGTAGCAGAGTTACAGAGGACAGCTAAGCCAGGCCTTTAGAATGGAGCCTTCTCATAAGAAAAGGAGGATGTACAGAAGGTATTTTCTAGATGACAATGAGCCTTTACCCTGGACGACAAAATATCGCATGGAGAAAATTGGTAATGGTGCCAGTGGTAGAACGTGGATCATCATATCCAAACTTAGCCCATTTTTATTCAAGTCTAACAACCTTGCTCGCTAAGGTAACTAGGCCAGCCAAAATTGTCCATCTCTAAGCAGCAGTAACTATTACTTTGCTATACATTTGCTTCCATTAGTGTGTACCCAAATGTGTGTAAAAAGTGTTAAAAATTTGAAGTTCCACGTACCAAAACACCTAATATTACTGAGTTTATTTCAGATCCCAACATTGGTGGAGACAGGTAAATAAATATATCAGTATGAAGTCCTGTTAATCTTGTTTATGGATTATTTGAGGTATTTATACAAATACGTATTAAACTGTAATAACCAACATCTATGCAGCTCTGATTCTGATTTGATTGAAGATGGCAAGGTTTGGAATCATCCAGATGTAAGATGGCATTTGCACATGCTGGGCAATTTTTAGGGTCACTGTATAGGTGTAATATTCATATATTCATTGAACTCAATTACTGCATCGAGCTATGCCACCTATTATCGTCTTCCCCTAGCAGTCCCTTGATGACCACACATGGAGAAACAGCGCCCCTTGTTCAAGTTTGAACTCTGACTTCGAGGTGAGTTTGCATTTTAAACAGTCTAACAGCTCAGAAATCATGCTCTAACTCAATATTTGGATTTCTAAGTATTGATTCTAAAAGGTCCCCCTAAACATCATAATATCTAACATGTTTTTTTTGTTTTTTCAGCAACCCAGTGGACATGCTGTTGATTACAGCAATGAGGAACAGGAGAGGATGAACAATGAACCAGAAAAAGTAGGTTAATTCACTGTTTATTTCATGTGTTTTCTCATGATGATTAAGACTTAGCACCACTTTGAACTACTGCTACCTATTCATAGTATTCCCATCATGTCACATGCATTTCCTACCAATATGGTGCTTTACCATATACACAGCTCAATGGCTGTGGCTGTCCTTTGATTACAATCACGTTAATTACAATCATGTTTGTTTTCTACCAAGATGGCCGTGTGGTGATTTAACAGAATATTATTGTTTCCCCTCTTATACAGCAGTCCCTTGATGACCACATGGACAGCGATGGGACAGGCGCAAGTTTGGACTCTGACTTCGAGGTGAGTCTGCATTTTAAACGGCTTAACAGCTCAGAAATCGTGTAACTCAATATTTGGCCTCATAAGCACACCTCATGTCTTCTGCCATTGCTCTGAGAGGTCAGCCTTATCATGTTATCTAACATGAGACATGAGGGGTGCTTATGAAGCCAAGTAGTGAGTTATCTATATAAAATGGTTATTTTTCTTTTTTTTCAGCAACACAGTGGACGCGCTGTAGATGACAGCAATGAGGAACAGGGGAGGATGAACAATGAACCTGAAAAAGTAGGTTCACTCACTCTTTATTTCATGTGTATTCTCATAATGATAAAGACTTAAGATCCCCTTTATTTGTCACACAATTACATACATGCAACACATGCCATGAAACATGTCCTAGAGACTTTAAATCTTGGAGAGTTCTTTCAATACATACAGTACTGCATTACTTTCAAGACTACACCTGGTGTCATTATTTCATACTTTAGTCCATTTCGTGCTTTAGTGTTTCACTGTGAAACACATGGGAAATTCGTGTGGTTTTTCTAGTTGAAAATCAGATACTGCTTAGGGTCCCATACAGTCTTGGAATGGCCTTGGCTGTGTGTCAGCAGTGTCTGTGTGTTGACTTGTAGTTAACTGTGGGATGGTTTGGTAAAAAGTACCTGGGCCCTGTGTTCCCTGTTCTCTGTTGCTCTCTCTCTCTCTCTCTTCTCTCTCTCTCTTTTTTTCAGTTACTTTTGTTGTAACTTGTTATCTGATTTTATCATTGAACATGGTGTGTCTCATATTTGTCATAGCTCAAGAACCAGGTTGTGACAAACTCGGGATCATCTAGTCTGGGTTAATTTATAATTAGTAAGTAATCATTCAGTCATTTTTGATAGTTTGATTTTGTATACTATACTACTTGTCAGCTTAACTGTAGGTTCTGGTCCTGTTCTTGCCACAGATTACATTTTGTTGCTCTCCTCCAACTTTAAGGATTCTCTATACTATAGACATTGCAGTATATAGGTTGTGTCTTTCTCCTTTCTCTCTCTTAGTTGTCATTTCTTTGAGCAGTGCCACTGTCCTTAGTCTTTCTTTTGGTAGCTCACTATTCTCTGGTCTTCATGCTCTATTGTTTCCCAGCACTCTGTCTGCTCCGTTTCATCTATTTCCACTTCATAACAACTTTGTTAAAAAAGAAATCAAACTATTCTTGGGGTGGGCCAGGCTTTGAAAAGAGCACCAGATTGGTGAGATTCTTTGTCAAATCTGCCTCACACTTTCTTTTCATGGCTGCTGTATGAGAAACACCATCTGACTGGTGATTTAAAGTTGACATTTTGTGACATCAACTGGTAAAAGGTACAGCCACGTACATTTTACAAATCGAGCAACTCGTTTCACCACAAAGTTTGAACCATGGATATATTCTGAGCCAGCTAGCCTGGAACTTTGGACGCTTTGGATAGCTGAGTAAAATTATTGGTGCCTGTCTGAAGGTCCTCAGGATCAACATTGTTCATGCTTTTGCTTCACTGGCACTGTCCTCTGCGGTAGTATTTTCAGGTTCTAGTGTTTTCTTCCACTTCAGATGAAGCAGATTTATGTTTAAGCCAGCAGTCCATGTTTGCATGCCTCCAAGTTCATGCCATTGAAACCTGTCTGCACTGTAGAATCTAGTGGGAAAAACAACAACAGCAGACCAGAGTCACAGCCTTCTAGGGAGAGGGAGAGAGAGCACAACAAGTGTGCTGTTCAGCGCAGACGTCGGACCATCTGATACAATGCTTCTGGTCAGTCATCCTGCATTCTTTACGAGTGCAAACATTGCCTCAACATTATTTGTCATCACTGTAAATGTACGCAGGAATGTCCAGCGATATAAACATTAGATTTTGTGGGAATTAATTAAATTATGTGCAATACCTGCAATCCTGCACTGAAATTCAGACCCAGTGGGCAGTTCGGTGGAAATTCTCTGTTGATGGTTGTTATTTGCCATAAGCCCCTGTCTGGCAGTGAATACGTTACTATCTATATTGTAAATTTGTAATTATGGTGTCCCTGTCAGGGTTGTACCATGAGAGCTGTTTGCCAATAACTGTACTAGCTAAGCATTATGGCATTAATGTTTGAGATAACAAATGCAAAAGATGAAAGTGTTGCTTTGACTGCTTTATTGGAGATGGGTGTCTTGGGGATGGGAGAGCCTCCTTTGGACTTGTCACAGCTTTCTGCCACAAAATGTCATTTGTGTGTTTGATGAGTCGAACTTAAGTAGGTAATGCTCAAGCTGCAGGTGAGTGGCAGCTGGATAGGTGGAGATACAGACGGGGATTATTTGTATATTCACAGCTCTGCACATAGTAATTGAGGGAAAAGATGAAAAGTTAGATCTAGGGCATTTTAAGGCATTTCTAAATATATAATTTTGATGGAGGGAGACAAGTTTTTAAGGGTTTAATTAATAAGTTAGGAGAGGAACAGTAATATATTTGGTTCACAAATGTGGTCCTGCTTTCAGTAGTTTACCAATACATACATGATACCCCTCCTCAAGATCACTGACCCTGAACCTTCTATTAAGAATGTTGTCATTATATCATTATATGGCCATTTGATATTATTGTCAACTTCTTTGGGTGGGGGTCTGTAGAGAAGAGGAATCCAGCCAGGTTTATAGGCTCACAGCCCAGCAAGTTCAGCCAATTTCTCTAAATCATCTCCTGCACAGAGCACACTGCACTGGACTGCATCACAATGTCGAGTCGAGCCAGGAGCAATAAGTCTTGTCAACCAACGAACCAATTGTGCAATCTGTGTGTTTCAGTGCTTCCCTCCTTAAGATCCCAATTTACTCTCCTTTAATACTCATTTCCCTTTATCTCTTCCCAAACTGTCATACATTCTTATATTTCTGCCTCCTTCCTCCTTTCTTTGTTTCCATATTGATTTTCCACATTCTCAGCTAAGACACAGCAGGAAGAAGTGGTTCCCTCCTTCTCTTCCTCGTTATTTCTGTTTTCTGCTCTTCTGTCTCTCCTCCCCCCTTTTCTCTGCATCCTCTCTGCTGTTGGTTTAATAACAGGCTGTCACAAGTGTTTAATGTTTTCTCAGAAAGTGCTGGCTGCCCCTCGAGGGCCACAGACCTGCTGGTGGCTCGTTGCCAAGCAGGAAAATAACAATTGCATTTGCAGGCAAATGGAGAAACACATCTCAGAAGAGAGGGTGACAGAGTCGCAGAGAGAGGAGCAAAGAAAGAAAAGAGAACTCCCTCTCCCCCTTGCTTCATCTGTGCTTTGATTGGACAGTGATTGTTATATGTGGACCTCCTTGCAACCCAGAAAAGGGCAGCGGTATAAACAAATGGTGTAATTACAAGAACCTAATGTGACACAAGGGAAGACAGGCAGGGCAGGAGACAGCCGGGGGGGGTGGCTGCTTGCCAAATGTAAATTGGATTTACTTTTTTCTGCAGCATTTGTTTTGCTTGTTTGACTGGTATTTGAAATGACACTGACCTAAATTCTTCGCTGTCTGACAAACAGACAGACGGACATGCACACACACAGCAAAGCAGTCAATTGATCTATCACTGACAGAGGTTAGACAGTGGGAACAGAAAGAGCACGTTCAGTCACTGTCAGGCCAAACAACATCAGTCAACACATCAATGTGACAGGCTGCTAGACTTTGCGCTGAAAAGACTGACTGCTCATCTGCACAAGTGTGATTCTGCTTTGCAATGCTTTAAACAAATACAATAATGAACTTTAGCAACACAACACTTTCCAAAACAAAATCACATAATGCTTTATATGGCTAGACCAGGGTTAAAGCATTTCAGCACTACGGTAAATAAAATCACGTCATTTAAATAGAATAAAATCTCCCAACAGTGAAGATTAAAAAAAGACAACTAATACCTGTAACACCATATCGGAGCTCTGTGATGCAACACACGGATATTTAAATCAACCTGTCCAAAGCTTTAACTTAACTATTCTGTGCCAACCACAGCACTGTAGATTGTTTCTTATCAACAGGAAATACTGCTCTGATTTTCTTTTTCCTTCCAAGTCTCATGACACAAAGACAAAAGGAAGCACATGGAAAAAAAACATGAAACTTAAGGAAAATTGCACAGTGAAGAAGGTGTAGTCAAAACGCATTTCTTCCCTGTGCTCGATTCTGACAACAAAAAGTGAACAAAAGGAACATTCTAACTCATTTGGGTGCACAAACTGTTTTTTGTGCTTTTTGGACTAAGTCTCATCAGACTCTTAATTGAATTATTGACAAAGTTCAGTGAAAGGGGGTGTGTACTGAAGAACAGTGACCACCAAAGTACATGCGTGGGAATATTCCCATTTCAGAAACTATACCCACCTTCTACACATGAAACAACGTGTTACTTAACAAGACAGCCTGCTTGCTAAAGAAGCTGCAGAAGTATTGGTTCAGAAACCAAAAAGCACAAGTCTGTGTCTTTGATGAGGACTTTGTCTCTCTCCCGACGTGCTAACACTATCATTGCTGGGCGAGAACATAGCCGTCCTGATAAATAGCTTGTAATTAACACAGAACAATTCAATCGTACACCAAGTGTTGGTGTTATATCATGCAAATCAGCGGCGAGAGTAGAGCAAATTCTGCAGAGGCAGACCGAATTCATCCTCAGCATCTCACCTCGTCTGTAACTGGTTCACTGACAACATGAAAACAAGTAGGTGGCTTTTAGGAGAATAATCTTTCAAATGAAACAAGTGAAATCACATGTCAGCCTTACAGGTGCAACCAATAAAAATATATTGGCTCTTATCTAATTATATATCATTTATTAGCTCTTATATAATAGCTACAAAGTATTTTTTGCCTGATTAGCTGTTACTTAACAGGCGCTGGTGTGGAGATACAGCGGTTGACAGGGGAGAGGTAGCCTCACGGAAGAGACGCGTACGCGGAGAAAATGGATGGCACATCGCGAAGAAGAAAACCCAGCATTCTGCCAAATGGAAGTTTCTATGAATCTCAGATCACTGGAGAATCAGTTAGGGGTCACTTCTTGACAATACATGAGTAGCTTTTGTGCAACAGTTGTCTAGTCACCTACACAAAGCGCACCAGCCCACCGCTGGGAGGTGCGCGGTGGTTTCGATCAATCAGTTTATGTCCATAGTTACCTCATCTAACTGCGAATCTTCTCGAGCAAAGTGAAGTTTAGTGCTGTCGTGCCTACCTGATATTCCTCCGCCGACTACTATAACATCGTAGGTGTTGCTGGGGGCAGTCATGGTGCTGTCTGCTCTGCGTGTCCCAACCCTGCCGTGTCCGCTCGCCGCTGAACGCAGAGCGCTTGGAGAAGAGGAGCTTATTACAAGCGCCGGGCAGGCCCACTCCCTCCAGACTCCGCCCAGCGATTGTAGATCAGCGCTCTTCTTTGTGGATAGGGAGGATTATTGGCGTCATGAAGCTGCAGAGACATTATTTTGACCTCAGTTATATAGAGCTTTTAAGGTTTGGAGACGACCTTCGTCCCTGATTTTCGCCTATGATTGTCTTTCTATACTGGTTAACTTCTCTTATCATTTTTTTCTTATCATTCTCTTAAGCTCATTGAAGGCTATTGTCAAAAGATCAAACTTTTATTAACTGCTGTAAATCTTTAAACTATTCAACTTTGATAAATTACGTGGGCGTTTTCTCTCTATTCAAAGACTTTATTGAAAAGCTTTACTGAGCCAGTTTTGACTGTGCCAAGAAAAGGGCGTCTGCCTCTCATAACTCTGCTCTCAATAAGTGGGCCTGTGTGGGAAAGACGAAGTTGCCAGAGCGGCCTGTTATAAGAAAACAATGTGCATGTTTGATGCCAAAACAATAAGAATGAAAGAACTGTCTGTCGATCGAGAGTTCTAGCCGTTGTCTCACATGCAGGTCTCATCTACTTCAACCCAAATATCAGTTCTGTAGTTTAGAAAACAAAAGCTCTGCCATCTAATATAGAATGTGGTGATGAAAGTTTCAAGCTGAATTCATTTGATCCATTTTTCCTGTCTAGATAACACAGTAATTTACTTTGAAAATGCTGAGCTTTTGCCAAGTGCAAAAGATCAAAGTCTTTGCACTTGGCATGTTATTGTCTAGTATAGACTTTAGACTTTAGAGATTTTAGACTGCTTCTTTATTGATCCCAATTTGGGAAATTATTTTGTTGCAGAGGCAATTAAAGATACAGACAAACACAGAATGTACACAACAATTGTTTAAAAAAAGTACCAAAAAAGTACCAAAAAATGTAAACAGGAATAACAGCAGTTTGTTAAAAATAAAAATATAAGTAAGTATAACTAAATATATAGTTACATAATATGTATTATAATGTATAATACATGTTATTTAATATTATAATAATATGATAAAAATACAATATAACTAAGTATATAAACAAGTATAAACAGTAAAAAAATAGTGCAGTTTCAGATGATAAATAAATGTAAACAGTAGACTATATGTGCAATATTGCAGTAGTGCAGATAAAATGTAAAATATTGGGGTTTGTGAGGTTGGAGGATTAACTGTTTAAGCTACTGTTGTACAGTGTGATGGCTCATGGCAGGAATGATTTCCTGAAGCGGTCCTTGTGACAGCAGAGCTGGAGCTGAAGAGGATGTTCAGGGTTATCCATGATGGATAACAGTTTGTCCAGTGTCCTCCTCTCCACCACCTCCTCAAAAGTGTCTAGTTTGCAGCCAGTGACGGAGCTGGCCTTCCTGATCAGTTTGTTCAGTCTGTTGGTGTCACCGGCTCCGATTCT
>JBBMOE010000041.1:3685818-3893276 GCA_037975065.1 Chaetodon trifasciatus
TATACACATTATAATACATATTATCTAATGATATATTTAGTTTTACTTTGTTATATTTTTATTTTTTTTCCTGCTTACATTTTTTGTCACTTGTTGCTTGTTACTGTTTTCTAAATATTGTGTATACATTCTATGTTTGCCTGTATGTTAATACTACTGCGACAAAATAATTTCCCAAATTGGGATCAGTAAAGAAGCAGTCTAAGTCTAAGTCAAACGCATTTGGTTGTTGCGTTTGAAGTTCCCTTATGGTGGAGTGGATGACATCACCATCAGCCTCCGGAGGGATGTAAACAGTGATCACGATGGCGGACATGAGCAAAAAATAAGGCTGCATCCCCACAGCTAGCAGCTCAATGTCTGGGCTACAGAAACGTTCCTTAACGGTAACATGTCCAGGATTACACCACTTCTCATTCACAAACAGCACAATCCCTCCTCCCTTCTTCTTGCTGCTCCGAGCCACGTCTCTGTCCACCTGCACATAGCTGAAGCCAGGTACCTCCATGCTCCGGTCCAGGACATCTGAATGCAGCCACGGCTCAGTGAAGGCCATAAGGCTGCACTGTCTGTATTCCCACTGAGTCCTGACCAGTGCTACGAGCTTGTCTGTCTTATTTGCTAAAGAACTAACGTTCCCTTTGATGATCACCGGAACGGACGGTCTGTATCTCTGTGCCTTCTCCCTCCACTTGGCTCCGGCTCTGCAGCCCCGACGTTGTCTCTTCAGCTCGTCAGGGACTACAATCCTTTCTCCGAGCAGCAGCGTGGGTTTACACAACTGCTCATGTTTGTAGACAATGCCCCCACTCCCCTATGTATGGCTCTGTTACAAAGAGTGTAAAAAGTAACAGAAAGGCCACCAAAAAAGTTGTAAAACTGCATGCGAACATCACGACACAGTTACCAAAAACGCAGTTAAGAAACAGAAATTCAAAGCAATGGAAAAAACACACTAAATGAACAAAAACAAATGAAAACGACAGAGCTACTGCAACAGGCTGCCACCTAACACAGCGCCATCTTACAAAGCAAGCATCCATATCCTATCCTGGACATGCACTGGCTTCACAGTTGTATTCTTAAGTTTCTGTTGCCCTCTTGTGGTTGGTGACAACCAGCCAATAGCTGATCTTTGCACATGCCCTATGAGATGCCCATGGCCTGCTCATGTGCTGTCATGGCTGTCATCAGGTGGTACAGCTCAGATTGTGAGCTGTCAAAGGCATAGTTCATAGTTTCCATGCCACTACACTAACAAGGGCTCCAAAGCCAAAGTTTTTGTGTGGAGATACATTTGCGACATTGCTCGAATTTTATCCTAAACTGAGAAATAAAAGAGCCTCATGTCCACAGTCATAGAGGGCCAGCACAGTCTGCATGCTATTGACCTGGCTGATCTATTAACCAAAAATGGGTTTGTTCATTAGGAAAATTATCTGTTTACATCGTAACTGATAAATTCATCACCTGATTGTGAGAATCTGTACAAATGTATAAGATGTGATTTACAAACATCTTGCCAATTCAAGTTTTCAGGTGGGTTGACATTAGATTAATACCCTCTAATGGGTTAATCTGACTGCGATTTTGGTTAATCCTAATCCTCATTTGATCTAATTTATGGAGTAAGCTACTAAAGTCCCACGCTAGCACATCTCTATCCTTACAGGGACTATAGGGCAGTGTGAAACTGAGGAAGAAGGGGGAAGGTTAGAGTGTAAGTGATTACATACACAGAGTTACCAGTTGACACCTGTACAGTCTAATATCCATTACAGCAATCCTAGTGTTATCAAGATCTGAGTGTCTGAGTGTTAAGACTTTACTTGTTTTTGTTTTCCCAAGTCTAATTAAGAACATATGTCTAATTATACAATGCATCCAGTGTAACAGTGTGAGGAACTAAGCAAATCTTAACTTTTTTTGACAAAAATCTTGGAATCAGTCCTGAAAGTGTAGTATACAATAAGTGATATGTTAATATTCTGCAGATTTTCTAGTGGAATGTCCCCTGGTAATGTACCAGCCAGTCAAGCGGTTTCAAGCCTTTCCTCTGAACTTGAGGTGTTTTCTTCTCCATCCTTCCATTTGTTTTTTCTTGAGATGCGTACTGGAGGAATATCATGTACTTGCTGATGATCTAAAGTAAGGGTGTTTGCATTTGGGGGGTATGAATACCTATCACTTCTCAAAATTCTATTTTGGCCCCCTTTGTTCTTAAAGCTTCAGTTTTATTCACTCACTCTGTTGAAATATTAGAGGAGTAATAGTAGTTGAAATTTGCTCCACATCCCCCAATTAAAATTCTGCTGCAACATTAATGTATCAATACATAACATCCAATGATAGAATACGATATTTAATGATAACATTTTAAAAAGGGACAGTGTGCATTATTTGTAATTTTACATTTAATATGTAGGTAGGCCCACACTTTGTTGATAATACTTCTGTAAATATAAATACAATGAAATAAAATAGTTTACTAGGGGCTGTGGGGACGTAAAACAAAAACAAATTTCCAAAGTACAAGTTACTGGCAAAAAGAAATTTTACTGATTTTCCCAATATTACATCAAAGATGTGATCGATGAAGAAGTGAGAGGATGTGGGGGATTAGGTGAAACCAGTGCATGTGTTTTTACATATTATATAATATACTACTATGTATATTGTAAGGTTTTAATAATATCTTAAATTCTTATTGTCCTGTCCTATGCTGCCTCATAAAGGTTCAGATCAACAATTTAAAGTTTGGGATTTTACATATACAAAAGTTCTGTGTAGTGACAATAGTTTTAAATTTCAATACTGACATCCTTATTAGATTACCATATCTCTGTAATCCTATAAAGTCTCGCTGCTTCATTATCAAATCACATGTACAATATGCACTTGCACACATGCACACACGATAAAACTTGAACCATTTACTTTAACTATTTATTATGCTCGTAATATGTCAGTTTTATGTGCATATCTGTGTCTAGCTGCTTCTGTTTTTTTGTGCTGTTTGAGGTGCAGTTTAGAAAAGCTACAGAGTAACATAAGAACATGTTGAAGTCTTTGGCACTCTTTTTTCTCTGCAAGGTGTCTAGGTGTATTAGGTTTTATTCAAGACACAGGACACATGACACAAAAGAGAATACACATGGTTATGACTGAATAGAGATCCTAATACTGTACATGTCTGGGTTTTTTCATTGGCAGAGGTTGTCCCCTCCTCCTTTTATGTTCATCTTTGTTGTGCAGTAGTGAGACCATGATGGAGATAATGAGGTTATACTGTTAAGCATGTTAGTGTTCTAGCACAATTGTCGTTATTGTATTCATATTAGTTATCTTAGTAAAGTATGTACTGACAGCTTGATCACAAACCTCAGCACTATACAAATGGGAAGTCAGTGAAAAGTAAACCCAGCCACAGGTGTGTAAAGTGTTGGTTGTCAATAGAGGGCAGCAGTAGCCTGAAAGTATTTTATACTCAAAGTATTCTATGTCTTTACAACTTTATGATGCACTGATTATTTTTCATAATCAATATGTCCTCTACATAAATTAAGACTCATTGAAAATTAAAAAAAATAATAAGTTGACTAATAATTAGACTTGAGTGGACAAATGCTCGCATTTGATGGTGTCTGGCATGTTGGAGAGGTGTTCTCTTTACAGATGAATCCCAGTTTTCACTGTTGGGGGCAGATGGCAGACAGCGTGTGTAGCATCGTGTGGGTGTCAACGTTGTGGATCGAATGGCCCATGGTGGTGGTGGGGTTATGGTATGGACAGGTGTACGTTATGGACAACAAACCCAGGTGCATTTTATTGATGACATTTTGAATGCACAGAGATACCGAGACGAGATCCGGAGGCCCATTGTTGTGCCATTCATCCACACCCATCACCTCATGTTGCAGCATGATAATGCATGACCCCATGTTGCAAGGATCTGTGCACAATTCCTGGAAGCTGAAAACATCCCAGTTCTTGCATGGCCGGCATACTCACTAGACATGTCACCCACTGAGCATGTTTGGGATGCTCTGGATCGGTGTATATGACAGCTTGTTCCAGTTCCTGCCAATATCCAGCAACTTCACTCAGCCATTGAAGAGGAGTGGACCAACATTCCACAGGCCACAATCAACAACCTGATCAACTCTATGCGAAGGAGATGTGTTGCACTGCGTGAAGCAAATGGTGGTCACACCAGATACTGACTGGTTTTCTGACGCCCCCAATAAAACAAAACTGCATGTTGCGGCCGCCACTATTCTTGTGTGTGTTTGTGTGTGTGTTCTTGTGCCCTGTGTGTATGTGAGTGGAAACAGGACTCCTCTCCACTCTGACTCCACTTCCTCCGGAAGAGGATGGCGATTAGGGAGGAGCCAGCCAGTGTCCAATCCCCTGCAAGCAGTCACCTCCTGCCGGCTACAAGAGATGTCTCAGCCTGGCAGTGTGTGGCTGGCATCTTTGATGACCAGTCCTTGGCACAGGAGAGATTCAATTGTTTTGTGACAGATTTGTACCCCTAACGAGATGGGTCGTAACACAGCACATTTCAGAGTGGCTTTTATTTGTGGCCAGCCTAAGGCACACCTGTGCAATATTCATGCTGTCTAATCAGCATCTTAATATGCCACACCTGTGAGGTGGAATGGATTATCTTGGCAAAGGAGAAGTGCTCACTAACACAGATTTAGACAGATTTGTGAACAATATTTGAGAGAAATGGATCTTTTGTGTATATAGAAAATGTTTTAGATCTTTGAGTTTAGCTCATGAAAAATGGGAGCAAAAACAAAAGTGTTGCATTTATATTTTTGTTCAGTGTTTAAGGTGCATGGAATTGGTCCAAGCACAGAACCCTCCGGAACTCTGTAGCTGACTTGAGCGAGCACAAAGGAGTCATCATTAATATGTACAAACTGAGAGTGATCTGAAAAGTAGGATTTAAACCAGCTTAGCGCAGTTCCCTTAATGCCAATGAAGTGTTCCAGTCTCTCCAATAGGATACTATGATCAGTGGTGTCAAATGCAGCACTAAGATCTAATGAGACTAGTACAGAGACAAGTCCTTTATCTGATGCAATTAGAAGGTCATTTGGAACTTTAACCAGTGCTGTCTCAGTGCTATGACACACTCAAATGCTGATTGGAAATCCTCAAATAAACTATTGTGTAGAAAGTCACACAGCTGATTAGCAACTGCTTTCTCAAGAATTTTTGAAAGGGTTGGCGATAAACCTCTGAATCAAGAGTAGATTTTTTTAAGAAGAGGTTATTACAGCTACTTCAAAGGACAGATTGATCATGTCTAATGAAGTCACACATGCTAAAACTTTGGTTTTCTAAAGACAAGGCTGAAACTGGATCATCTCTTTAGCGGGTAGAAAAATCAGGCTGGGAGTGAATACATTTGTGGGTTAAAATGTTATTATACATGACTATAGCGAAATAAGCCAATTGTGACCTACAGGCAGGTGTTGAAGGAAGTGGGGCTGGTAACTGCCATGCAGGCCTCCAAAAAAGTGGGACAACTTAAAAACCAAATACAAGGTAAAGCAACTTATGTGGTTGGGCACTGCGGTGGGCTAGTGTAGGCTTTCACTGACTACCTCAGTCTTTTATGTGGAAATTTGTTGCCTATAGTTATCCACACATTTGATTAACTTTTCAATATTTGAGGTGAAAGTCACAATGAGTTGCCGCAAAGTTGAATCACTGTTAACAACTGTTTCATTATTGGTCAGTGCATTGTTCCCCAACTGTCTTTTCAGTAACATTCTGTTATCTCTGGTGTTAGGAGTTGAAGAAAACCCTCACCCACACAGGCACAGACAGTGGTGAGGCATCAGCAGCCACTTGGCTTGGTTCAATGCCATGCATGAGGCGCTTGAGGAAATGTCATCCAAAGAATAAATGAATAAACTTGTAAGGAGTCCTGTTGTGTTAAATTCAGTAAGTCAAAAACTAAGCTCTTCAGTTGCTGAATGGATGTAATAGTGCTGAGCTACACATCGCTTCAATCAACAAATAAAAAATCTAGCCCACCTGTGTGAACTGTCCCTGACCGCTGCTCTCATCCGTGCTTAACTCAATGTACTGCACAAGCTCCTTCTTCACACCTCCTGCAAGATGGCCAGATGGCCAAGAAGCACATTTTCAGAACTGTCCCCTCAAACACATGACATTTCTGCTGTACATGCAACATAATATAGGTTGTGATGTGCACTGAAGTTTTTTTTAACACCAGGTGAGCAAAGGCAGAAGTACTTGAATGCAAAACGACTGAACGACTGAACTACTCCTGTGAAATATACATGCTAAATATAATAACCACAGATTAAAAAACGAGTGTATAGTAACATAGCCACCTTGATGTCCTGTTAACTTAGCACTTCCATTCATCCATCCATCGACTATCCCTTTCGGTGTTGGGGGGGGGCTGGAGCGTATCGTATCTGTCAATGGGTGAGAGGCGGGTAAGAAGAACTCTACTTTATTCGTCACACACATGCACATTCCATGCTTTGAACACAACAACACATCATGCACATGCCATCCTGGTCAGTCGTTCCTCCGCGGCAGACCAGGAGCGGTGGGCTGCCAGCCGACAGCGGCGCCCGGGGACCCAGTTCCTTTGATGCAAGAAGATCTTCTTGCATGTTTTTAGTGGGGGTTTTTATGGAGGATACCCCAGGTGAACACGGGGAGAACATGCAAACTCCACACAGAAAGGCCCCTTTTTCCTCGAGCAGCAGGCACTGAAGGCATGGTGGAGGACACACCCCCGGCGCCCACAGCAGGATTCGAACCCGGGACCTTCTAGCTGTGTGACGACAGTGTTACCACCGCCCACCGTGCCACCTACACCCTGAACCGGTTGCCAGCCGACTGCAGGGCAACATACACAGACAAACAACCATTCACGCACACACTCACATCTAAGGACAATTTTTATGTCACCAATTAACCTAATGAGCATGTTTTTGGTCTGTGGGAGGAACCCGGAGAGATCCCACGCATGCACGGGAAGAACATGCAAACTTCACACAGAAAGGCCCCGCCCAACCCGGGGATCGAACCGGCCATTACATTCAGATACTCATTATTTAGAATAGTCTGACTAGTTGGAAACCCCTTCACCACTGCTTTTATATACATTGTAATAAATATGACAAACCCTGGGTGAAAGAAATGGCAAGTTCTTGATTTATTAATGTGTAAAAAAAAAAAAAATTAGAAGAAAAGCTGTTTAATTATTGACTGGCACCAAAATGTACAAGGAAAGCCATTTAGTCACTTTACAAAATGAAAGAATCCTGCTTTTGCAGAGGTGAGGGTCACTGGTTTGTGGCTGTCACTTGTTGCCAATCTGTTCTTGTAACACTGACCTCCATGTTCATCCCCTTGCCCAGGTGGTGGTGGTGGTGGTGGTAGCAAACTGGTGGTGTGGACTGGACCAAGGTAACCAACAAATATGCTTAGAAATTTGCCAGCACTGTCACAGATTGCCTGAAGCTGGAGAGAGTGGAAGAGTTTTATGTCGCACATCTGATGTACAACATCGAATACAGTCATCTTTGGCTCATCAAAGACCTGTGAGACACTCCATGTGACAGCCATTAGACCACCAAGAGGACCTCAGTATATTCCCAAGTTGCCCTTTTATAGGCCACAAATTGAAAACTGGCTCATCAGGATATAGACTACTCAGCTGGGGAGATGGCCTATTGGCCATTCACTGAGTGCAGCAGTGTTGGGCCCTTGAATATCCGATAGTAATATCTTTGTATTTTGTCACATTACACATCCAGCCTGAATCAGCCTTAACAGCTCCAAAGCACAATAAGTCAACATTTCAAGGTGTTTATGGAGTTGGTTCTTAAGCTATTATGTACATAGGTTTATAATCAGGTCATAATCAGCATATTAGCCAACACAGAAGTGCAGGCCCACGTCAACAGTATCTGCCATCGCATAAAGATGTAGTTTAGTGCAAGTGAGTCAGAATCTTTTAGCATCGCAACTGTCTTTTCATAAGTCCTTAGGAATTCTCCTTGAGAATTCTTTCCTTAACTTCCTGACATTGTCCATCAAGGTCAAGGAAAAATGTTTAATAAAATTCATAAGATATAATTTTGTTGACTATTCAACCGGGCCCTCAGTTGTTATTCTCCCTTAAAGAAGTCAGTGCACAGGGTCAGCAGCATCACTGGAGCGTATTGCATATGGAGACCTCAGCAGAATGGGTCTATTACTGACAGGACTGAAAGGGTTGGTCTTTCTGGGCACTCACATTAACTTTCTCAATGATTTTTCTTCTACACTCAGCTTTATTGTACCAAGACTAGGGAGTAGCAGGCTGGTTTTCAGTGGGCCAAGTTGGTTACAAGTTTCAGTAAGGTTACAAAGTGTGTGTGTGTGTGTGTGTGTGTGTGTGTGTGTGTGTGTGTGTGTACAGTCACCGATAGGTTTTAACTAATTAAAACTGGAAACAAAGATATGCCCCAAAAATTAGAATTTTTAGGAATAACTGTATAACTAATTGTGTTTGTTTTTTTGTTTTGTTTTTTTTTTACCACTATTGAACCCTTAATGCCTAATCCTAAAGACTTAAATGAAATCAAATCCCACTTTGATACTATTTATGGTCCACTATTTAATGTATTTACATTCTGCTTACTGTTTGTTCACTTTTGTACAGCTATTTCAGAGATGTAGCAACGGCTTTTACAAACTGAACATTTCATACTATTGTTGCTGATACCACTGATTACGCAGAATTACTTTGAAAACCTGAATTTATATGGTTTGAATTGCCTTCTTATGGAAAGTATTTCTGAAATGGTGCAATTCCAAACTTCCTTTTTAAGTTCACTAGTCCTTCATTGGATTGTTTCTTTCTTGGATCATATGACTGAAAGGATGTGGCCTGACAAAGGTCTGATTGACTCCATCAGGCTCAACTCATTATCCTTGTTTTGAAATTTTCATCTTGAATGTTGGTGTGTGGATATAACCAGATCTCACTTGAGTTTTTGATCAGAACTGAACTGAATGTGAGGATTTAGAGTTTTTTTTTTTTTTAATATTCGATGTTTGAATTATTTATTTGAATTTGTGCACAATTTTAAATGACCTTCTGTATTTGTAATTTCAAATGGGGGAATTCAAACGGCATAGGCAGAAAGGTGAATTTCAAAGTAAAATATGTCAAGCAATAAACACAGTTGTATCTGAATTTCGACATGAGATATTGGGTAGTCGTTAAATGAAAAAAAAAAAGTATTCAGTTGCTTATAAAATCAAAATTATTTTGACCCTTTTTGCTTCTATGAAGCAGTTATAATTCTAAATGTATGCACTGAAGTTTCTGTCGTGTAAGACAATTGAACTTTTTCTGATAGAAGAAACCACAATTTGTACAACAGGACTTAGTTGTTAATCTTTTAATTCAAATAAACTGACCACAAGTACTAAAGGCCAATGACATCTTAGAGCCTGGCACACACACCGAATTACTTATATGTGAGTTTGAAGTTTTGTATTCATCATGGTGGACTATGAAGAAAATGTATTGTGGCATTACAGACATGCAAGGCAACCATAGCACTTTTTTGTTTGGTAGGAGTGTTTCCTCCAAGTCAAAACATTTGGCATGTCATCAGTAACAATATGCAACAGGCAAAAGCAGAAGTTTCATGAATCTGGCATGACGGTAGCTACAATTCCAACAATGTTGATATGAACATCACAAAGATTCATATTGAATAGATTACATTTGACATGAACACTGATAGCCTTGACAGTCTATTGACAGTCTGCACCACCACCCATGCTGGCTTAACCTTTATCCTGGGTCATCCTCAGAGCTGGTTTTACACTGTCTGCCATGACTCCTTTAGTGTTCACATGACAAGGTCTCATGTCAGCAAGGCGTATATTTTAAACAGCTAGATGAAAGTCCGCAGGGAGTGTGTAAAATGTTATTGGGCGAATAAGCACAGTGCAGGTGCTTCTCTATAGATCCACCACATGTCAGGACTCATGTGGACCCGCTTGTTCTCATCGCGCCTCATCCTTTCCCATGCTGCTTTTTCATGAGGCGTGCTGTTTTGTTGTTAAATACATGGTGGGGTTTTTATGGAGTTCTCATACTGTAGCTCATGAGCATGTGTGTTTTGATTTAGGGAGGCCTGTAATGAGCGCAGGGAATCTTCACAGTGGGGGAGGTCTCCATCAAGCCCATGGGAGCCGCAGTTTGTGGTGTCTGGCCATGTGTGCTGGAGAAATATGTTTTGTGTGTTTTGTACTAATTGAATGCACATAATGGAGAGGGTATAGCCCCAGGGGCTACAGATCAAATTTTAAGGCCTATGTGATGGTGGTACGATCATTCCAAACTATCACTCCCAAGGCAACAACAAGCATCTTGAGCTGTTGTCCTCCAATTCAATCCAATAATCAACCAAAATGCTCTGGATAGCTTTAGAGAGAGGCCCAAGGCCAAGAGGGTCCTGTGTCTTGACAGTCTTGAGGGTTTGGGAGGAAGCTGCTCCCTGCTCAGCTGCACTCCTCACAGTTGCAGGCTAAGATGTATCTGTAAGTGGCTGTAATGCGAGTCCCGCCAGTGCAGCGCAGCCTCACCGCCTTCAGCTTGGAAGTGTGCGGCCGGCAGCAGGCGCAGGTGCTCTTGAAGGGCTGTTTAAGCACTGAGCTGAAGGAGATGAGAGGGTCAGAGCGGGTCGTGTGGCTGCAGTGGCCCTCGCAGCGTGCCAGCAGCACCATCTGGAACATAGCATGCAGAAACAGTGAAGAAAGAACAGATAAGTAATTCCCACAGTTTTTAATGATGCTCAGGCTCTGTTAGAGAAATGCATTTCTGGGTACAATGTGTCTGGCCTAAAGTGAGGTGTCTATTTGGGCTAAGAATGTCTCCCAAGTCTCGCAGTCTCAGTCTTGTACCTGCAAACTAAGAGATAGTAACGAGAGCAGTCACTCACTCCTACACCTGCTGCAGCTCAGAGCTCAGGGTCACACGCCAATCGAACAGTGTTCACTTTTGAAGTCCACTCTTTTCATCCACAGTGACCAATGTGGCCAACGATCCTGTGCTGATACTTGTGGAGGGAACAAAACCACTGTACCAAGTTTTCCCCATGTCTGTCCAGTCAGCTCACAAGCACTCACACATGCATGCACATACAAAGCACAGGCCTGATTAGTGTTGTAACCGTCCGACTGGCATTCCTCTGAGGGTCACTACATTCCTGTCGCCTCCCTAAACAGACTCCTGTGTCATGTCCTTCTGTCAGCTGCTGTGTGTCGCCACCCATGTACCCACTTCGACAAAAGCCTGTCTGGGGCCATGGCAGGGTGACACACACACACACACACACACACACACACGCACAGGACTGTTGTCGCCACTTTAAGACCATTTGTCTTTGTCCTAGCTGAGAATCAAGCTGACAAACAGCGACAGTTCCTCTTCTGTAATGCCTCTCTCCTCCTAAACCTGTCAGCACCTTTTCTGCCCCTTCTTTCATTCATGACCAGTTAGATTTAAAAAACAAGCTGACACAGTGAAGGATTATTCACTTCTTCATGTCTTTACTAAGCCAATAGATAGTGAAAAACTCACTAGTGGTGTTGTTCAAAGCAGGATGTAGCAGAGAAAATTAGAGACTCAGGGGAACAGTTTGGCATTAGGGTGGAAGGGGGGTCGGAGTTTCTCGGAAATGCACAATGTGAGGTGAGTGACAGCTGGAGTACTTCCAAGGCCTGTCCTTGTTGAATCATCAGTGCAATTGATTATTTTAGTCAATTACCAAGCTCAAATGTTAAACAATATCTATGACCATCTCAAATCTGAGAATTTGCTTTTTTTTATCTGTTTTATGTGGTTTTCAATGTAAATTACATGTTTTGTTGCCTTATGCTGGGAAAGTATGAAAGCATTTTCCCAACAATTTTCTGACATTTTATCATTTATTTTTGATACTTTGACACATTACTTACTGACCTACAGACATATCTATACACAGGTTTGTAAAGACCACTTTTCTTATAGTTATTGGAGCAAAAGTTGTAGAGTTATTTATAACAAGAGACCTATAGAATCATTAAACCTTTAGAAAACCTAAGTGCAAATGCTGGTGAGAAGAACCTACTCTGCACATTGTGAGCACATACATATCATCTCACCTCATGTACCATACACAGCTACCCCTCCAAACATCCCCTTCCACACACACACACACACACACACACACACACACACACACACACACAGAAACAATGAGTAAGTCATGGTGCAGGTGACTTCTGTGCAAACTGTACATACTGAAGTGTAAAACGCTCACTCAGCCTGGCAGCCCGTCAGTTTTCTGTGTACTGTAACAGAAAGCTCAAATCATGCTGTGAGTGTGTTCAGCCCTTCCTCCCCTGAGCTGAGCTGTGGTCTGACCACCTGCTCTATGCACTCAGTCAGAATATTAAAAAAAGACCAAAGAACTGACCACTCACACTAGCTGAACAACTGCAATGGTACACAACAGCATTCGCATGTTTAGCATGATTCCATGGATAATTTCTTTACATAAAGTACTAACACTTCAGAGAAAGAAATGCCTTCATATCATTTGGTAACTCTCGATTTTTCTTTTTCTTTCTTTAACCCATCTCTCTCCCTTTCGCCTGTGGCAGAGGCAGGAGAGAGCAGACTGACAGGAGGATGTCCACTTCAGCCAACACTGAGACCCAGCTGAGGTGCAGAATATGTCTGCAGTGTGGCCCATGTCCAGCACCACACACACACACACACACACACACACACACACACACACACACACACACACACACACACACACACACACACTGCCTGAGAAACCAAGCATGACTTAAGATGACAATGAGAGATGGAGATAAAGAAAGAGAAGGAAAGAATGAAACAATGGAGGAGGCTTTCCAGGGGCAATGAGAGTAATAGTAGACGAAAGAGAAAAAGTTGGTGTCTCAGGATTTTTTTTGGCCGGTGCTCTGGGGTTTTCTGTTTCTCTGATGCTTGGTCTGATATTTGTAACAAATTAGTTCCTTTATCAGGTGGACTGGCCCTGTTACCTTACACAACTTGTTACCAAAAATGAGCAAGTGACCACATTGAAGCATACTGGCTTACAGTGTGTGTGTCTAGGTCTGGTTCTGCCTTACCTTGGAGTTGCACTTATAAATCGGGTGTGTGATGGTCTCCACAAAGTGGTGCCTCATGCATCTCTCTGGGTCATTCTCTCCCAAGTGTGGGTGTCCATTACCGCTGGCCTTGTTGCTGCTGGCAGACTCGACCAAGGCCAGCAGGGGGCAGCACAACAGGACCAGCAGAAGGCCAGAAGAGGAGCCCACAGAGATAGAAGGTTTCATGATAAGACCACGCTAAGGCCCTCGATCCTCCTAGGATGTCAGACACCTCACGTTGTCACTGTTATTCTGTGTTGCCTTCTAATTCTCTGTCTCACTATCTTTCTCACAGTTCTTTCCCTCTTTCACCCAAGTTGTATTTCAGGAACTCACAAAGGAGAAAGGAGATGTCTTTGTCTCTGTACCGTTCCTGCTAGTACAGTTGAGGTTCGAGGTCAGTAAGTTGTGGTGAGAAAGGTAGTAAAAGGGCTGCTTCGTCAGACTGCTCCATTCCCCACTGTCTGGATCCACCACAGTCTGGAAGAAGAAGATAAACAGGAAGGCATCAGCAGGAACATGAACTGATAAAAGCAAAAAAAGAAACAATATTGTGTGTGTAGGCAGTAGAAAAAAAAAATCACACACCTCTGTTTGTGTGTGTAAGCAGTCGATGGAGCTATCTCCAGACAGCTTCTTGTATATATTTTGGCCAGTTTTGCTGATTGACTGTTCAATGAGTGTGTCTGGGTCTCCAAACCTGGCTGTCTACTTTGTCTCCTTTATTCCATGGTCGCCCCTGTACACCTACACACTGCACACACATAAGTCCTGGTGCTTTTATTACAGAGGAGAAACTTAAGTCATGCACAAACAGCCTGCAGCCGGGCCCTTTCCTCTCCCTAGGAATGACTTTTTCATTAAAACAAATCGCTCTCCCAACAAGCCCTCTCATGACTGCAAGCCTTCTGCCAGTACCACAGCATATTTGCACATGTATTTATGTAGTTTTTTTTCTTTTCCAACTTCATAGTTATATTGTCCTCCTGACAATAGGGTTCATGTTAAGAGGGATTTTGGTGCTGGCTGAGGCAGATTTGCTAACAGGCAATGTGTTGTGAATTAGGCAGAGGCGTGTGTACATGGGGGGGTGAAGGAGTGAGAGAGGAGCATAATGATCTGGGTTTTTGGTTCAACATTTTGTTATATAGTTATAACTTTTTACCTGTTTTTTTCAGAAATATGAGTTCAAGGCTTTTTATGTTATGATGTTGAAAAATGCATCTACCTATCTGGAGTTTGTTTTGTGCAGCTTGAATACTGGACTGGTTTTCCACAAGCTGCTCATAAATGTATTAATTAGTTTGTGCATAAAGTTCTTCCTAAATTCTGCTTGGCTTATTCTTGTGCTTCAAGAGGTTAGGGTGAAACTACAGAGCTTATACACATGTAGCTATGCATCAGCTAAAAATGTAGCAAACAATTGGATTCAAACTAGTGATTTAATAATCTGATTACACCATTGAAACTTAAAAACTAAGTTCCATAGCTTCGGAGTCATTATTTTTGTTGACATGAATATTCAGGTCTCTATGCAGGATTAATCTGTATATGTAGTGATGTCAAGTGCGATCAACTCTGAGAATTCCTGTATGAACAGTGATGAATATTATCCCACTCTTTTGTATATATACTTGTTGTTTTGAATTGGCTTTGCACTTGTTCAGTACTCTATCCACTTTATTGATGCTGCTGTAAACTGGAATTTCCCCTCGCGGGACTAATAAAGGAATATTGAATTGAATTGAATTGAATGGAATTGAATTGAATTGAACTGAATTGAATTGAATTGAATTGAATATCTTGGTGTTGATATAATGTAATGATGAGCACTGATAATTCTGCTTAGGGCTCAAGAGGAAGATATTCAAATGATGTAAATTCACAAGGTCAATGTCATTACACAAACTGTAACAGCAGTAGTGCTGTTTAGTCAGGTCTCAACTAAAAACATAAAATGCAAGTTCTTTTCACGTATCAGATCATTACCCAAAAAGGATTTGTTAGCCAATGATCTGACATTAAAAAGAGCTCATTTCAGCTGTAGGGTTTCTGTGATAGGTGAGGAAACTGGCTGTGGCTGAACACTGACAGATTTAAGATTATGGAGCCAGGTACCAGATGGTCTGGGATTGTCAAAATGTGTTTTTGTTTAAGATCACTGGTATGCTTGAGGAAGCAACATGGGGTCCTGAAATTTAATGTATTCTATTATATATAGTGCTGTTTCTCGGAAAATGTCATTTAAAATCTTACTAGGTTAAATCATTACTGAAAAACATTTTGATCAGGTGTTGGGCCAGATGTGTTGACCTGGCAGTTACATGATGTAAATATTTAGTGACAAATTTCTTTGTAAGAACAAGTTTGTGAGATGCAACTCGTTCCGGGTGAATGGTCTGGTTAAATAATGGATTTTGATTGGTATAAGGCATTTATTATTATTACTTATTATTCCTGATAATGGACACCTACTAGTAGTTTTAAGTTAATGCACTGGCTACATAGTATCAGCCTATATCTAAAAGTGAGAGACGATAGCAAGTATTGCAACACGTTAACAAGATAAAATGTAATTACGACAAGAGAGATAAGATAACATAAGATAAGAAAAGACTTAATTGATCCCACACCAGGGAAATTAAGTTGTTACAATCAGCAAGTATTAAAAAGACTTCAACATTTCTTTTAACCTATTTGAAGAATACAACTTTGATGACTGGGATGCAGCAAGAAATAGAATTTGAAAAGAAAAGGCAGAAAAAGCACAAGGAATTAACACTGGGAGAATTACATTAGCAATGAAAAATAAGAAAAATCTGACCATTTTATTTACAACATTGAATGTAGTCCTTCAGTGGTTCATCCTCTGAACACCCCAGGATGGCGACTGTAATGCGCAAGCTACAAGATGTACACTGCCCTTTTGAATTTACTGACACTTTGTATCACATAAGCGATCATCTCACATCCAACTGACTTTTCAACTCTCTACTTTAGACTGTGGCCAACAGTACACATGGCCAATCATTGGTGTGTGAAAATCTTCATATTGATTTAGGGACAATGACATAGCTAGATAGCTAGTTGGTTACTGTCAAATCATATTTACTGTCAGCTGTATGTTATTGACTTTGGATCTTGCAGGTATAACATTACGTTTTCTGACTCATAGTTTAACCAAAAGGTTCTATGAGCCGAGGACTAGAAATATCTTCTGTTGCCAAGTCATATCTAAGGTTTGGTCTATTTGCTGGAGTAGCGAACAACATTTACCTTGCATAAGGACCTTTATGGAATGGTAATGAATGTTCCAGGTGTTCATCAAACCCTCAAGTGTAACCATAAGGGTATGGGTTATGACTTGTGAAATTTTTTTTTTTTTTTACCATTGTCACCATAGCAAGTGACTATGGTACAAACAAAATAATTCCCTTTGAGGTGCTAACAATCAAGAATTAATTGACACTGTGGAGGCACCTTGTTGAGCAATATCCCATATAAAATCTCCTCTGGAGCAGGAATGTTTGGTGTAGTTAAAGCAGTGGAAATGAATAAAATACTTACAACGCTACCTCTTTAGCAACTATCTTCACTGCTGCTTGACTCTATACTGATTTACTCATTTCAACTGAAATGACAGAATGCATCAAATTAACTTGAAACCTTTATACACTTCCTCCCCTATGCTTCATCTTCAACCCCCACCATTCCAACCCATGTTTTTCTTTCTAAGGGGAATCATTTAACCTTAATATTCCTCTTGAGGGAAATAGAAGTATCATTTGGCCTGTTAAAATAAATACTCCCTGAGATGTTTTGTTGGCCCGTTGTGCATGTGCTGCAGGGTTTACATAGCAGACAGCCCAGTTTTCTCGGAGCAGCAGGCTGCCTTATATAGCCAGCACCCATCAGCACCTCCAGTCCTGCCAACCATACCTGGCCGAGCATTACAATGGTGACTGTTATCCCCATCTCTGCTGCTGGTATCACAATCAGGATCATTAGTACACTTGTCTTTGGCATTACACATGCAAGCTATTTAGGATAGAGTGTAGACTATAGGATCATTTAACAGATTGAATCGTTAAGAGGTTTTCCATACAAGACAGAATGAAGGAGGACAAACAGAGGCATACTATACAGATTCACCCAAATGAAGATAAGACTACTGGTATTGGATATAGTTTTTACAAATATCTACATGTTCACCTCCACCTCCAAACTCCACATGTAAGCATGGCCAGATTAACCTGTGGAGGGGCACTGTTGGGCCAGAGTCCCCCCAGAACCACTACCTACCACCCTCTGTGTTCCCATTAAGTAGAGTTCATACAACATACTACACATGGCAGCTTCATTATATGCCCCGAGACCCAGAGAACAAACATTACACCTATGATGGAATAATATTAATTGGCCCCAGGTTTTTTGCATGCCAGTTTAGTTTGTGGTACTGTGTGGTTTGTGCCCAACTTTATTAAGAGATACACGTATGCACCATGTGAGCACATTATAAACCAAAGTAATAAAAACAAGCTTTTTGTACAGTGCTCCTCTTCTGTCATTCCCCTCAGTTCCTCAGCTTCAACTTCTTTCAGTTAATTGTTCTGGTTTTGTAGACCACAATTTTACAGTTTTAGTTCACTTTGATTGCTCTCATACTATCATTTTCAGGTGCAGCAGACAGCTGCTTTTGGAAAAAGGTCAAAAACTGCTCAGCACCAAACAGCAGACAAAATTAGCAATGAGCTGGCAATGAGCTGGTAAACATATTGTAGCATTTAGCAGCCCCTGAGTCACATATTTTCCCCAGGACTTGGTGGAGACCAAAAACAGAGCTAAAAGGGCAGTAACTATTACATGTGCAGATCAAGCATTAACCTCTGCAGCTCAAAAATGAAGCCAAAGCGGAAGTGCCAACAATTGCAGTTCCTTGAATAGCCACTTGAGGATGGCACTTGAGGTTATGGGTGTCTACCCATAAATCCCCATATCAAAATGTCCATCTTTACAGTAGAAACACAGCATGTTACAAAAAATGGTTTTGGTCTCTATAGCTAATTTCTTGATTCATAACAAATGTACATGGGGGATATTTTTATATAACTCACTTGTTTAAATTACATCAAGGCTTAAAGATATGTATAATTATGGGAATGGCTGCATTGAGTGGCATCTAGCTGCTAAATTTTAGCAACCAGGCATCATTCAGCCCACCTCAGATCCACTCATGCCTCACCTCTGCCAATTTTTGGATTAGCTGGGAGTCAGGCAGTGCTAAGATGGTGAACAACTGTCATTGAGCTTCACAGTGGTTCTTCAGAACCCTATGGGTGACATCACGGAGAATATGTCAATGCATTACACCACCTATGGTGAAGATGCACTGAATGTAAGTCTGGCACCCAGAGGCAGATGCCCAGATGGTAATCCAGCTTTTAATGGAGGAACAGACAATATGTATGGTCTTAACCTACTCTACACTCAGTAAAAGGACTTGATAAGTGAAAATATGTTAAAACAATTCAGATCAAACATGACAATGTAACTATTTATGATCAGACAAGAAAAACATCCTCCATATTTCCTCGTAAATCCTCCGAGAACATGTGCTTTTGTTAAACAGACAAAAGGTCAGTGCCCTACAACAAAGATAATGACAGGAATGATCCACCAAGCAAATACCTGGACAAACTAGATAAACTTTAATTTATTCCAAATGTTGTCATTTTGGAGTACAGCCAGCTCTGTCCTCTCTGATTAGTTGAGTTGGACAGTAATTCTCGCCATATTCATTTTTTATGTGTAGCAAAGAGATGATGTTTTCTTGATTGTCACTTGCCTGTAATGCTGGCAGCTGAGGCAGCCTTGCTCTGACTGCACTGTTATGTGAATGGGGGCATCCCTCACTACAAAGTGACAACAAATTACCGTCTCTTTTGGAGACTCATACTTAAGCTTTAAAAGCTGGTGATATCAATACATAGTTACAAATGGCAGCTGGCTCAGATAATCAGGCTTTTAGGATAATATGGAGATAGTATCTGAGTTAATTACTGCACTATGTGTGTGTAAACTGAGCGCTTATCCCTGTGTATGATGCCTGGCTGCCTGTTTGTGCTGTAGGTTGAAAAACAAGTAAAGGAGGTTTGGGGCAGGGTAGGGCTGCATTGTGGCATCCCCTCTCCCAGCTCACCCTCATCTGGAACCCCCCCCCCCCATGTCATCTAAATATATTGACCAGTGAATCCAAAATGTACAGTTCTTTCATGGATCTGTTGTTTGGAATCTACCCCATCATCCAGTCAAACCAATCCTTTTACTCTTAATATAATTACAAAAACAAATCATTAATTCAAAGTGTTCTTCCCCTATTAGTATTCTCTCTCAAACCTGTTTATCCATGTTTTTGCTTTTATCACGTCATCCTCAAGACAGATCAAGCATTTGCACCCCTCTATTGTAATGTCTATGTTTAATCTACAGTGATTATGTCTGGGAGGAGTGTTGTATCAAAACTCACTATATCACCTTGGGTCCTTACTGCTTTCTTTACAAAAGGCAGCTATGTTGACAGTTGAAAACAAAATACAACAAGTCATTCATTTTGAATTAACCATGAAATTTCAGCTCACTTAAAGTAAACTTCACTTGATGAAAATTGTAGAAAAACAGCTACAAGGCCAGGGTCCATCCAGTAAAACATCCATTTGACAAGGTGAGGGATTTTTTGGAATGCAAAACCACCTTATTTCTGTTAAAATGTAGTCAAATCCATTTGAGTTTGAGGAATAGTATGGGGTCTGGTACAATAAATTGAGTGAGGTCATTGTCAGTGTTTTAGGTACATCAGGCCTAAATGGCTCAAGTCAAGGTTCTTAGTTCTGTCACCTTAAAGCCTCTACCCTAACATTATTGACACCGATCCATGTACAAGCTTGGTGGGGTGGGAATACTGTGCAACGGGTAAAAACCTAGAAATGCCTAAACAGGTCCATTAAAGTCACAGGAGAATTAAAACAACAATCACCAAGATGTTTGGTGTTAATCCAAACACCATCATCAGTTGTAAAGTGACAGGAAGGAACTCTGGCAAGAAATGCACACAAAGAAATCACATGATCAGCACATGACCTGAGTACTAGTACCACTAGTCATGTGACTTTTACATCTCAGGGCTCAATACAAAATACACATTTCAACTACAAATGAAAAGGTCCTTATTTCAACAACAACTACAACAACAACAACAACAAAAACTCCCTTGTGGGATCCCAGGATGCAAACAAAAATACTCACGCCTGGGAGCTGAGTGGTCCAAGCGTGGCTTACGGGCTGGATCCAGTTTGACCTGCCACTCGGTTCGGATGCAGATCAAAGTCCAGAAATTGAGAAGACCTGACATACAGTATGTCATACAGCAAATCAAATAAATCAAATCAAAGTAAATTCCACCTCATTTTTGTAGATACAGCTGTAGCAGCATCACCAAGGGGCAGATCATTCAAGAAGGGCCCACTATCTGCAGAAAGATCTAGCCTGGGTTAAGAATATCCAAGGAGCCAAACTACATAACCACAATACAATCCCTCTTCACATACCACAATCTCTCTGGTTTGAAGCTTTAGGATTTTATGAGACAGTGATGCCAAGGTTAAGGAGTGCGGATATTGTGATGTCTCTTTTAGAGGTTACAATGGGAAAAATGCCTCCTGCACACACACCAAAATGCACATGCATGCACATGGACTGACCCATGAATGAAAATTGGTCTAACAGTGACACACTGAAGCAAGGTCCAAAAGATCTGAGATGCAAAAAAAAAAAAAAGTCAAAATGAAGACTATTGTCCAAGAGGTAAAATTGAAGCAAGCATTTCAATATCTGTTGTGAAAAGTGACACACCATGAAGCCTCCAAACTGTTTTGGCCATATGTTGTGTAGAACAGAATTTCTCAGTCCACGTGCACCAAGTTTTGTTCTTAGCAGTGGGGTGCATCTATAAATATCCCCTGCCCACCTTACTTATGGGTTTTTGTTGTCACACAGGCAAACTGGCACACATATCCACATACAGTACATGGGGGCTGTGCAGTGTGGTATTCTCATAGCCATTGTGCTGCTGCTCTGGGGCTCTAAACATTGCTGAGATGCTGGTGTGTGATGGCACATGGGCCTGGCTGAGGAGCCAGATCTTCAGAGGGATCTTCGCTTTATTACCCTGGCCAGCCAGCAGCTGAGCCACTGATGCCACACACAGAAAACAGGTGCATCAAAGGACACCAGAGGAGGGGGGATTTAGGAAGAAATGACAGGTAGACAAGGGGAGGTGTCATTTTTTGAGCCACCATCCCTCCCTCTCCTCTTGTTTCCAACTACATCATCACACTCCTTTCTGGTTTGCTCCAGTACTGCTTCATCATGCCCACCCCCACCCCCACTCCTCAACCTCACCTCCCTCCATTGTTTCACCAGCTTTTAATAAACTAAAGGGCAGATTCCTGAGTGGAGCCAGGGGGTGGCAGACCCATAGACCCATAGACCTGTCCTCCAGCCACACACATACAGTATATGCACACACACTCACACACATACACACATACAGTATATGGATACACACACAGTTTGGCATGCAGAGTGCCAAGCTCTTCCACTGTCTACTGACGCCAGCTCCTGAAACGCACACACAAACTTACTCTTTGCCCCCACTCTCTCTCTCTCTCTCTCTCATACACACACACACACACACACACACCCTCTCTTACCCTCCCCACGTGCCAACCTCCTAAAAGCTAAGCTCCTCACTAAATATATCCCCCCCAGTAAAGATAAGACAAACAGTGTGGATTTGAGAGCAGTGTACAGCCAATGACAGACAGCCATGTGAGCCGCAGCTAAGCTTTTGTTAGCTTTACAATTTAGGCTTCTCAGAAACAGTGGAGAGACAGAGACAGAGAGGGAAGACACAGAGGACAAGTAGGAATATTCTCAGATTTTTATTTCTTTCTGTTTCATAGTGTGGGAGCCACACTATGAATGTATGGAGTGTGGTTTTAAATTTACTTTGATAGAACAGAACAGAAAACAGATCCTCTAATCTTGCATGCACCTCAAATCCTACATCTGCCTCCTCTATTCTCTTCCTCTTCATCAGAAAGACAAAACACTGAAAAGTAGTGAGCTGCAGGCTACAAACAGTGCATGAAATTAGATCAATCCTCCATTCAGCTCCAAGGCCCTCTCAAAAAGAGCAAGCAAAGGAGTCAGAGGCATGTTTGTTTTATCACGTCAGGCAGCAGAGATCTGCCACATGCTTGTCTGGAGGGGCGGTGTTGAGGATCTTCTCGATGGCCTGCAGTTCATGCAGAGCATCAGTTTATCAGAAAAACATTCCTGCAGTCGTGAGACAACTGCCTATCAGAGCATCGACACTGTCCAAATAAATACACTCACAATGGGCTCCTGTGTGCGCATGTGTGTGCATGTATGTTTGCATGCATGTATGAGAATATGAAACATGAGTGCAAACAAAACCAACCAAGCTGAATGTAGGATCTTTCAAACACACCTCCTACTCCTCTTTCTCACCTTTCTCTCCTAACAGTTCAAAGGTAATTTTTAGTTTGAGGCGAGGACGCAGAGAAAAAATGCAGAGATTGACTATACAAACTGTTTCTCATCTGGTGTCACTGGAAGTGGACAGGGATGTCTGGAGGGATGTTTGCATCACAGTCTCGATCTCTTTCTCTCTTTTTTCCTCTTGTGTCAGACTCTGTCACTCTCACCTCCTCCAGCCCTATTTCTCTCTCCCTCTTGCACACATCTCAGTTTCATTCTGTTTCTCATATTTATTGTCTTTCTCTGGCACTGCCTGTCCTCCAAAGGGTTCACTGTTCCCTTCTTTTTCTAAGATGTTTTTCCTCCTACTTGGACTTTTTGTCTCTCCCCCTCATTATCCCCCAGACTTTTGTACTCACTTCATTTTTCATTTAAACACCTTCTCCCTCTCTCTTTCTCACACACATGCCTCTACTTCTCAGTTAGATGGAAGTGGTAGTTCGTCTCCACCTCCTCCTCCTCCTACCTACCACAGAGTCTATTATATCTGTCATCATCTCCTTCTAGCATAAGCCAGCAGCCTCTGGGTCCAACAGAGCAGGCCAACTCAATCATACACTCACAGATATTAACACAGACACCTGTAAAACACATATCCATACATATCCAAAGTTATTCACACCACTATTAACCTCATGCTCCATTACACACACTCCCTACAAGCCCTGCGGGGTCCACTATCCTTCCAGCCTTGCTGTCAGTGCCTGATTAGCGAATACACCAGTGCCAACACAAACATGTTTCCTCCTATTACACATCAAGTCACACTGTTTCCTGGTCATAACCACTTGCAGTTTCTGGACATATGTGGAGCAGAAAATACCTGCAATAGATGAGAATGTGCACCTGAGCTTAAGGATGTGCAATTGAGAAAAAGTGAGCAGAACTCACACTCTTGCATGGTATCATGCACATACAGCTATGTAACAATGCATACATGTAAAACAAACATGCACATGAACTGTAGTAGTTTATACTGAATTACACAATTACACATCTGTCAAAAAGGAACTCCAGGTTCGGTTTTGATGGGTATCAAAAAAACCAACAAAAAAAAAAAAGACAGGATTTCCATGCAGATGTTGTTGTGCTGATGCTGAGGTGTGAGACACAGGCTGTTGGTCTTACCTTCAGTGCCTGCCAACAGAAAGACAGAAAAGGTATCCAGAGAGACGCTGAGATCCTGCACGCAACACTGGATTTGTTGTTCAACTATTGTTTCCCAGCCAGCACCTCTCTCCTCCTGTTTCTACCTCTCTCTCACACACTGATTGTCTGTGCTCTATTCTCTCCTCCTCCCCCTCTCTCTCTCTCTCTCTCTCTCTCTCTCTCTCTCTTTTCTGTCCCACAGTCGCACTCTCTCACTCTTCTTTAACAGGGAAATCACCAGAAATAGGGAGCCGCCTGGATGCTCTGCCTGTGAGGACGATCATCACATGTGGATCATGACACAGCAATCATATATCATACGCCCTTTCCCTCTTTTTCTCTCTCTCTCTCTCTCTCACACACACAAACACACACACCAGCTGACGCACCAACACGCTCCACAGCGGCAAATGGGAATTCCAGCCCTGGACGGTTCTGCTCGCCCCATTAGGAGAGAGCTGACCAAAAGCTGCAGCCAGTTTTACGAGGTCAGGGTTATAAAACTGTTAGCAGATTTAGTTTATTTAAAAACAACTGGCCCATGTGGCCTTCCTCTTCACACGCTTTCTTCTACCAAGACATGAGGGGTGGGGTGTGCGGGTGGGGTGAGTGAGAGGGAGGAAGAGAGGGAAAGAAGAGGAGTTAAAGGGGAGGTGAAACTCACCTCAGCAATCTTCTCTTCATTGGAACATCTTCGTTGTAAAAACAGTTAATGCAGTTGAGATTGTGACACTGGGATATCATCCACCTGCAGATGAAGTTAAAATTATATATATGTTGAATATGTCATGAGAGAAAACAAACAGCGCAAAGCATGTTCATTGTCACTCATCATGAATACTTGTGTATTGTGTGTATGTTCAAAATTATAACCAAAGGAAGAGACCATTTCTCAAACGCTATACATAAATTTGAGTTAAGAAATAAACAAACAAAGCATTCATCACTCACTTTTTGTAAATATATAGGACCCAGTGGATCAATTGTTAGTAGTAGGCTTTTGTTAGATATTTCATTTTAAATTGTTTGTCTTCATCTGTAAACAATTATATGATGGTGCTGTGCCTGTATGTTTGGAAATGATGAAAACAACAAAAAATAGATCCCAGCACAGAGCAGATCCAAACTGTAATGACCTCATGTCATTCTCACATGGACCAACATGAAGACAGACACACTGAAGATATAAAGGGGACAAACGGTGATGAATGGAAAGCTAATAAAGAGGGAGGCATGGTCATACCTTCTCTGAGGCTTTGCTCACAACTGCTGCCAAATATTTGCGATATATTTCATCAGTCACTTTGCTTCTCTCGCAGCATTTCTGGAATGTTAGCGGTTGTGGTGGTTTATTAAAAACGTTAAGTTACCAAAATGAGCAGTGTGGTATCAAAAACTGGCACTGATGGTGAAGGTATAATCCTCTAATTGGGGTGTGGAAAGAATTCAGAGGAAAAGAAGAACATGGAGCCAGACAAATCAGTCACATCATCCAGTGCTCAAGTACTCAGGATGCATTCCTTCAGCATGTTTCACACAGACAGAGGAGGAGAGCAGGTTGGGGAGGGCAGACATGACAATCAAATGTATTTTTCATAGCCTGATTAAATAAGAAAAGGGTGGTCAAACAGTGTGGGAACAACAAAGAGTGCAATGCCATATGTGAAAAAGAATAACAAAGCTGTGTCAGGCTTACAACACATGTTCAGATACTCATTGTATCTCTCACACACAAACACAAACACACACACACATCCTGGTATGCAGAGTTAAAACTCTCTGGGGAAATAAGGGGAGCAAGCTGCACCACACTAAGAAGGGCTTAGGGGGTCAAGAGTTTAAGAAGCACAATTACCTGAAAGACCTCGGCTGACCCCCAGATTTCTTACCTTTTGTTCCCTCACACATGCACACAGATTTTCGACAGAGGCAATTTACAGCCAGCAGCAGGAAAGGGTGAAAACTTATATACCACCAACTGGCTCCTAGAGAAAAAAGAGAGAGAGACCCTCATTAGCACAGTTTGCATTTTGTTTGCACTTTCAGATATTGTAAATGATCACCACTGTGAACAGTGTCAAATTAAATGGTCATAACTCACCTGGGCAGAACCTGACCGCCTCTCCATGGCTTACTCAGCTTGTGTCCACATGAGAAGTGGTGACAAGGAGTGAATGGCTTCAGATAATGTATCATAATATCATATTAACAAAATGTTCAGCAAAGCCAAATGTGAATCCCATATGCGGAGAGGCACAGAGCGGGGGGAAAAGCCAGAAGATATATTAAGCAAAAGGAGGGGACACACCAGGATGTGACATACCGCCACAAACGCAGCTTTCACACAACTTGTAAAAACACTTTCACTTTCCATCGCAAAATTAATGTTGTCCCTAAGTGAAAGCTGTTGACAGGTAACTTGGTTTTTAAGATTATGATAAACTCTTTTCTCCCTCCACTGTTAACCCAAATTTCAACTTGGATATAAGGCCATCTCACTGATGTGCTACTGACTTGTTAGCATTTTGGACCATACATTGCTCACACTAGTGAGTATGCCGTGGCAGTTGTCCCACCTTGGCTGTAGGCAGTCTGACATGCTGTTGCCATGAGCACCAGCAACTGAGGTGTGACTGGACCTGACTTGACATGAGTCATCTCCTCCATCTCTGCTTATCCCGTTAGCAGGGCAGGGTCACATCACAGCTCAGTCACACCTGAGTCACACATTCACTGGCCTATGGGCATGGTGTCCTAACACCAGCCATGTCTATCTTTGATCCATTGTGTTGTCTGTGAGGGGCACAAAGCTGTAAAGTGACTGGTGGTGTACAGACATATTCATTATTCATTTGGAAGATTGATTTCCAGCCTTCTTTAATCTACATGAAAAAAACTGAAAGAGGTTGTAATTTTGGGAGATTTATGTGGACCAGAGTACAACCGATAAACAAGCACATTTGCTTCAAAAATGGTTTCTGCTTGGAGCCAAAAGCCTAACAAAACAGTCCCACAGTTGTAATTTACAGCTGATGTAGAATAACTTTTTCTTTTCTTAACCAGGTAATGTAATGTCAGAGCAGCTTCCAATGACAACCGATGAATACACTTGGTCTGGGTTTGGAGGTCAAGGGGAAACACAGTCAGACAGTACAAATGCTCAGAATCAAGGAATAATGTCTAGTATGGAATAAAACGCTGTTATCAAAGAGAGACTACACTTCTCAGATGGCACTAAGGACACAGTGAGCGCAAACCACAGTGCAGCTCATGATCTAAACACTAATTTACACACAAATACCCCAAATCATGTGCATAATGTTGCATGTGGAATGAGAACAGCAGCCCTGGGTTGGGGGTTCATGGGAAAAGATGGAATAAAAGAACGAAAGTGAAAAACTTTGAGACAGAGATAGAGGGAGATATGGAATAATGAGAGAGCAGCCAAGTGTTTCCCCATGTGCACCCGGGGCAGGTGCTGACCCTGTAAAGCAGGGTCTAAGCCTTAGTCCTCTCTCCCTCCACCCCCTCTCTCAGTGCCAATGCCCATAGGCACTGAGGAATCACTGGAATGAGGCAGAGCATCCAGACACAGTCTGCTAAACTCTCTTGATCTCTATAGAAGTGTGGTCCCAGTTTTGTCCAGATTCAGAACACTTAATAGGTTGCTCTATCTTTTCTACAGCCCTCCTTGGAAGTGATGGGTTAGAGCTCTAACTGTCTTCTTTCTGATAACAAGCCAACAGGTAGGTAGGCAACAATTAAATGTTTGGCTACATTGGAAATAACTAGGAAACAAACCTATATTATCATTTAAATTAGTAAGTAACACATGATGTATATTTTATCTAGTAACATAGCTTTAGGAATAGCAATGACAGTTCTCAACTACTGGATGGATTACCATGAAATTTAGTACAAACATCGGTGGTTCGCAGAAGATGAATCCCACTGATTTTAATGATGTCCTGACTTTTCCTCGAGCACCACTAGGAGGTTGACATTTTTGGCTTTTCGCCTTGACAACTATTGGATGGATTGCTATGGAATGTTCAACAGATAGTCATTATTCCCAGGCAATGTATCCGAATGACTTTGGTGATCCCTTAACATTTCATGCAGCGCCGTCATCAGGTCAAAATGTCTATTCGTCCAATACTTTCTACCAAATATCTACAAAACTAATAACATTTCCATCAACCACCAATGGACTTTCTATTTAGTGTCAGCTATCAAATATTAGCATGCTATCATGCTAAACTAAGTTGGTGAACATGGAACAGCTGTGTTTCACAGAGCTGCTAGCATGACGGTAGACTCATAGTCTTGTTCATACACCAAAGGATTTGATTTTCAATGGGGAAATACATAGAATACTAGAATAGGTGTTCAAAATGAAATTGTAATTTGAAATTGTGTAAAACTTAAATGAAGCAAACAAATTAAAACATGAGACTTACACAGTGATATCAATTACTAGAGGCCCATTCAGAGTGAACTGTAGGGCCAGAATTTGGTGCTCTAAGGGAACAGTTTTGAGAAAAACAACATCTGAATGCAGGTGCTCTGTGATGTGTGTGTGTGTGTGTGTGTGGGGGGGGGGGGGGGGGTGTATGTGTATGTGAATGTGTGTGTCTGTGTGCTTCCAGGTTTAAGATTTGTTGTCATGAGAAAAGAAAGGCATGCAGCCAGTAAACAGAAACTTTTCCCCTCCTGTTCTCAGATGTCTGTTTAGACTTCATAGATTAGCCATGACTCCATCAGACTTGCATTAAGCCCATCATGCACTTTCACATGCATGCACACAAACACACATGTACTTGCATGTGCACAAAAACACTACAATCCTCTTAACCCCAGAGACATTTATGTGTATCCTGTGGATCAGTTTTTACAGTGCAGTGCTCTTGAGCAGAACAGCAGTAAAGTGAAAAGAGGAAAAAACAAGAGAACCAGCTTCTTTACAACAAGCCTCCATGTTCCATTTCTGCTGAGTGGAGACAGAGACAACAGAAAACACTCACTCAAACCACATCAACAAAAACATTGCATGCTCAGAGGAGACATCATCATTCACAATAATTTTATCCCCATGTTTGGTCCAAAGTTCAATTCACATGTTAGTCAATGTGGTGGTTGAGGTTCGGCAAATTGCCTAACATACATCATGTAGAGCAATATCAATTACATTCAATAAAAGCAATGACACTAGCATTTAAATTTATGAAACCACATCAAAATGTTGCATTGCAACCATGCCAGTTTAAGGGCTTCCCTGGCCTCTGTATTTTTTTTTTTTTTTGGAATATTTATTCATTCTGTCTTAAAAAATATTTACTGGCAAGAAATAAAGTGGGAATGTCACAATTACATGGTAAAAGTCATCCAAGAGACAGAGACAGCGGGAGAAGGAGCGGTAGATGAGGAGGACAGAGGTGTTGAAGTTCCTCCTTTACTGTCCTCCCTCTCTCACACCATGCTACAGATGACAAAAAAAGGCCAAGTGTGGACTCAGGAAGCGACCACATCGACGTCACACTTTGTGTTTTGCTGGTGAGTGACTGGGGAAGCTGATGAAGAGGAGCTGATAATACCTGGGGTGATGTAATGCACTGTTTCTGTGCTCATTGTGAAGAGGGTGAGGCAGAAATGGTGTGTGCATGATGTGTGTGTGTTGGTTACATAGAGGGGATTGGGTGATTGATTACCTAATGTTTGACTTATCCCCTTACTAGAATTTGCAACGTAGGCTGTGATTACAGTGGCGTCTCAACCTGGACAACCTGTGACTTTTTATTGTCTAACACTGCCACACAGTCAGCCGGACATATGATGAGGGTGTAGTTCCTCTTAACCTCTCCCAATAGCATCTGCAATATAAGAGAATAAATCCTATAACCATCATCAACAATAAACCACTGGTACCACAACAAACCACAAAGAACCTCAAACAAAAGGACATAAAATAACTGGTCTATTTGTCTACTTCGCATGTGAAATGTAGTTCGGATGATACATATGAAGTCTTTGTGGGCTAGATATACAGTTCTTAAATACTGTGGGCTGTGGTTGGATGGATAGCTTCTGTCTGGTTTGTAGATGTAGCCAGCATACACTCAACATGTTGCAAACATCACTCATTACAAAGACTTTGAGGGTGTGTCCATGTGTCCATGAGGCTAAATGGTATCACCTCCCAGTGTGTGTCTATGTTGCGGTGGCAGTTGTTGGGTCACCGTTGTTGGAGGGAAAGCTGAATACATCCCCCAGAAGGGAAGAGTAGTTGATGTTTTTCACTGTAACCCCACCGGCACCAAACCTCGCATTCACATGAAACTGGAGACAACAGAAATATACAAATCACTTCACAACTCTGACAGCATTAAAATACTTTCTTCTTCAATGTTGTCAATAATTGATTATTTTAGTTTCCACTTTGGTTTTACTATTTGCGACTGTCCTTTTAATATTTTAACTTTGTTATTGGTTCTCTGTGATAAACCTCTCCTTTATTTTTTCTTTTATCTGTCTTATTCTATTCTATACTTAATACAACTTGAAAAGCATGTTAAGGTTTCAGTGTGTATCAAAATTTATTTTGTTAATTCTTTAAAGTAAGCATTTTTAATTGGTCTGAAGGTTGCTAAATATAATGAACAGAAAGAAAGAAAGAAAGAAAGAAAGAAAGAAAGAAAGAAAGAAAGAAAGAAAGAAAGAAAGAAAGAAAGAAAGAAATCTAGGTAATAAGAAAATTGGTAATACTAAACAGCATATGGATTGCAGCAAAGATCTGGGTCAGTCAACAAAACACTCCTGTTGTATCCTCACTATGACACAATAATTGTGACATTTTCAAAGGTGCACATGGTTCAGAGGCCATTGTGAGTATTTTTTGAGCTTTTTAAGGAGGACAGAGTAGTTAAGCAGAGACCGATGGACTTGTTTGGGTTTGGAAACCGTGACAGAGGAAAATGAGCATTGCATGAGTATACACAAACTCACACTCACAGATTCAGTCCACTCTCACTCTGCCTATGCAAGCCTTTGTTGTCGTGCCATGGTGTATATCTCTCCTGATCACCCGTCTCTGCTTAGATTTGACTGCATGTTACACCAGCATTACATAGGAAAGATACAAATGCAAGACAGAAGAAAAAAGGAGCTACTTCCCCTTTGACCACCTCTGTCTCTGTCTCTCTTTCAAGTCTCAGTTCTCTCTTTCCAATGAATTGCCCTCTTGTCCATTTAGCCATTCCTTCCCACTCACTTGATTCTGTTTTTGGCTCACTTAGTCTATCTACTGAGTCATCACAGGTATGGCGAAAATCCAGATCGATTTTCAATTACAACTATTCCAAAATCTGTGCACACACTGTCAAATATCCTCTCTTACCTTTAAGGTGTCTTCGGGCATTACTGGGGGAGCACAGTGTTCAGTGTTCTTAATGCCAGCCAGGAAGGCAGAGTAGTCAATCTGGTCCCCATCTGCAAACCTACAGTAGACATGCATCCAGATTAGAAACAGATACATACTATTTAGCAACCTCCAAATTACTAAAACAACAGAACCTATTTGACTTAAATTAAGTGACTTTGCTCTTCTTTCCATGCATAATTTTTTAATGGTATTCACTCGAAATGCTGGTTCAGGCATTTTTTCAACCATGCCAAGAAACTTTTCTGGGCAAAGGACAGGGCTATACTTTACAATGAACATGAACATTCAAAACTACGAAATGCACTGTGATTAGTGGGCTCTTACTTGCTGAGCAGACCTGCCAGCAGATTGTCAGGCAGGGGAAGCTGGAAGGCCTTACAAATGGTCCTTGTCTCTTTGGTGGAGAGATGGCCGGTTCTGGAGACACAAAGAAAAGTGAGATACAGGTATCCAACCTAAGAAAGAACTAAGAAGCCCTAGCTCTGAAGCCAGGTGTTTGGACCCACATCATTGTAGTTTGTTATTAAAAGCTCAAAGAAAATACACATGCACCTTACAGGCTGGAATCCTCCCTCAAATCAAAATAATCCACACTTTAGGATGTTTTTATGACTTCATAAGAACCATGAGCAGGATCACATCATTCGTCAGTGCTGACAACACATAAGATCAGAGCAAATATGCCATCAGCAGCGCCTTTGTTGATATTTTCAAAAGTACCACTCTTGAATCAAAATACTATTTATAAAAAAATCTCTCAAACGAAATTGTATGAAGATGGGGATTGTGTGTGTGTGTGTGTGTGTGTGTGTGTGTGTGAAGCAGATGATGCTTGTTCTATAAGACAACAACTGTTTTCCGGAGTGATGCCAAATGGTCGAAGTGCCAATTTTTGTCATGCCATCTTCATTACAGGGATGCTGATGAACAATCTGACACAAACTGATAGTGTCAGCACAGCCACATAAACAGAGAAGTCAACTAAACATGCAGTTTTATGCACAAAAAGAGTAGGAAAATGGCATGCAGGGAGAAAGACACAGAGGCAGAAACAGACAAAGCAAGTGTGCATCCTCTGGTCTGCAAAGCTACATGCTATACAGGTCTTCAGGGTCCATCTGGTTCCAATGCTACCCTCTCACCATGCTGGAACTAATTGTTGTTCTGAGATGGAGCCACTGGCTACACGATAGATGTCTTGTTGTGACGCTGCCTGCCTGTGTGTGTTTTCTGTGTGTTTCTGCTGCAACAGTGTTTTGTCTTAAGCAAATATCTTTGTGTGCGTGCGTGCGTGCGTGCGTGCGTGCGTGCGTGCGTGCGTGCGTGCGTGCGTGCGTGCGTGCGTGCGTGTGTGTGTGTGTCCAGCCGCCTACTTGTGTTGGTCCTGGTGTATGAAGGCTCTGGCCATTTCAGGAAGCTCTTCAAAGTGCTTCTTCTTGAGGAAGTCCTGGGCCACAGCCAGCATCAGGCCCACATCCACCTCAGGCTGCTCACACTCTGAGAAACATCGGCCCAGCACCAGCACCTCATGACCCGACAGACCACAGTCCAGGCCCATCAGCATGCCCCTGTAGGGCATACATATACACAAATACACATACAGAAAATAACACACAAAAACTGATAGTCCTAACTTTAAGAACAGTACAGACTTTCTCTCTGCCACCTTCTGTCACTTCCTCTCATAATATTGACATGCTTTGAATTGGACAGAAAGGACCAGATGTCATTAAGTACATATTATTGCAAGGTGGGCATATTGACAGATTGAACTATACCTATTTTTGCAGCATTTAGTGTACCTGAATGACTCATAGGGGATGAAGCCAGTGTTGTGGGGGTCACTGAGAGCCAGAAACTTCCTGATCTCACTCTGTTTCTCGCCAGGAATGGAACGTAGTTTACTGAGGATGTTGCCCACATTGGCTTTGGGGAACTTTGGACAATCACACACAAACATGAAATCTTTAATCAAATATAGCATTAAGTAACACCAAAAGAAAAAATGATGGCTTCATAGTAATACACAGCTAACAGCTGATGGTTTGGAGTTTAGAGCCCCTGAACCAGGATGTGTAGCTATGTTAGCTTTGGCAGCATGCCCCAAAGACCACAACTGAGAGCAAGATTGTGATACCCAAAATATCCAATACAATACCCCACATAATCCTTAGAAAATGACAGGAAACAAATATTTCTCCTTCAGTTCCCTCCCTACCTCCTTGGCATGTTGCTCCATGTAGTTGAGGGTATATTCATCAGCATCCAGAAGTTGGAAGTGCTTTTTGTTGAGGCATAGGTTAGCTCCAATGTACAGATCCTGAGCTGTGAAGTAGTCAGACAGCTCGCTCTTGAACAGCTCCTGGCCTGGCTTCTTTACACGGCCACGCTCCAGAAACTTACCACCAAGCACACCTGGTGCACGATGTGTGAGGGAGGGAAGAATGAAAGGGTCACTAATTCTTAATTTTACTTCACTACTTACTCACTCACTACTTATATTATTTTGTTTCACATCTTTTAACTTTTACTGCACTGAACAGTCCATGAACCCATTACATAATGTTAATCTTGAAATGCAAATAATACTTTTAAATAGTGATTTACAATGATGGGAATATCCCCATTCCTGAAAAAGTAGGTCTATGCACTAAACATCATCTGTTTGATCCCTTTTCAAAAGATTCTGGAAATGGAAAGTTAATCTGACAAACCTAATGTTTAACATGATAGCCATAGATTTCTATCTCAAGTCCTGAGAGCAGTCCTGGTGCAGCTATGGTCCTAATGCTTTTACCTGAGTTCCTCTGAGGATGTTCAAACACACTGATGGAGTCATCACAGAGGTAGAAGGAGATGATGAATATCCTGTCTCTGTCAACCGGATCAGTGGTCACCATCTTGGCACGGAAATTCAGCACATTACTGTCTAGGCCACATCTAGGGGGACATATGCACAGTAGAGTTGGGGGTTTCCATGAGCACACATTTCAGTGTAATTTGATTGTGTAATTACAGATCCAACCTGTCTTTCTCCATAAATTTGTGGAAATCCTTCTGCGGGGGCTTGGGCAGCAGGCCCTGGCAGGAGCTTAGTGAATCCTCCTCTGAGCCAAAGCCGTTGTAAGGAGGCACGGGCCTCAAGGGCTTAGGGGCTGGTGGAGCTTTGTACAGCACTGGGGTGAAACTCTCTGAGAGGAAGAAGGAGAAAGAAAAGACAAAACATTTAAAGGAAGAAAGAAACCCAGGAGGAGAGCTGAAATAATCAGAGGTCAGCAGGTAATCCAACCATGCAGGAACACAGCAGACTGGGTCTCACTGTAACCCTGAGCTGACCTCTGACTGCTCAGAGGGAGACAGGACCCTCCATCACAGTAGCCTGTCACTAAGGGCTCTGTCTGTTTTACTACTGTGACTAATGCAGTGAGCCCCAGAACCTGCCCAGGGTGACAGCCACATCTAGGACCAGCTTGGGTTTCTCTAGATGGGGAGCGGTGTGCCTCTTGTGGTCCCCGATGCCTTTAAGTGTGGAGGCATGGAGAAATAGCAGCGCTGGCGGGCCAGAGTATCGTATGTCAGGCAGACAGTGGTAGCCTTATATAAGCTACTGAGTGATCTCAGTCCAGTTTAATACAAAAAAAAACATTACTTATAACATTTCTGTATACTATATACTAATACTATACTATAAACTGTATAGATAAAGACAACAGTATCCTCTGCCATTAGTCTCAGGGATCAGTTTTGCAGGAAGGTAATAACTTTTACTGGTGCTTGCTTTTATTGCCACTAAGTGTTCAGATTAATGCATCACAGGCATGAGTAACAGAAGACTGAAAATCAAATACATTCAAATTAGTGACCAACTAAAACATCACACTGCTGTTGGAAAAGGGAGAGCTGGTGTGAATCCACGGATATCACTTAATTAATTTTGTGAAATAAGATCAGGTTTTTCTTGCACAGACAAAACACTTTTGAAATCACATAACTATAATTCAATCTGTCACTTTTGGATTAATAATTGAGCTAGCTGCAGCTATAATGAAATTCAAACATCAATAACACAATGACATTGGTTACCTATGCTGTATCTGGAGCGGTAGTAGTCTTTGGTGAAATCATCACAGTCAGCGATGACCACTCTCCTGCCCCACACATTCACCTCCCCACCCACAGTCAGATCACAGTCCTTATAAAACTCCTCATGGACAGCTCCTGTCTGTATGACAGAAAAAGAAGAAGGAGGGGGGAACGAAATGAGTGAAAGATCACCACTGTAGAATTGTAGTATTTTTTTAAATTCAGCTAAAAATACATGAATTGAACATTTAGCTACATTTTGACTGCACTGCTGTAAATGAACTCGAGATCAAACTTACAACTGCTTAGTTTCAGTCAAAACGGTTTTCAGGCAGAAGCTCAATATTATACTCTGATATATACTTTATGGCCAAATGTGTGTGGACACCAAAACATTACATGCACACATGTACACTTTCAAAAATGTCATTCTTAAACTATGGTCATTAGTATGTTGCTATAACAGCATGTGATTGCATCAAGTGTATTTTTAAGATGGTGTTGTGGAGTGTCACTTCTGTTCTGGGCTGATCAAGAGCAGTTGTGCTCGAACCATCACCTTGGTTGAATAAATAAGTGGATATTGGAGCCCTGCAGTGTGCAAGCTGTTTATTTGTTTATTTCTTCATATGCTCACTTTTGGCTCAGCACCTGTTATTTTTTATGCAAATGTGCATGCACACTTGTATTTGCTATAATAGCCTCCACTCTTCTTGGAAGACTTTGGTAACTTGCAGGGATATACTCCAGTTCAGCCACAAGACCATTGGTAAGGTTGGGTACTGATGTTGGGTGTAAGGCTGGGCTCACAGTCGGTGCTCCAGTTCATCCCAAAGGTGTTGAGTGGGGTTTTAATGTTCATCATTTTCATGTTCCTTACTATCAGGCTGCCCAAATCCTTCTCCTTACTTACAAAACCATAAATGGTCAGACACCTTCTTATCTTAAAGAGCTCATAGTACCTTATTACTCCACTCGAACACTGCATTCCCAGAATGCAGGCCTACTTATGGTTCCTAAAGTCTCCAAAAGCAGTACAGTAGCCAGAGCATTTAGCTATCAAGCTTCTCTCCTGTGGAACCATCTTCCAGTCTTTGTATGGGAGGCAGACACTGTCTCTACATTTAAGAGTAGGCTTAAAACTTTCCTTTTTGATAAAGCTTCTAGTTAGGGCTGGCTCAGGCTTGCCCTGGACCAGCCCCTAGTTATGCTGCCATTAGACTGTCGGGGGACCTCCAAAGATACATCGAGCTCCTCAGTCCTTCTCTCCCTCTCCATCTGCATGCTTTCATGCCCTATCATGACTAGCTTCTTCCCCAGAGTCTCTGTGCTTTGTCGTCTTGCAGTTTCCCATGGATATTGGCTGAATCTGGATTGTGGATTACAGCTACGTCTCCTGCCATGGCCCTGCTGACATCAACTGCAACTGCTACTACTGTTATTACATCCACTGTCTTTGTAACTGTGATTGCATTTCTGTCTGTCTGTCTCTCTCTGTCTCTCACTCTCTCTCTCTCTTGCTCTCCCTCTCTCACCCAACCGGTCGAGGCAGATGGCCGCCCACCCAGAGCCTGGTTCTTTCTGAGGTTTCTGCCTGTTAAAAGGAAGTTTTTCCTCATTGCTGCCGCCAAGTGCTTGCCCATGAGGGAATTGTTGGGTCTCTGTAGATAAAAGAGCTCGGCCTGTACCAGCTCTATATGGAAAGTGTCCTGAGACAACTTCTGTTGTGATTTGGCGCTATACAAATAAAATTGAATTGAATTGAATTGAATTGAATTGAATTGAATTGAATTGAAATTGAATGTTCAGCATGTTCATCATGAAGGCACGGCTGAGACTGGACATACTTTGAGGCTGTCCAGTATGTAGCCTTTTCCCTGACTCCTGGAGTCAAACACATTGAGCACTGTGCGATCTGTGATCTCTCCAGGCTGCTTCATTTGGGCTGGAGCACTCTATGGAGAAATGACAAAAAAACATAAGTAGGAAAAGACAGAAACTGTTACACAAAACATATTATACAAGACCCGCACAGAACTGACCACCAGATGCACACAGCTGAGAGAGAGAGAACAAGGGGTAGACAGAGACCAATGGATGGATGGATGGATGGATGGATGGATGGATGGATGGATGGATGGATGGATAGATAGATAGATAGATAGATAGATAGATAGATAGATAGATAGATGTTTAATGACAATTAAAAGACAGAGTAAAGAAGTGATCTAAGGACAATGTGATTTCCTATTGGATGATAGATTTTAGTGAACCAGGACTGGACTGAAAGCACATGCGGACACACACACACACACACACACACACACGATTGAGGCCTGGCTATCTTTCAAGATGAATTAGACCTCAGTCAGTAACTGGAGGAGGAAGCCAAAATACTTGAGGGAGAATGGATGCAGTCCTGTCAGACTGAACATGGTCTCTGTGAGGGGAGGGATGGTGGGAGAAAGATGGAAAGAAGTCACCCATCCAGAGAGAGAGGCACTGCAAGCCTTTCGGTTTGGAATAACTATCTATTAATGCAAAACGTGCTAATGGACTTGGAAACTGAACCCACAAAATGCATGAGATAAACCGTGAAACAGATTCAGTCACATTCACGTACTCCTTAAAAGTTCCTTACCACCCTAGAGAATTTAGCAAATTTTCTGGCTTTTCTTGTCAAGCATGTTCCTCTCTCTAAAGTATTCATGAATTTCCATAACCTGGAAAATCTGTTTTTTCTTCCTTCTTCTCCTTGCCAATAAATGTAGTTGTCCTCTCTCCACTCCCATAGCCCAGAGACTCTGACACACTTTTTGAGCAGATCCCATCATGATGCCTTACCTTAGGCAGTTTGCTGCGACGTAGGAATTTGGAATTGGTATCTCTCCCAGAGTTTGGTGAGATAACCTCCTGGATTTCTATGGTGTCATCCGCCAGGAAGTAGTGCAGGATGAGCTCCCGGAGATCCCCGAACATGCTCTCTGTGTCGTCCCAGAAACAGTAGAAACACAGGACTTTGCGGTCATGGTCAAGGAACTGCTTCAGTGTGTCATGCTTCTCATAAGGCCGGAGTGGCTTCATACTTTTCTCAATCTGAATGAAAGGCCATGTGAAATACAAAGAATCACACATTGATAAAAAACTGAACATTTTTGTTTTACCAATTCTTTTCTTCATTAGTAGATGGTGGCACAGTGGAACGGTGGTAACACTGTCGCCTCACAGCTAGAAGGTTGATTCCCGCTGTGGGCGCCGGGGGCATGTCCTTCACCATGCCTTCGGTGACTGCTGTTCCAGGAAAAAGGGGGCCTTTCTGTGTGGAGTTTGTATGTTCTCACCTGGGGGATCCTCCATAAAATGAAACCCCCCTCTAAAAAACATGCACAAAAATCACCACCTGACCAATGGCGACAATGAAGAAAACTGGGTCCCTGGGCGCTGGTCAGATGGCAGCCCACCGCTCCTGGTCTGCCATGGAGGAAGGACTTACCAGGATGGGTTAAAGGCGGAGGAAAAATTTCACCAGTGCATGATTGTCCCTCTGATTCTTCTTCTTCTAGATATACAGTCATGGAAAAAATTATTCGACCATCCTTGTGCATCCTAATGCCTGGTGCAACTAAAGGTACATTTGTTTGGACAAATACAATGACAACAAAAAAAATAGCTCATAAGAGTTTAATTTAAGAGCTGATATCTAGCCATTTGCCGTGGTTTTCTTGATAATAACCAAAATCACTTAAGTTCTTACATCAATAGCTATGGCATTGTACTGCCAAAAACAGTGCTTTTAGGCATTCCATGTTTTCTTTTCTGTCTGTTTGTCACATGATACACACAGGAGTTAGTACTTGATTGCAAAACCACTGTTTCTGATGACTGCAGCCATGCGTCTTGACATGCTCTCCACTAGTTTCTGACATTGTTCTGCTGTCACAGCAGCCCATTCCTGTTGCAAAAATTCAAACAAATTTGCTTTGTTTTTGGGCTTGTGGTTCTCCATTTTGAGTTTGATGAGGTTTCACAGGTTTTCAATTGGATTTAGATCTGGTGATTGAGCAGGCCAAGGCATGGTTTGAATGTTCTGGTTCTCCATCCAGGCTTTAACTGACCTTGCCATGTGGCAAGGGGCATTGTCTTGTTGGAAAATCCAGTCATTCGAGGCAGGAAAGAGTTTATCAGTTGATGGAAGAAGACTGTTTTCAAGAGTAGCCCTGTACATGACCTGGCTCACTCGCCCTTCACACAATTGCATTTGCCCTGTTCTACCCATACTGAAACAACCCCAGATCATCACCGATTCATCCCCATGTTTTACTGTAGGGGCAAGACAGTCTGGTTTGTAGGCTTCTCCAGGCTTCCTCCTAACCAGTAAGTTGGCTGGAGTGGGCATCAACTCAAAATTGGATTCATCACTGAAGAGAACTTTAGCCCAATCATCAAAAGACCAATCTTTGTGATCCCTAGCAAAGAGTAACTGGGCCTTCCTCTGCCTTTCGTTGATGAAGGGCTTCTTCTGTGCCCTGTGTGACTTCAGACCAGCTTCAAGAAGTCGGTTTCGAACTGTCCTTGCTGAACAAGTCACATTTCTCGACAGTGCCCACTCATTTTTAAGGTCCCTGGAGGTCTGATGTTGATTTCTGACACAGGAAAGGATGAGTGCACGGTCTTCTCGTGGGGTAGAAAGACGTTTACTGCCTCGACCAGCTAGCAATTTGGTAGTACGATGTTCAGCTTGCTTTTTCTTGGTGTAATGAATGGCTGTCTTGGAGATCTTCAGTTGTTTGGCTACCTGTCTCTCACCAATGCCAATTTCCAGCAGTGCCAAGATGGCTGCCTTTGTGGCCTCACATAATTCTTTTGTTTTAGGCATTTTGTGAGAGCTGACAACTTCTGAGTTGTGCTACAGCTTGAATGTAAGCAGGAAACCACTCTAGGCCTTTGCATGTACAGTGCTACTTATGACATGAAATGGCCTCTTATATACCCTGGGAATACAATTTAGCTTAAGCATGTCAAATACGACATAAAGTATTATGGAATCAGCTGCATTTTTTGTCATGTTCATTGTATTCTTCAGGTAATATACCTTTAGTGGTATCAGGCATTAAAATGAACAAGAAATTGAAGAAAACAAGGGTGGTCCAATAATTTTTTCCATGACTGTAAATGCCTTTCAATTTTCGCACTGGTATCATCAGCAGGGTTCATTAGATTAAATGATCACTTTTAAATTTCAATTACAATGAAAAACACATAAAAATAATAATAATAAAAAATAATAATAATAATAATAATAATAATAATTTGCAGGTTCCAGTGGCCTCAGTTTAAGAATACACACACACACACACATACACATACACACACACGCACATAGGTTTTCTATGGGATTCAGTTCAGTAGCCACTTCCCTCTGAAAACATCCTGTTTGAAGCCTCGCAATGGCGAGGTACTGTTGATCAATTGTTAGTTGTCGTCTTGGTCTCATGATGTCAAAATGTGAACAGCATGATGAAGAGGACTGTTTGAACGCCAATTCTAATTGAACCACGAAATTTATTGGTTGATTCAAGGATCAAACACTTCTTGTGAATTTTGCCGTTCAGCTCCTTGTTAGAGAACAACAAGATGTGCAAAAAGTACTGAAACATTGAACAGGTGGACATGTGATTCAAAAGTTTAGAAAAGGTCAAATTAAGTTCACCTGTAAAGGTTTTAGTGCATTTTAGGTTCATCCTGAAATTTCACCAGAAAGCCAAATATCCTTAACTTTTTTGTGAGTAGTGTATACATCTGTGAAAACTTAATAGTCTTGGGATTTGGTACAGTACCTCAGACAAAATAGGCAGCTTTAAAACATCAGTTTGAAGGGCATATGCCATTATTATTCAACATGTTGAATTAAAGTGTAGGAAAATTTGTAATTATTATTGGCATTTTATAGATCAAAGTATTAGTAAATTCATGAAACTGCTAGATTGATTTACAGTGAAAAAAAAATCATCCATCCATAATCAGAGGAAAGTGAAACTTCTCATTCCAAATACGATCTGACCTGTCTCTTGTTTTCGGTGATATTATTTTGCTTTTCTAATTTAATTTGAAACTATGTTCTGTTGTTGGTGTATTTATAATGCTTAAGGAACAAGGAAAACTTAAATTGCAAAAAAGGCCAAACCCAAATAAAAAAAAAGTTCAATCTGATGTCTACCTGTTCCCGAAGGTTCCTGTAGGGGTCATCAGGTACAGTGGCACAGTCATTTAGGTGTACCCCAAATTTAGTAAGAAAATTCCTTGTAAAGGAGTCACAGTCGGTCACAGTGAATGTGCGTGAGTACAGCACCATCTGTTGGTTGATGTTGAAATGGACAACATTGTAGAACTGGTTGTCATTTGGGGGAGGCAGTGGGATACGTTGGCGATGAATAAGTGTTCCTGCCAGAAGGAACAACAACACAGCAATGGTAAGCGACAGATATTAGACTGCTTATCATATATCTGGCTAAATGATTCCAACTGGCCACAACTCAGAAAAAGTACATGAAAATAAAATATTTTCATTTGAGTTACTGTCATAAGACATTTTCTGTAATATCACAGACACCTTGAGGGATGCCACTGTTCTTGAACTGTGGCTCCACCACTTGTATGGTATCATCTTCCAGGTAGAAGTAGATCTTGCACTTCCTGATTCTGTATGTCTCATTTTGCGCCTCAGTCACAGTTTCCTGGAAGTATGCTTCAAAACACAGAGCCTAGAGGGGCAAAACGGCATTTCATCAAATTATGGCTTTTAGTTACCTAAGTTATCATTGGGTTTCAAGATTTCTTGAATGACAGAAATATGCAGATGTTAATGCTTGTGCAATGCCAGTAAAAATGATAAAAACTAAATTAATCAACACATAAACCACTGAAAAGTTGTATTGTACTAAGTGACATAATACACAGAACATTCACTGTACTGTATGCAACAATTGAACATTTAAAGCCAGAGCTAAATATTAGTTGGAATTAAATTAGACATGTCAGTCCATTCTAATTTACCAGTACTCTATACGATAAAAACATGTGCATATAACCAGTGAGGTAAAACTGAACAATTTCAACAAAACAGTTCACCTGTTTGTCAAAGGCAACCCATGATGGGAAGTGACTGCCTTGTCCTTTGGGGTTAACAGGATATTTTGGTTTCATCATCTGGCCAATTAACAGCTCTCCTCCAATGCCTGGCTTTGCAGATCCCACCAACATAGGAACTCCATTTGAATAGTCAAAATGCTGGGATTTGTGAAATCTCTCCTTCCCCAGCTGAAGTAAAGAAGAGAGAAAGCATCTCTACTCAACTGTAGACCTTGATAAAGTTTTCACTTTCTATTAAAAACATAATGTAATATAAGCTTACTATATTACGCAATCATTAAATCAACTATTCATGTATTTAGAATCAGTGCAAACACAACAGTCATGTAGTGACACTTTAAAGTGAAGTTATTTACTGCTGCAAGTTATCCAAAACAACCAACATTGGGAGATGAGAATTGGGAATTCTTAAAATATGAGTTGGGAAAGTTTCTCAGCAAATTTGGGGGTGATCAAGACAAGGAAAAAGGGCAGCTCAATAAGAGGTTATTGTGGCTAGCTTCTCGTTCTTAAAGATAAAATACCTAAAATATTAGATAAATAGCTGTCCTGTGCTACAATTTTATAGCAATTTATACACATCTAAATATTGTGAATCAACAGCCAACTCATTTACAGACTTAATCAATCATTGTAGCTTTATGTCATGTGAAGATAGGGATGCTTGCATTTCCCATGAAGAAAACTAAAAAATAACTAGAGTCCAGAGTCCAGGGTGTGATGGCATAATTGCTGAGTTGTATAAAATGTTTGATGAATGTTTTTTTATTTTGTTTTGTTTTGTTTTGTTTTGTTTTGTAGCCCTTTGAGATCTGTGATTAAAAGGGCATTGCAAATAAAATGTACTATTATTATTATTATTATTATTATTATTATTATTACATCACGCGATATTAAATACTGCAAAAGAAACTAAATTCATGGTTACAACAAGACTTATCCTTAAGGCAGAGAATGTTACTGTCAAAAGCTGAGGGCATGTCCAGACTTACTCACTGTATGTGGCTCTCTTTGGATGTTGATAACATATTCTCCAAAAGAATCACAATATGTTGTTTATTTTTGCATGGGAAAAGACAAGTCACCTTGTTAAAAAAGCAGTAATAATGATTACAAATCAGTGTTTATATTTTTGGGATTGTGCAACTCTAAACAATACATTTAAAATTAACTGGTTTAAACAATTTATTAATAATCCCATTTTATCCCAAATTATGTGTTTTCTAGAACCTGTGGTATGAAGTTTATTTTATTGTGCAATTACACTACTATCAAAATCCCAATTAAGTTTTCAAAGGTCATAAGCAGATGCTTTTGGCTTGGTCTTTCCTGTTTAAACATACTGTAACTTCTCACTGTAAAGACATTATGTTTGGAATAATAAGGATATTCTCTACAAAAAAAAAAAAAAAAAATCTTTATTTTTTGAAAACTGGCTCAGAAACAATATCATACTTGGTGGTCAAGGACTTAGGCTACACCTAGGCTACATCTTCTCATAGTTTTGAGAAAATACCAAATGGGTGGCTTTGCGTGGATTATGCTTTTCAGCAGAACATGACAGTAGTAATAGAATAAGTAGGACTTTATTCCAACACATTGTCTCAATTCTCTATATAATCCATATGTACATATCTCATATGTACGTTGCTTTGGATAAAAGTGTCTGCCAAATGACTACTTAAAATGACTAATTGTAGTAATCCCATTGTGGGAATGGTATATTAGAGAATGTCCATTGGAGAAAGGTGAGCTTCTTGCCTCTCAAGTTTTTCCTTACAAATGAAGTGAGAGAAGTTGTGTTTATTAGTTCACAGGTTGTAATCAGCAGCATCTCTTCAGCAGAGATATAAATAGGACATTGAAAAATTCAGCCAAAAATGTCCACATTTGCTTTGGAATTGCTCTCATACAGAGAAAATTTGGTCAGACTTTTCTAGAGTTCATCCAGATATATTTCATTGCAGATTTTTCTTTTGTTCAGAGGATATTTACTTTGGTATGTTTGATTTTAAGGTGGAAATGAAAGAATATATTCCAAATAAAACTTTTTGTCTTGCCCGTACCACTTTCACAAATGCAAATCCATTCTTTCCTGTTTTTATGAATGACCTCAATGAATATGTGGATGCGATAAAATATTCAAGGAACACTCAAGCTTTGTGGACTGTGGTATTTTAGGTATTTCAGTATGTCTCAATATATAACATGCTGGTGAAAACAGGTGAAAATAATGTCGCTAATACCTTCCAGCGCCACTAGCAGGACCTCAGTGTCTCTTGTCATTTACCCGGAAATTACGTGAGATCATACGTTCAGTATCAAACTCATGAAAACTTTTAAGAGATTAGAAGGGCGTATCTCTAGTCAGTCAAATCCAGTACAATTTGTTTTATGATCACTGAAGGTGCCTGTAAGGTCACCACAAGGTGAACGTTATCTAACGGGTTTTTTACTTCAGTGTTACTTCAGTGCCTTAGCATCTATTGTCCACCTATGTAAATAAAGACATGTCGTTAGATTTAGCTTCGGAGCTACTACATTCATATACCAGACTGTAATATTAGCTAGCGTTAGCTGTACCTAGCTATCTTTTAAGTTGCGTTGTGCCAAGCTGACCCAACCTACTGTCAAAACATTATATGAAATATACCAAGTGTCGTAATCTTACTTGTTTGTTGGGAGAATTCCCGGGCAGAAATGGTAAAGCCATGGATGTAAAACACGTTGATACAACTCAGCTGCTGCTAATTTCCAACGGGCTGTTATTGGTTACCATGGAAGCGTTTCGTTTATTGGTGTCTCTTGGCAACGTTCGCAACGGAAGGAACTAATTAATATTCGTGTGTATGTGAACAAAGTGAGACTTGAATGCACGCACAAATTTAGCTTTGCATCAAAAACACAGGCAAAACCAATAGTTCAGAACACACTGCATACGTGTACTGAACAAAACAGATCACAGAGCTACATGGTTTAAATGAAACATTACAAAGTCTTTGTATTCTTGGCAGACCTGTAAACAAGCATGTACTTTCATTTACTCTTTATGAACATAAAAGGGAGGAATCCAAGACTCAGGACTAAGAGACATACTAGTGCCATTGTATAAACATAAATGAGAAACAACTCTTTATTTTGTTACTTTTATTTGTCCATCAAACTTAGTAGACAAACCACAACCTTCAGTGCCCAAAACAACAATTTTACTCAACAAAATACATTAAAAAAAGATAGAGGGGAGGCTGACATAACCCATAAAACTCGAAGAACCTCTAAAAAAGGCATAACAATCCTGCATCTATCTGCACTCACCCTGAAGATGATTATGATGTTTGGAAATGAAAAAAATACAACACTGGCACTGATGGAGCCATGTAAAGGTGAATTTAAATCAACTTGCACTTGATTTGACTTACTTGAGCTCAACAAGGCAGTAATAACAGTGCATAATCTTTCATTGTGGTACAATGTCAGTTTGGTAAAAATAAATAAAAAACTGCGACATTCTGATGGCCTTTACAATTTTTCAATTTATTTCATGATATGTATCATTGTTCGGCCTGACAAGTGGAGTATTTTAAGGTCATTCTGGTCTAACCAGGAAGTCCCATATCATATCGACAGTGCTTGTCGAGTGGAGGTCCAGTTTTTAAGTCGACAAAAGGATGTGCATCTTATGTAGAAACATAGCCACAAACTAATCTGAAATTGGTTGTTTGCTGTCATTACACACTTAAAAACCATACAGCAATGATTTATAATTCTTCACTACAGTTTTTCCTGATACCAAACAAACACAGACTCTTCTCATTTGGCAGACCCTAAGATGCCAGGCCAAGCAGGAATCCTCCGATGAAACCACTTGTGACAACAATGTTTTTCTTCACAAACTCTGTGGACTGAAAAAGTCAGAAAATATATTTCAGTATATAAAGTAGTTACAATCCATTCTAGATTGACATTAATTCTGAATGACATGTAACATAACTGAGTTTGCTTTTTAAGTTGTTGAGCTTTTTATGACTCTGACAAAATTTCAAAAGCAGGGACAGCCTGAATCACATTAAGCAGTGCAAATCATTAGAATCTTGTCAGCAGATGTGCTTGGACAGTGACTGCAGTTAGTTGCTTCCTTGGCATGTTGGTACTGATAGCTTGAACAAAATCTTTATTAAGTAAAGAATGGCTGAAAAAACAGCATGTTTGACTATCTTATTGCGAATGATTCTCTCTCTTACTTTGTCTGACAATGAGAACAGATGTAGCTGGTGACAGTGTTGACAGTGACAGAAAAAGCAGGTATGACATGCATTTAGGTCTCAAAGTCAAACCAGCGATGTTGCAGTTGTATGTTTAGCTTTTCAACCACAAAGCCACCAGGATGTACCAACTGTCTCTTTCAAATGGAATATGATGGAAGGATGAAAAACATTCCTCAAGACTGATACCGAAGTTCTGATTATCTTTTGTCAAAACAAATTACAGAAAAAAAATAAAAATAAAAAAAAATAAAATAAATCATACCTTCTCAACAAATGTGTTTAGCTCTGGGCCAGCTTGATTGGTACCCTTCTTTAACTGCCGCTTTGCTTTGTTGACATCTTTCTCTACTCTCTTCCAGTCCACTTGGATATAGCCAGTATTGTTAGCTATCTGAAGAGTAAGGTAAATGAAAAAGATTAGACAGATTCACCAAACTGTTTTTAATTCTGTTGAAAGTCTTAATACATACATGTTCGAGCCTCATGATGCAAGAATACCTGTAACAGCAGAAGACCTCCCCCTACAGATGTCGCAGCAACTTTTCCAACTTTCTGGAAGAGATAACCTACACACCTAAAATGAATCCAGACAGAACATGAAGGTTAATCTCACATAAATGACTTCAACTGCCTTTAAAATGACCACTTTAAAGTATGGTGTGACGTTTTAGGGTAGAAAGTATGGAATTTGTTTTCATAACTGATGGATTGGATTTAATAATTGTCTTCCTAAAACATGGAACAAAATGAGAGATCAGAAAATAATCCGGGGCCATGAGTGACATGTTGAATTTAGCACTGGACTATTTCTGGACCATTCGAAATGTTTTCTGTTATGCATATCATAAGTATCTGTAGAAAACTAAGTGGGACAGTTAACGAGGAGCACCTCAAGGCTACACAATGAATTTTCAAAGAGACTATTTACCAGCCACTCACTCCCCCAATGGCTATCTGTGTGGCCACGGAGTATTTCTCTGCAACGGGGCCAGAGTTTTTCCCGAAGAGTCGATTCCACCATCGCTGACGTTTGGCATATTGCGTCAGATCTACGACTTTGTCGTAAATCTCCTCTTCAAGCTCTATTCATACATGGAAAGAAAAGTAATCAGCATGCAATAGCAACGAAAGGATGCCCTGCAACGGTGACTGGCTAAACGCAAGTATTGCCATACTAAGTTCATCTGTATACAGTACCCCAGTTGCTACAAACACAACATTATGAACGCTGTACTGGCGCATCTTAGTGATCAACCTTATCAGTTCAGGCATTTATGTTACAGAAGTGTCAACATAGCTAACGACTACTCACTTAATAACTTGTCTGGGTACTTAGTAAAGTTCTTAGGTCAGACAATAAGTTAGCATGATCAGACAAGTAAGGCTAAACGACAGCTGAAAAGTTAGCTATTAATGCTACGTCTGAAGACATCGCGGTTTAAGCGGGAGGGGAGTTTTAAGAACACCAAAGTATAAAGTCAAACTTTGCAGCATGGCTCGTGTACAATCCAAACGTAGAAGGACTGGGGTCCCAGTTCAGTAAGAGATGTAGTGAGTTTGTAGGCCTTCTTACCCTTGTCGCGGTTCGCCATTTTGGAATACGCTGGACTGTCCTCAGCTGCCTGCACGCTCAGCGTCATTCGCCTCACTTTATTGGTCAAAGTGAAACAGAAACCCAGTCAGGGACAGGTCTGCCAAAACAATGATATATTAATGTACACGCTGTAATAATAATAACATTATTGTTGTTGTTGTTGTTGTTGTTGTTGTTGTTGTTGTTGTTGTTGTTGTTGTTGTTGTTGATGATGATGATGATGATGATGATGATAATAATAATAATGTCAGTGTGTTTTGTAAGGTACATTCAGAGCAAGTGTAGCAAGTGGAAGCATAGTTATAATTATTTATTTAAAAAATAAATAACAATAAGGCCAAGCAAAATCTACTCCTACTCTTAATATACAGATGTAATTTAATGTACAAAAAACCCCCCAAACAAACCAACAAAAAAAAAAAACATTACAAAAGTGAAGTGATTGGCAGAGTATGCCAGCTTGCATATTCAGTCATGTGTTGGGTGATCTGCAGTAGAGTCATGATGCAGAAATGCTCTGAAGGTGGTTAAGACACAGTTATGGACAGCCAAAGGTTTGGTATTTAACCAAAGTTTTTTCCCACTTCAATAAGGCAATGGCCACTGACAGAATACATAAATGTATGCATGAATTCAATCAACAAAACAAAGGGGTAATTAGAATAGTAGCAAGAATTGTTACTCGGGTGGGAAATGTTTATCAAAACTGACTTTCATATATGCCTACAATCAGGTAGGTAGTCCTGTCAGCGGGATAGCTCTTGTCATATAAGCTGTTAAAACTGCATAGTTATAAAAAGAATAGTAAGAACAAAGGGCATTCTCAGTGTAAAAAAGCCATCAAAATCATGATGCATCAAAAGATCCAAAATAACACAAAAAGTGTCTGTTTTAAGTAGTTATACAGGTTGCTTGTTCTAAAAGATAAATCCTATCTGACAGAAACACAGGCCTACTTTTATTTACAACATATTTAGACCACTGATTGTGAGTTTGATAAAAGTAAGTCTGTGGGAGTTGAAAGAATGGGTTACTTTTAAGAAAAGCAAATTAATGTTCTGAGTCTGTTTTGATTTGCCAGAATTACCCAGGCTACCTTAAGTATAGATTTTACAGTCAGCTTTACTTCTTTCCCAACATACTTTGTGGTGATGTACAATTTTGTTGTTTCGTAGTGTATTTTCCTTTTGTTACCTGTAACTGAACCAAAGCAATCCTGTGGAGACATTTTCTGAGTAGCCACCAAGAATTTTTAAAGCTGATTTTCTTCAGAAGTGACGTTACAACTGATTAATATCTAAATCATTGCACAGCGTCCCATATGTATTTATATGTAATGGACAGTGTGACGAACTTCTCTGATATTACATAATAATGTAGTTTCGTAGAGTAACAGTGGGAGTGTAAGCTAAACAAAATGATAAATTAACTATAAGAACACAAAGTCAGGATAGGATAGGATAGGATAGATCACTTCTTTACTCTGTCTTTTTATTCTGTCATTAAACATCTATCTATCTATCTATCTATCTATCTATCTATCTATCTATCTATCTATCTATCTATCTATCAAAAAGTACTGTATACTGTATATCTGCAACGTTGCAAGAAACATCCTTGACAGCCACCCCCCATAGACAAATATGACAGTTATTATGGCCAATAGGTTGCGTTAAAATACAGTTACGTAATCATAATGTCGCGTGAGGAGCCAATCGCAAAACAAGAGGTGGGTCTTGAAAGGCCGTTTGATGTGTGCGTGAGCGTGTTCGTCCGCGTGTTCGCAACGCGTCAATCGGAGACGTTCACGTGACTGCACACGCCAGCCACTCATTGGTCAGCGTGAGCAAAGGGCGTGCCGACAGTGGCGGCGTGTGTTTGCCTATGTGACACAATTACAACAACTTTGAGCCGATGGTTGGGGAAGTTTGCGATATTACTAAGTAACACTCACTCCTAAAACCCAACATTACATCAACTTCATGCATAAATTGGCACTGGAATACACGCTGAGTTTCGATGTACAATGAGGAGAGTGGAAGGTAACTTGAAGGGGTCATTTCCTTGAGGATTTGGCAAGAATTGCGCTACGCCCCGTCTTAGTCCTGGATAGGTGTGCAACACTTTTCGTTGTTATTGCGTTTTGCCGGAGTAACTCGGTGCCGTCGATCTTGCCATTTCTTTTCCATGAAATCGTGCGGAGTGTCGCTCTCAGCCGCTGCCTCTGCTGCTGCTCGGAGTCTTGGCGTTGCTGGTAATGACGAGGAGAAAATGGCGTCGGCAACAGCGACTGAAATCGAAGAGGACTTTCCGAAGCTAACAGCGCAAGAAAAAGAGAGCTTGGTCGGAACTGACAGGTCAGATGATCTGTAGCGTGAACAGTCTTATCCGCTTGTTTTCTGTAATATATTTTTTCATGGCTCAGTTTGAAACGACAAATGTGATTGCCCCCAAGTAATACGGAACCGCCTGTGTGCGTTGTCTGTTCTCTACTTGCAGTTCACTGTTTGGATTTCATAGGCTTCAAGAAGATGGCGCCAGAACGAAGGCCTTGCTGTTAAAGGTATGCTGCAGAATAGGATCGCTGTCGCCTCACTCAGTTATCTCCTGTGATTAGTGCATATCCCACCTGAAATAAGTGGTACAGACCTCCGCACGCCACTCTTGCTACATGGCTAGCCGCGACACACACAAGCCTCAATTTTCCCAACTTTGAAGCTGGTCCACCGTCTGTTCTGTAAAAGCAGCTTTCAAGTATGGACGTCATTCTTATATTTACTAAACAGCATTTGCACTGCAAAACACAGGCGAAAACTACTCCAGTACATGTCTGCAATGCTTATGATAATAGACAGGTCCAAATTAGCAGACACGACGTTGTAAAACTGCAGGACGACATGAATCTCCACCCTGTTAGAATCGGTGGTGTCATCGGTTGCTGAGAAAATAGGTTCCATGCAATCAAACTAATAGTATCTACTGTTGAAAATGTGTTTGTCACAGCGTGACTGTTACACATCAACATAATGATCCTTGAGGAGCAGCAGACTTGTGTGAAGAAACCACACTGATGTTCAACTGCCGTTACTCCGCGTGTTACATATGCTGTGTAGTCAAGTGAAAACCATGGGGCTCTTGAGGTGAGGTTAACAAATGTAATACCTTGCTACCTAGCTAATAGTTGTAAGTTGCAAAAGTATGACAACGAGTGTTAGAAAGGGAGGGAGGGTGCACACTGCCTTAACGCTTATCGAGAGAAGAGGCATGAAGTTGACCGATATGTTGGATGGAAAGCCTCTAACGTTGTACCATCCGTTCCATCCTCTTTAATGGCAGCTAGAGTTTGGGTTGTGCGTCAGCTCACTCTGGTACCATGTCGCGGCTAATTGTCAAGCGGTTTTCTCTGTCCTTCACTCGCACACATAGCGAACATTACTGTGGCGTCACGTAAACATTATCGAGGGGGAAACAAATACACAGTGGCAGTTTAGGCTTGCAAAATAATGGCTGCTTGAATTGGTCCAAGATGGCGGGGATGGGAAGAAAATACCCAGCAAACGTTTGCTAGCTAACTAGCAGCAGCAGTGGCTAGGCTAATCACCATTCGCAAAAACCTTATCACGATGACGGCTTTCAGTGTTTGTAACAAAGATGATTGATCACAAGGCGGAAGCCAGGGGCACCCGCTGAACTGACGGTACAGTGCATGATGCACGGAGTAATCGTATTCATGCAGTCCGTGTTCCCACCGTCACGCTGCCTGTGCTTTATTCGTGTCTTCAACATGTGGCCTTTGGATTTCTTGTTCAATGTTTGGCGGTTACCATTGTTTTGCTAAGGTGTACTTTCAGATGGGGCCTAGCCATGCACTCAGTTATTGTCATGGTTTGTGGCTGTCCGTTAGCTGGACACCTGGCCAGGCCGAGCCACATCATATCATTCGACCTACAAGATATTATTGTGGGATCTTTCGTCGTAATAACGCCACGTGTATAAGGCTGTGTTACATTATACATTAAATTGTTTAGTATCTCTCTGGTGTGTTAAACCAATATTGATACCCCTTACATCCTCTCTTTGGACTCAACCATTTTAAAATGGGGGGGGGGGGGGGGCATTAGTTCAGCATGAGGCACTGTTTAAACTGATACAGAGTCAAAGCTAAACATGAATTCATTTTGGCTCCATCCCACTGTGATTTTCCCTATTGCTGGTTGCCTGTGTAAGCGTACTGTTGTGTGCTGAATCACACTGTCTCTCTAGGGTGTTCTGCTGGACCTCAGCTAACCTGTTACATGAATTCTTAAGTAGAAGAATGGTTTGGCATTAGGCCAACACTTCCAAAATATATGGAATGATAAATGATTTTTTTTTTTTTTTTTTTGCTGTATGACATTGAAGTGTGAAGAAATGGTATATATGTGAATTATGCCTTCTGTGGATGCAATATAGATGCGTTTTCTCACAAGAATCTCAAGGTAAGGTTGTGGTTTAATCACAACATGATATGATTTTGAAAGTCCCGAACAGTATAACACTTATATAGATGTAACATCAAGGCACTAGTTCATACATTTATGGCAATAAAAATGACCAAATACAACAAACAGTATACAATATAACAATATAGTCCTATTGAAATTACTGTGTAAATTATGCCACATAACTAATGAAGATTTAGAAAATATTGTTTGAAGTGCACAGAAGGGAAGATGCTCCTTGGGCAAGCAAATAAAATCTCAACCATCCGCCTATGAGGCTGTCAAGTGAGGGAGGTGACTTACGAGTTTATCTGCTTAAAAACAGTTGTGCAGTTTGGTATAAAGAATTAGCTCTTTACCACACTCATTGGAAACATGTCCCTAGAGTTTCTCTTGAGTCTTGTGTTAACAAGAACTAATTTTCTGAAAAGATGCCATGTCAGAATCCCTGAAAAATTTGTGCCTTTACCCAATTGTGAATAGATATTGCTAGTCTAAAGTTTGCGTTGGTTTCACAGAGCTATAGGCTTTGTTCAGATTTGCTTCAGATTTGTTTCTCAAGTCAGATCAGTGTAGGTGTCAATAACATCAATCGCTGGTGATATAGCTTTCCAATGCAGAAGCATGAGAATTCCATCATTTTGGGAAGTGCCAGCAGCGTTTGTATACAGACAATTGTTCTCTGTGTTGGCCTCCTTACTGCACTGCTAGCAGCAGCATGGATTCTGCTCAGCCACTTCAGTCATTCTGGATTTGATGTTTTTGTGTGTCGCATTGTGAGTGACGCAAAAGACACTTTGAATGGCGTCCAGGTAACTTACCTGGCACTAAGGCTCAATCCTTACCACAATGGCCTGGAGTTGATCCCAGCCTGGGCCCTTTGCTACATGTCATCCCCACTCTCTTTCCCCTGTCTTTCCTGTCTCTCTCCAGCTGTCACTATCTAAAATAAAGCAGAAATATGAAAAAAACAAACAAACAAACAAAAAAACAAAACAACAAAAAAAAAGCATCCCTCCAAAAATGGATTTGGGTTAGCAGTCTGATCATGGCTTTAATCAAGGTGATCATATAATACTTACTTTGGTAGTGTACTTCAGATATGTTCCTCATTTACATGAGAAATAGTATGCTTACCATGTGTTAGTTTATGGTGTCTATGCTAAATGGATTCATAAGGATCAGATGATTCTTGTGAGTTCCCCAAAACAAAGAAGCATATATATATGTGCGTGCGTGCGTGCGTGCGTGCGTGTATATATATATATATATATATATGTATATATATATATATATATATCTCCTGCAAGCCAGATTTCCAATTCTTGTGTGAGCATTACTGACTGCTATTGACAGACAACTGAACATGGCCACATTGTCGGTTCCATATGAGAAAGATCCTCATCTTTTTTTGTTAATACTGAAAACCCGAGTGCATCAGTACCCATGTTACAAGTACAAACACAACATAATAGTAAATACAGACAAAAAGGTCTGGGTATCTTCAGAATGAACTGTGCAAGAACATAATGCTAAAAACTTAGTGTACTGTGCCAGAATTAGTATGTGATAATACAGTGATTTCATTTCAGTCCTATGACGAATACATTGCTGAATCGTTTGACTTCAGGAACATGTTGTTGGTGTCCATTTTCATTTTAGTGACGGCAGAGCTCAACAGTATTATGTTGGAGCTGATGCTCTATTTAACACAAAATGACCACTCTTAATTCATGTATTTAGTGTGTGTGAGTGTGTCTGTGTTATCTCATGAACAGCTGTATGCACGCACAGTCATTCTCTCTTCTCATTCCTCTTCAGTGGCTGCAGTGTGGGATATCGAGTAATTTGTTTAGCCGTTGTTTAAGTACTAAGACTGACGAGGTCCATATATGGTCCTTCGACTGGTATAATGCAAAACAGCCCTGGAAGACTGGGAAAACACACCCCTTGGGTAGTATATCAGCCAGCTGTGTCATCACCTCTAATAAACCTAAGCTACTGGCATAAGCATTAAAGTCATGCTAAAATTTGCTTGCCAATTCACCATTTATAACTTGATCTTTTTTTCTAATATGCATAGGATTTGCCAATCATTTTATTTTTTATTGCAGCTCTGTAGCAACCCTTTATTTTAACACTGAATTGTTCTTTCATTTAGGCTGTTAGCTGCTATGATGCCCTCATCTTGAAAACAGAGGGGAAAGTGGACCCTGACATTTTCTGCCAGCTGGGCCACTTCAACCTCCTGCTGGAGGACTATCCAAAAGGTGAGAGTATAGATGTTTAAGTATTCCTGCCTGTTATTTTTCCAAATCTGTATCTCAGGATCAGTTATTTTCTGATATTTATACATGGCTTGTTTTGTCTTTTCTTCTTTTATTGACACTGAGATTTTGAATTGTTTGTTTTTATTATTGTTTTCATGTGGACTCCAGGATGACTAACAACTCCTTTTTGGAAGCCAATGGGGATCCAAATTAAGAATTAAATTCAGTTTTTTCATGAGGAGTCATTTGATGTGAACTGTTGTTGCTTTGATTTCCTCCACTCATTACTTTGGTTAACACTGCCAAAACATGCCAGAAAAAAAATTATTCTGATGAGACATTTTGTGCTTGTCTTGAAAACCTAACTGCTGTAAAGTGTTGGACATGCAACTGAGTTGAATATCTTGACCATTTAAAGACAGAGTAGGTAAAGTATTTTAGAAGTGTTTTTGTTATATTTTGTTGAATTTCTCCTTGCATCCTGACGGCAATCAATAAATCAGATGTACTGACGAGCAAAACAGTCTTGTATCTGTGGCTGTTGCAGGCCTGCAATAAGCTCATCCAATCTTTTCTGTTGGCCTAAATGAAATGACTAGAAGGCCTACCTGCCTGTCTACCTGTGTATCTATGTATCTTCCACAAGGCAAGGCAGATATATTGCTAAAGCTATAGTGAGCTTGTCACACAAGACAAAATGCAGCCAAAGTTTTTGATACTGAAATCCTTGCTTGACAGCTGTGAGTACTAACAATAGGTTGCTTGCAGATGACGTCACGTCACTCTTTTATTGTGGCGCGAAACTGCAGATGGAGGGCTGGAAGTGATTTTCTGCATAGGAAGCACTATGACACACTCAAAATGCCTATGTTTTGCATCATGTATGGTTGCTCAGATCGATCAAACCAAGAAACTCAGAGGAGCTTTTACCGAGTACCAAAGGTTGTTGTTCATAAGGGTGAAAAATGAAAGAAATTGACAGAAAATCCACAGCACAATAAAAGCGAGGCACCTTTGCAAAAACCAAATGACAGTCATCCCGTAGCACCTTGGTACAGAGGTTGTGGACCCAACAGCTGAAACTCATATGCCTCCATACTTTTCTTTGCTTTCATTTGGTGTCTAGAGAAGACTGACATCTAGAGGGCCAGGTAGTTGGTTAGATCTACTGCCTCAATAGCAGCAAATCTTAGTTGAAAAATCACTTCTCGTCATAATGTGAAGGTCACATCCAACATATGTTCTGATTTTCTCTTTACACCTGTCTCTCTTAATTTCATCAAAACTAACACAGTGAGAACTTCCCTCCATCTCGTCGGGTTTTCACTTCCTGCCCTCAATCTGAATTTAATGTTGTGTGTCTACAAACAACCTATAGCAATGTTTGTTGTTCACTTAAGTTATGATAATGTTAGCAGCTTTCTTACAAATGAATGAGACATGAGATAGTTAAATATGGTTAGGGATGACAGGGATGCTCTGTGCTCCAGTACAACACCCTCTGAGCCGACAGTCTCATTCAGCAGAGAACCCAGTAGCACAAAGGACGCACCGGCAGCAGTGAGCAGTAACTGCCAGGTCGGGTAACTGAATGGTCTATTCTCGATGGCTCTTTGCTTCTGTTTACCTATATGATCGTGACATTTAATTAAGTTTTTTCTTTATTTATTATTCTCATCCTACAGCATTAATCAACTAGTGCACATTCATGTGTTTTGCCAGGGTGGCTTTGATGCATGAAATGAGGGGATGGGGATTTTTAGTTGGATGCTTTCAAAATCTGCCTCAATCTTGCTGGTTTCTCCAATGTTATCAACTCCATCTTCAACATTGTCATTAATGGTTCATTATCCCCTTCTGTGTCTCTCCCTCTTTCTGTGTCATGTTCTTTTACTCATCCCACATTTTCTCAGCATTATCTGCATACCAGAGGTACTTCAGTTTACAGTCAGACTACTGGAAGGTGAGTTTGCACAACTCTCCATATATGTGTAAAATGTCCAATGTTAAATCTGCCTTTGTAACAATTTGACAGGCACTATTTGCTGGGCTGCCACTATTGTCTCTGACATTCTTAACTGTCCTTCATTTAGTATGCTGTTTGGTCCACACGGTCCTCATTTGAACATAGACTATTGCAAAGAGTCACTCATCTGCAGTCAGAACTCAGAGCAGTCAGAATCATAATCTTATACTCACTGTGTTTAATATTTGATTGCAAATCCTTCATATTCAGTAGCCGAAATCAAAACCCCACAGACATCAGCACTTATCCTTCACGGATGCACTGTTGGCCTTGTACTCCTGTTGGCCTTGCCATCTTCACTCCTTGCTTGTTTTGGGGCTTTTTGCTTTACATCTGGTCTTCAGCAGGTAAAACACATGCTTAAATGGTCAGGTGACTGGATTTACCACTTAAGAATACAGCAGTGTTTGGCAAGAAAAACTCCTTATTAAGGATTATTTTTCTGCTGCTTTGCTCTAAAACTGAGACACTTTTTATGCAATGTTCACCACACAATGTTGTATGTATTCCATTTCTATTGGACATGTGGAAGTAGTATATACAGTGCATGTTAGGCTGACTCAGAGGTATTGTTTAAGACAGTGATTCTCAACTGGTCTGGCTTCGGGACCCACCATCACCTATTAATGACAAGCCACAACACAAATAGACAGCACTCACACACATAAAAAAATTCCTTCCAAGTTAAAGCACAGGATTTTTTTTTGTTAACATTTGTTTTTACCCAGGCAAAGGCCTGCGACCCATTGAAAATGGGTGTCTGATACACTTTTGCGTCACGACCCACCAGTTGAGAATCACTGATTTGAGACACGTAAACATGAAGCCAACCTTAGCAACCAGCAACAACCAACATGGTCAAAGACCAAAGTTGATGACATCCACATTCTGCCAGCTGCAGCTCTTTCGCTCAATAGTGGACCAATTTCACTTTCACCAGTTGGCTGTAGCATGACATTGCTGTTGCTTAACCTAGCTAATGGTATAGCATTTGTCATTCCAGTGATCTTAGCTTCATAGGACTTCATGGATGGATGTTATGTTCTGGATATGCAGTAACAATGTTTTAGCATTATATGCAGAATTATTTGCCTCAGGTTGGATTGCCTGCAGTAACAGCTCATGACCTGGATTTAAACTGTCCAGTCAGATGTGATATGATGGCTTCCAGCCCACCCTCTGCATGTTCTCTGTGTGGATGAATAGGCTAGTTGGATTGATGTTTCACTGTTTGGGCTGCCCATTAAACAGAGGTGCTGAGGACTTGATTGTCATCAAACCTGACAGCTCTGGGCTCGTCTGTATTCCAGACCTCAACACTGAAGTGTAGGTGTCAGGTCCCACCCTCTGCAAGATAATGGTGTGGGCCAGACTTTCCTTGGTAGCAGTAGTGATGTAAATAACCTAAGTTTGGAGCGCAGAAGCAAGGCTATTGGCCATGGTGTGGTGTGTTTGACCAAAAAGTGCTCTGACTGGTCTCCTAAGTGGGTAGGGGATACTTTTAATGCTGAAAAGATGTGTCAATATAATTATGTTGATGATGGAAATGTATTGATTTATGCTCACTAAGTCAGTGTGACTCATTGGCTGAATGTTATTGCAACTGCAAATTTCTGTTCACTCTAATCTTTATACTGTATGATGTGCTTTGTCTGTTATTTGGTGGTACTCTTGAATGAAAGATAAGTGAGTATAGAAACTTTGAAAAAGAAGAGAATTTGTTTCACCTGCCTGTCTGATACATGGTACAGTGTGTGATATCACTTGATATGATTAGCTACTGGTTATATCATCAACTGATGATGACTTAGACGGTAACTTGATAATTTTAGGCCTAAATTCTACATCTAATTTTTTCTCTTATGTTTGTTCCTAAAAATTGAAAAACAAAAAAAAAAAGAAGCGAAAAAGGTAAAAGTTATTTTTGTCTTGTGATTGATTGAGCAGCTACTTGCAAATCTTCAACAGGGCATAAAAAGTTAAAGGTGCACGATATGGCCAAAATTTTTGTTTTATAAAGGTTAAAAAAACGAACAAATAGTTCTCACATAGTGTCAAAGATGTTAATGCATTGTGCTGCAGAGATATATACCAAATAAAGCATGCTAACCATGTAGCCTCTGCCTGTCTTGTCTTGTAATACCACTCTGTAACTTAAGAGGCAATAGTCTGGTAGTATACTTCATTGGACGCAATGAACCTTTAAATTCCCAAATTGGTTAACTGGCTATCCTGGTTAAAACTTAGTGTAACTATCTTGCTTTTAGCTTCTTATCAAGTCATTACAATCTGCTGATGAGCTTCAGTGCTGCTGTTTGTAACAATTTTCCAACATTCTTTTTCAGAATGCTGCCTTTTTATACGGCCTTGGCATGGTTTACTTCCATTACAATGCATTTCAGTGGTAAGTACTTTTTGAAAAAATCTTTTTTGATGAGATGCATGACATCAGCCAGTTTTATGATTATGTTTTTTCTTGTTGATTTGCAAATGTGGTGGCCAAACAAAGCATTACATCTTATTCAAGAAATACTGATATTTTGGAAAAAACTCAAGTGCTTTTTCACCTAGAGTAGAATGAAAACACTGAGATCAAAGTTTCATTTCAGTGTGTAGAGCACAGAGTTGGCTTCAGAATGTGTTTAGCCTTGCTGAGCACAAACACTGTAAACAGGCAGAAACAGCTAGCCTTGTTTCCAACAAGGTACCTTCTACTTGCGTGGAAAGAGGCACACCTATGCTTTTCTTGAATGAATTATTAAATAATCCCATATCTAAATGCTCCACTGCAAACATTTTAATTGCCCAGTATTTATTGAAATTAACAGCATTGTATTAAGAATATAACAGTATTGAGTTAATTTGAATGTATCAGTTTTGGACAAATTTGTGCAGAGGTATACGTAACACTAACCATTCAGGATTGATTCTATTCAGGAATTCAGCCAGCTGTCTTTCCTACGGGGTAAAGCCAACAACAATCCTTCCTCCTGCATATGATTGTGTTTTGATTCACAGTGTTCACGGAGAAGAGGACCTATTCACAGATGTGTCCATTGTCAGTGTGTTTGTGATAGAGAGAGACAGTCATGGAAAACAAATGGATTATGAGAGGAAACAGTAAAATGTTCGGAGAAATTATTTCAACATTCTCCTATTATTCTTTAGCTGAGAATGAACAATTAGGCTATCAATAAGAGCTTCACAAAACAGATAACATTTCCATCTGAAATCGTAACGCATCGTGTGTCAGTAGTGATTGACAGATGTCAGACACTCCCTCAGACGCTCCTCTGACTCTGATTGGTTGTTTTGTGTTGGATGTGATGGATTCTCGCAAATCACAGTAGGAGCAGTAGCTGGGACCAATGGAGCTGTTTTTTTTCACAGATTACATGTTTCATGTACTGCTGTCTGGGCATAGGGACAGTTTTAGCAAATATGACAAAAAATTACTTCTATACAAGTTACCCACTGCAACTCTAAGTAGTTTTTGCTCACAGTGGGTGTGATCAGCCTCATTAAAGACTCCACTTAATATTACTAGCAAAGAGGCTGAAGTATAGTGTGGTAAACTGACAAGAGTCAGGGGCAATTAATAATACAAACGCACTTAACTCAGTGTTGATTTGTCAGGAAGCTGCTATTTGTCTTATTGTTGTTCAGGCTATTCAGTTATTGGTGATCGGGCACCGATGGTTCATGTAGTTCATAAGAAAAAATGCATTGAGTTAATGATAGTGATAAAATTTAATTGCATAGCACTTGCCAAGCATAGAGTCCAAATGGCTCACTGAACATCACTGAACATTATAGAAAATAAAAACATAATAGTATTAAAACAGAGCATTAAAATAAAGCAAGAAAAAACAGTAAGAGGAGATGGTGGTAATGAGATTAAAACATCTAAAGGTTATGTCCATGTACTCTTTCTAAATCAGACTTCCACAGAGAGGAAAATATTAGTGTAGGACTGTCTCTCACACCAACTGAAAATGTCCTTCTCCGAGTACTTGGTTAAAGCACCTTTGGCAGCAAGGATGGCCTCAAGTCTTCTTGGAAGTGATCCCACAAGCTTGTCTTTTGGAAGGGTCTCCCATTCTTCTTGGGACAACCGTTCAAGTTTAACCAAGTTGGATTGGGAGTGCTGGCACGCAGCCATTTTCAGATCTCTCCAGAGATGCTTTTGGGTTCAGGTCTTTCCCGAGTTTTCCCAAAGCCACTCCTGTGTCTTCTTAGCGGTATGTCTCGTGTTCCCATGTCAAAATGTAAACCTTCATCCCAGTCTAAGAACCTGAGCACTCTGGAAATGGTTTTCATTCTTTTTTTCCTGTATCAATCTTTCCCTCTATCCTTATTAGTATCCCAGTCCCTGTTGCAGAAAAGTGTCCCCACAGCCATGTACTGCACTGCCATGTGTGGCTGTAGGGATGGTCTTAATTAGGTAATGCTCTGTGCCTGATTTCCTTCCCATACGTCGTTGGGAATTGTGGCCAAATAGTCTACAGAAGAATTTTTCCTTCTCACAGTCTGAAAGCCACCCAGGTGCCTTTTGGCAAACTCCCAGCAGACTGTATGCACCTTGTAGTGAGGATTGGCTTTCTGGCCACTCTACTGTAAAGGCCTGATTTTGACATTGCTGTACTTAAGCTTGTCCTTCTGTAAGGTTCACCCATCTACCCAAAAGAACTCAGGATCTCATTCAGTGACCATCGGCTTATTGGTTTCCTGTCTGACTAAGACCCTTCATCCCTGATTGCTCAGTTGGATCTGGCTGGATGGCCAGATCTAGGTAGACTGTTGGTGGTTCCAAACTCCCTCCATTTGAGGATTATAGAGGCTACCTTGCATGTGGGCACTTGAAGTGCTGCAGAAATGTTCTTATATCCTTCCCCAGATCTGTGCCTTGACACAGTCCTGTCTCGCAGGCCTGCAGACAATTCTCTGAATCTCATGGCTTGCTTCTCACTCTGACTTACAGGCATGTGCCTTTCCCAATTATGTCAATTTAATTAAATGAGGCACAGGTCAAGTCAAACAAGGTCAGTCAAGGCCAACAGGCCAACAACAACCAAAAAATAATTTCCTTCAAAGAAAAACCCAACATGCCCAGTGGTAGCAAGAAAAGAGTGCAAAAAGTCAATATATATTTAACCTGAGTGTGCTGCTCTCTGATGCGCACTAGTCTAAGACAAATACTTGAACCTGGAACTAACACAGTTTATAAGGCCGTTTTTATCTATAAACAACAACAATAAACATTAAATACAAGAAAAATCAGTTGCATTCATTTCTTCTGGCTCTTTATGTAGCTTTTCCAGGGTAATTTACCTGTCGCGGTGTTTTGTTTCATAGTGTCTTATGTTATATTCTTTCATGACAGCCACACTGTCTCCGCACAGAAGACAAACAGCTTTGTCCTTCATATCCGCAAACATACTCTGCCTCCCACCTGCCTTGAAAACCCCTGTTTTCAAAGTCCATCGTCCGTTTAGCCATTTTTCGGGGAGAGAGTAGCTGAAAGTTGACCATAGGTAATGAGCTCAATCAGGCTGCTGATGAACGAGTGGGGCATGGACTCGTGCTCGCGGGCCTTTGATTGATGTGCCAACACACTGGCAGTGCATTGTGGGACTTTTAGTCCTAGTGGTGCCTGCAATATACTGACGGGCCAGCTCTAATAATAATTAGATATTATCATGCGGGCCAAAGAAAATTGACATATGTGAAGTAGGGGCATAAGTTTCATAACAAAGGTCCTTATTTATGCAAATAGGATATTTCAGTCTTTTATTTTTTAAAAGATTAACAAAACACTTCTTTGTCACTGAGGAGTACTTTGTGTAGATTGATGAGAAAAAGGGGAATTACAAGAGGAGTCTGAAACATTAAATGTGGAAAACTTGAAAGGGTCTGACACCTTTCTGTGTGCGCTGTAAACTGGTATTCATAAAGAAAGGCTGGTGAGAATGTACGCACCTCACACAGGCGTCAGACCAGGCATACACCTTTTTAGTTGTGATTTGGTGAAGAGGACTTAATGTAAGTTGAGAGAAGGGTAATATTGTAACGTTCTTGTTTAATCAAGAAATTATGCAAGTGTGTGTTTGAGAAGACAGAAAGGAGAATGAAGGTGGAAGATTGTCTGTTCTACGCAGTGTTTCTAGAAGTTATTAATAACTAACAGCCCAGTTGGGTTGCAGGTCAACCACCCTGGTGCTCCTAGTTATAGAATGTAGTAATGCTGCCTCCAAACAGTGATCGCAAAGTATGATTCAGTGGTCGCAGTCTGGAGCCCTGCTCATTCAAAGTTATTTCCACCTCTGCCTTTTGTGCTTTGAGTCAAAAAATCTGCTCTCCACAAATATCTATAACAGCAGCACTGACTTTCCACTTGTGTGTCAACTTTATGAATCAGTTTAAGATATCATGGTGAAGTGGAATCCTTTACATGGATGGTGTAGTTAATGAGCCTGTGTTGCCGACCCAATTGGAAAGCTCATTTACTAAAATGTCTGACTACTGTGTTAATTCTGTTTCCTACTGCTGTGGATATTACGTGAGTGTGGCAGTCCACCACGCGGTGGAGTGGGGGGTGTTGATGTGCAAAGAAGTGACATCCATTGAATAAGAAATAATTGTGGAACGTAGTATAATTAGAAGCAAGGGCTTTCCAATATGTAAAACTGTTGCTGCTGGGCCAGCATTATCAGTCATTGCCTACTACCTTTGTGTGTGTCCGTTGAGCTTGTTTTTTTTTTTTTTTGCTTTAGTAACCAAGCACAATGGAACATTGTTTTGGTCTGTGCACCACTCTTTTTAACATCCTAACTGGAGAACCTTTGTTTCTGCTCTTAAACTACAAGGAATCATGCAGCTGATTTGTGCATTAGCACAGATACTCTGTATTTGAGTATAGTCCAAAAAAGAAATGCATTAGTTTTGTTGTGACACTGTGTATGCTGTTTTTTGTTTGCTTTTTTTTTTTTTTTACAGTGATGTTATTCTATCACAGTATTGCAAAAAAAAAAAAAATACTCCACTCAAAACATGATTCTACCTCTTTTTACTGTATTGGCAATGTAAGGGAACATATCTGAAGAAAGAAAAAGTGACATTTGCAAACAGCAGTAACAGACACAGACACTAATGCAGCACACAGCAGAGGGGCTTTCCTCTGTGGAGGTAACGTTAGGTCTGGCCATGTGAGACATGAAAAAACAGTTACCCGCATCCAAACTACCACTGTGGTTATTTAAATTGCTGCGTGCTATTGCCAAATTCAACAGGCTCACCAGCAAAATAAAAGTACAACTACACCAAACAGCAAAACTTGCAGGTTCTAAGTTTGACCCTTGACCCTCCGTTTTGAAATGAATGCTTCTTTGTGTATTGGCCCTCAAAGTAGTCCAAAGTAAAATAATTAGCGCACACATATAGCTGAACCCCTAAATTCCACTGGGTGCGTAACATCCATGTACTGTCTGTGACGCGTCAGAAGGAGCTCATTGCTGCCATCTTTGACAAGGCATACAGTTCCATCCAGGGCACCCTGTCTCCATTTCAGAAGCACCCCAGAGGCGGGTCACTGCTCTGCACCACGGGGAATGCGCGGTGAGTCCATCTTCAATGGACAACTCATCAGTCTGCACATGGTAGAAGTGCAAATATTTAAGTAAAAATTGACCAAAAAATGCTCGGCATGTCAGCAAAATCAGGCAGGCAAAATGCTCTGCCTCTAAAATGTGCCTGGTGGGGTTTTCAGCCGCCTTGAGGACATACAATAAAAACACGTTGTTGACGCAATGTCACAGAGCATCTTCAGGGTAAGAGTTTTTCAGTCGTTATCATCAAGCTAATCCACTAGATCTCCATGTCATCGGGTGCTGGGAATAGATGAAGTCGCTTGTGTTTGTTCCTGCAGCAAACAACAGAGAAGTTGCCGTGCTTTGCTTGTAGTGTTACCTTCCACGCCTTCATGTTATTGGAGTAGGTGTTATAGCCATAAAATAGTTGTTAACATGCATGTTATCACAGCCACATTAAAGCACATTATTTTTAAAATGCCAAAACATTTATTGCGGTCATGATGGTATTGGAAATCCATGTTGTGGTAGAGCATGACTCTGGTATACCACGCACCCCTAGACCATGCCACATTAGCCTCCTCAGGTGGGTCCACTACCCACTGTGGCTCAGTTTGTCAGGGGGATTGTACTGTTGAATGTGGGCTTTTACTTGTACCGATTTAGAAGGAATTTTGGGACTCTATTGTGTGCAGTGAACCCCATCTCTCTCTGTCAGACAGTAAGAATAAATGGCTTAATAAATGCAAGTTTAACTTGTGTGAAATTATCAGACCAGGCATGTGAAGTTTCTTTGACGATTTGTCATTTTGTGTAAGTGGGTGCAGCGAGGGTGCCATGCTGGGCTCTCGAGGATCATGGATTATGTCATTGTGTGTGTGTGTGTGTGTGTGTGTGTGTGTGTGTGTGTGTGTGTGTGTGTGNTGTGTGTGTGTGTGTGTGTGTGTGTGTGTGTGTGTGTGTGTGTGTGTGTGTGAGCCAGTGACCAGTAAGCTCAGTGCTCTGCTGTTACATCCTGTTATACAGGAGAAGGGCTTCATGCTGATATGCACTTGCTATTGTTGTCATAGCTACACAATGAGTGGGTTCAATTGGACGCTTTTGTTTGTTTTGTTTTAGTATGCTCTTGTCTCTGTACTTGTACTAATTTGTTTCAGTATTGTTAAGAGATGAGTTTAAAATGTATTGCTAACGTAATGGCAGCATTTCAGCTCTTGTCTACTCTATACTAGATTGTGAAGCCAACCCTGCAGGCATAGACCAGATACTGGAACACTTGCAGACACTGGATTATTAATTTTCAGCCAGTGAATGACAGTTCCAGTCTTTCTCCAAAACATCACTGTGAAACTTTTCATCTCTAAAGAAGACAAATATCAATGGGTTGCAAGAGCCACAATTTTAGTCAGGCAGTAACGGACATTATTACCTCTTTCTTAGCAAGCTGTAAACTGTAAAATGATTATCATTATTGTCGTCGGCGTCTGCAGCTACTTGCCGATCTTTTATATGTTTTAAGTGACTTTCAACTATCTGCTCGGACCTCAACTGTTTTTACTTATCGGCACCGACTGGATTCTGTCTTTTAATCACTGGATGTGCGAGCAGTGAGGTTTTTTATGAACCCAACACTACCTGACTGTCTCTGACAGCGTGGGAAAACTCCTGCCAGCTGACAGCCAGCTGGGCCTGCACTTTCCCCGTGGCCTAGGCTACCCGACATATCCTAAAGGCTGTTCCTGGTGAAACTCGCACAGCCTTCAACATGGTCAGCTCCCTGACTTTATCTGAGATCAAAGGACCTCAGCTCCCGGCTAGCTCTGCTGGAGCCTCCAGAGCCCACCAGCCAACATAGGGAGGTGATCCAAGGCGACGAGGACCCATCACCCGGTTGTTCCAACTGGGCTTCGGTGGTGAGGGGCAACAGAGGTTGGTCCTTTCCCCTCTTCGACTCCCTGGATGATACCACAGACCTGGAGCTGTCTAACTTTTTCAGCCCTCTGGCTGCTCTGCCGGAGTCGCCCCCCCCGATCACTGAATGTGACTCTTACTAACAGAGAGTCACTGCAGGGTGCCAGTAAAAGGATTAGGTCCCTGGCTAGCAAGTCCAGCTCAAGAGCTGCCTCTCCTTCAGACAAGCACCAGCGACTGTGTAGTCCCTCACCGGAGGACAGTGATACAACTCCCACAGCAACAACCGCCTCAGCGGCTCCCCAACCTCCACCTCACCACAGCTCCACCGGCCAGGGTGCTTCGACCGCTGCGACTGCTCTCCCACCACCATCGCTCCTCCATGATCCCACCAACCGGGGTGCTGCGCTACTCGACCCGTGGCAGACAACCATCTCTGAAGCTCATCCAGCCAGCATACGGAACACGGCCGGTGGGCTTCCACCAAAACTCTCTGTTAACAATTCCAGTGTGGTAAGCAGCAATCCAGAGATCTTGATAATCGGTGACTCTGTCATCAGGTATTTGACTCCCCCAGGTGCTGTTACTTACTATCTCTCTGGTGCCAAAGTAGTCGATCTAATCAAACTTGTCCCGACTCTCGTTGATCTACATCCCACTGTCAACTTTGTTTTGCGCACGTCAGAACACATGACGTAATGGACAGAAACTCCAGCAAACTACACGCAGATCTTGAATCTTTGTGTAACACAATTGAGAGTCCGGGGAAACCCTGTGTGATGTCTGGCCCCATTCCAACTCTCTCTAAAAACTCTGAATGCTTTAGCCGTCTCCTCAGTCTCCACCACTGGCTCAAAAATTTCTGTTCTGCTACAGGATGTAACTTTATTTCTAACTTTGACTACTTCTGGACAAACTCGAGTCTGTATAGAATGGATGGTGTGCATCCCAACAAAAAGGGAATAAAGCAGTTAACCACAAATTTTGTCCAGTTAATAGCCTTTTCTCTCTGATACAAGCCACGGCATGACTTAATCCAGGTTTCTACACCTTCCCCCAATACATGTAATCCTACTATTATGAGTCCTGCCAAGCTATGTGTTGACTCAGAGCCAAAATCTAAATTTTCTAGTTTGTCAGCAAACCGCCTGAAGATAGCTCTCCTTAATGTCAGATCCCTTTCTAATAAAACCTTTATTGTCAGTGATATCATACCATCTCATCAGGTTGACTGTTTTCTCCTCACTGAGACTTGGTTTGAAGAAACTGGAAGTAAAGAGTTGATTGAGGCCTCACCATCCAACTTCTCATTTTTACACTCTACCAGGACTAAAGAGAGAGGAGGTCGTGTTGCAGCAGTTTTTTTCAGATTCCTTATCATGGAAACATATCTCTTTTGGTTGTTATTCCACATTTGAATACCTTGCTTTTATAATGAGATCCCTGCAGCCCTGCCTAGTTCTCATAGTGTCTCGTCCGCCACGACTCAATAAAGGTTTCCTAACGGAGTTTGGTGAACTTTTATGTAAAATCACTGTCGAATATGACTCAATTCTTATCTCTGGTGATTTTAATATTTACATTGATGTTGCTTTTGACAGCTTTGCGAACCAGTTCTCAGACATCTTATCATCGTTTGAATTTGTTCAACACATTGCTGAACCAACACATAATCAGGCCCACACCCTTGACTTGGTCATTTCCAAAGGCCTCAATGTATCCCCAGAATATGTATAGGATGTGGGCATTTCTGGTCACTTTTGTGTATTTTTCAATGTCACCTTATTGACTAAATTTGTACCTGGCCTAACAATAGTTAAAAGACCGGCTATCCATGCAGAGACCTCTGACATGTTTGTTGCCAGCTAGATTAAGTCTGGCATGTCTGACACGTCACAGTCTGGTTATAATGTGTCTTTCCTGTCCTCCTGTGACAATTTGGTCAATAGTTTTAATATGTCAGTGACCCAAATTATGGACAATATTGCACCTGTAAAAACTAAAGTAATATGTGGCAGAAATAAAGCACCTTGGAGGAACAAAGACAAGGCACTTAAAAGAACCCGTCGCCAACTTGAACGGAAATGGCGCAAGTCGAAATCCCAGACTGATTAAATAAGTTATAGGGACATACTTAGTAAATATAACAAAGAAGTTAAAAGATCTAGACACCATTATTTTTCTCACATTATTAACAAAAACTCTAACAATTCAAAGGTGCTGTTCAACACTATCGATAGGCTGGCCAACCCACTTAGACAAATTCCTGCTGAGCTCCACCCCCTGGAGAAATGTAATGAATTTGCCACCTATTTCATGAACAAGATTTCACATATCAGAGACAACATTGTTGCTTCCTCTGTTGATGATTGTCTGCACTCTGTGTCCGCTCACCACTATACTGCTAGCACTCTGTCTAATTTTTCTCAGACTCAGTCTAGTGAGCTTCTAAATGTGGTGCAGCACCTCAGCCCTCACCTCAGCACCATGCCCACAAAGTTATTTAAAAATGTTTTCAGTTGTTTGGTTGAGGATGTTCTTGGGATTGTTGAAGCCTCCCTACATTCAGGAATTTTTCCATCATCCCTAAAACATACTATTGTAAAACCACTGTTAAAAAAGAGCAATCTCGATCCACTGGTCAAACCTTCCTTTCCTAGGGAAAATACTTGAAAAGGTCGTTTATAAACAACTGCACCAATACCTGTCTTATAATAATTTGCTTCATACATATCAATCCGGTTTCACACCAAACCATAGTACTGAAACTGTTCTGATCAGAGTCAGTAATGATCTTAAGATCGCCAAAGACAACCACGAGCTTTCCATCTTGGTTCTTCTTGATTTCAGTGCAGCGTTCTATACTGTAGACCATGCCATTCTCCTAAACTGACTAGAACACCACTTAGACCTTAAAGGCACAGTACTTAACTGGTTTGCTACATACCTTACAGGACAATCTTTTTCTGTGACTATTGGCAACTTTGAATCAAATCAGTTCAGCCTTTCGTATGGTTTACCCCAGGGGTTAATTTTAGGCCCCCTACTGCTCCCCCTTGGGTCCCTAATACAACAGTATAACATCTCCTATCAATCTTATGCTGACGACACACAGCTATATCTGTTAATCTGTTACTTAATCGGGACAAAACAGAGATACTGCTGGTGGGCCCAAAGGCCTTGAGACACCAGATACAGTCTTTGTTAACTCCCCTGTCTATTACACCATGTGAGCATGTCAGAAATTTGAGAGTGATTCTAGACTCCAACCTTAATTTTCAAAAGCACATCTCTAACATCTCCAAAACAGCATTCTACACCCTCAGAAATATCTCAAAACTGAGATGTCTCCTGTCCAAGTCAGACTCCGAAAAGCTGGTCCACTCCTTTATTTCCAGTAGACTGGACTATTGTAATTCCGTATATGCCAGTTTACCAAGCTTCCTATTAAATAAACTTCAGCTAATTCAGAATACAGCAGCCAGAGTGCTAACAAAAACTAAAAGGTCTGAACATATTACTCCTTACCTATCACTTCTCCACTGGTTTCCAGTAAAATATAGAATTGATTTTAAAATACTTCTCATTGTTTTTAAATGTTTTAATGGCCTGTCACCCTTGTACATTTGTGACATTTGTGCTGACTGATTACACACCTGAGAGGTCCCTCTGATCATCAGACAAAGGGCTACTCACAGTACCAAGAATACACCTCAAAGCAACTCATGGTGCCTTCAGCTATTATGGTCCCACTCTTTGGAACTCTCTTCCCTTATGAAATTTGGTCAGCTCCAACAGTGTCAACCAACCAAGCTAAAGACTTTCTTTTTTTAAACAAGCTTTTAATTAAGGTTCCCATGTGAGAGTACTTACAGTTGGTTTGCCAAAATGAGAAACTGTATCTCGTCTGTCTCCTATCAAATATTGTTTGTTTCCTATCATCCTTATTCTAATCCTATCTGTCTTTTTACTGTGTCAGGATCCAGTGTTGTATGTGTTTTATCGTGTCCTTTGTCTTTCTGGATCATGTAAAGCACATTGAGTCTATGCCTGGCGTATGAAATGTGCTATATAAATAAATTACTTACTTACTTGCTTGATTTTTGCAGACAGTGATAACTGTCACTCACATGTTAATTCTAGTTGACCAAATTGTAGGCTTTTGTCTGCTTAGCAGGCACATCTCAAGTCTCTTATTTGATCATTCCTGGCTTAAACTGGAATGGGGTTGTCAGTCCTGGCATCCAGAGCTCAAGCTATCTCCATCTTTGATGCTTCTCCAGCCATGTCCTTTATGTTTGTGGTGTGCCCTTCAGTTTGGAATAAGTGTATCTTTAACAATAAATTGCTTATGACACTAACATTTACAGAACTGATTAAACTTCAGAAAACTGTTTTATTTCAGTACAGGTTGTTAACACAAACAGCTTCTGAAATATAGGATGGGCATAATTTTCCAACTGCAAGATGCAGTCTGTGCCCAAAGCACTGCAGTTTTGTCCTTTCAGGGCAGCAGCTTTCACCGTGTCCATTGTAGCTTCATGATATTCCACTTGTAACAGCTGTGCATCAACTTGTGCCTTGTGTTTCTTGTAAACCTCTGGGGTAGCAACTTGAGCAAAATAGGTCCGTGATGGTATCACATACTGCTTGTCAAGCAACCAGATCATTTTAGTAAACCTTCTGTAGTAACTATAAGTGCATTAGTCATTTCTCTCTGCTACTTGGAAACTTCATCATATGGTGCAACATTGGAAAAGACATCTGAAATAAGATTTTTACGGATTATAGTGAATCTGGCTTTGCACTTGTCATACAGAGCTTTGTTGTGCCGTTTTAAATGACTGAACAAATTAGTTGCATTGCCTCATGTTATGGGAACCATTGCAAGGACAATGACAAAGTAACTGTTTTGGTCGACATAAAACATAAATCCATACAACTGATATTGCATTTGTCTTTCTCTTGTTCCTCACTCATCTCACTGCACACAGAGCCTTAATGTCACCCACTCAACAAAAGTGTATAAAAGAGCCCCTCAGTCAAAGTAAATTGTATACATTTTATTTTGTATCAAGCAGCAAAAATGGTATGAATGGTGTGTTTGTGTTGACATTGACTCACTTGAAATTAGTGTTGAGTGTTATGATGGCTTATGTCATGCGATGGTATAGATGTGTCCACTGGTAGAGATGTTGCAATAGCAATTTCCACTGCAGGAGCTATCGCTTATGCTACATTTACACACTTAACCCTGCTACACAGCGAGCCAGTGGGCTAGAGTACGAAGCAGTAACACTTGTTGCACAAAGTGTAACTGCTTCATACTCTGTTCTGCTTGTCTGTATATTACTTTCCACTCTTTCTTTGACATTGCCGGAACATCCAAAAGCATGTAGCATTGATATCAACACAAAAGTAGTCGTCATTATGGATGAGTCCTCTGTGTCGGACATGAATAAATGTGCTACATGTGTGAAAGAGCAGCTCTGGACAATGTCCTGTTTCACGAACTGCTTTAGTGTCTTTGCAGCATGATGTTACGTGTCACTTGATTTAGGCAGCACGACAGCGGCACGTTCTCATGTGACAAGAGAGTGACAGTTGGTAGCGATAATACTAAAACAAAAGTGTTTTTGTTTGTTCTTTTCTTTGGACTTGGACGTCTGGGGTGGGGAATTGAACTTTCATCAAGATTAATTTATTTATATTAACGAACTGAACTTAACGAAAATCCTAATGTTTTAACCGAGTGTGTGTGTTTTTTTGTGATTTTGTTTTGAATTGTTTGTAGGTGACTGCGCTGTCTTCGTTTGAGCCATCCCACAGCGGACATGATTTATGTTTGTTTTTCATTAATATTCTGGAATCAGAAGTTGCTGGAGCACTTTTGTTACGTAATAATTTCAACATTAATTTTGGTTGTGGTTTGATTTGTGTCTGTGCTTTAAATCTATGTGTTTAGTTTATTTAAATAGTCTCTGGGGGTGACCTGACATCGCGCACATCCAATCCGCCCGTGATGTAGAGTAGAGCGTAGGTAGCCTTTCCCCTTAGGTTTTCTTATGAGTAGGGAGAATTCTTACAATGCAGCCCAAATTTCTGTACAGGTGACTGTTCTATTTTTGATCAGTCAACGATGGTTGACTAAAAAAAACAACTACTATATATAATTTTGATGCTTGGAAAGATAGTGAGCTGTGTGATACAATGGGTGGTCTATTTCTACACAATCAAGCTGCCTTCACATCATATAGAAAAGTAAACATGTAGCTCTTTGGTTGTGTAGAGTAAATGACTGACAGCTGGTCGAAAGGGAACAGGATGTTGAATCTTCCTGTTCAGTTTTTAAGCACACCATAGAATTGTTGTCAGCTTATCATTTTAGAAGTGCTGAATGTGCTGGGGTTGTGAAGCAACTGTCCATTCAGACTGGGAAACTAATATTAGCGCAAGCAGTAAAGGTTCAGAGTCAGTAATGTCTGCTAAAGTAAGTTGACGTTTGGACATGGTTTTCACTTTTTTGTGTGTAGGTCAGTTTGAAACACAAGTGGCTGTTTACAAATGAGCTGCGATCTGATTGGAGTAAACCCCCAGCAGGCTTGTCTGAGCTGGATAAATCTGTTAGACTGCAGTAGCAATACCACTGCTTTTTTGCAGGGAGAGCAGCAGTCTTTTCTTCTCAAATATATTAAATTCTGTTTAGATAAATGATTGCTCAAACAAATCTCCTTTGTGCTCTGGTATTTCCAGGATATGAAGTATTGGTTGTCATCAGGCATTTGGCCGTAGAGCCATGTTTCTTTCTGTCTCTTGCTCTTGCTGAATGTCTGCTGCTGTAACACCCCACTGTGTTAGTCTCATTTATCAACTGGCATGTCAACAATCCATATCCACAGCTCCCCCAGCTGCATATCTGTAGATGTGTTGCCACTGCTTTATTAATGGATTATGCCAAAACCATAGATGAAAGATTAGTCTACAATGATGCAGTGTGCCGACAGGTGGTTTTGATAGTGGACTAATCGGCCATTTCAATATCTATGTCAATATCTGGCAATTACGAAAACACCAGAAGAGGAAGAACTTGTGAGATTTAGCACTTAACCGTTAAGCTAACTACTCAATTTCCCACCAACTGACACTGACACTTTCTATTTTAGCATGCTGTAACGTTAGCTGAGACTTTGGGAAATGGACGCATTTGCACCTTTTCCACATCTGGCTAGAATGCAACTATAGCCATTTTTTTTTTTTTTTTTTTTATATATATCTCATTGTCACAGTCATACCTGACTAACCATTGTTTCAATGTTGATGTATTGAGTCATGTGGTGATACTGAGTTTGTCACTATGGCACAGCTCTGGTGGAAGAATGAGAAAAGGGGATGACATGATTGTGACAACACTGATTATTTTCAGATTTGCCATAAATCAGAATCAGAATCAGAATCAGAAAAAACTTAATTGCCAAGTACGATTTTACACATACAAGGAATTTGTTTTGGTGATGTTGGTGCATGACAATCTTCTAAAAATAAACTATTAAAAAGTAAAAAATATAACAATATAAATATGTATGCACAGTTTTTTTCCGAATGTTCACAAATGTGCAAGAAAGGAAATCCAACCTGAGCGTTAATGTAACGCATAGAGTTATGGTAATGTCTGTGACAAGTAGAGGCAGAGGTGGAGTGTGAAGAGTGTCAGGAGGGGTTCCGGGCCTTGTTAATAAGGCTGACAACAGACGGGAAAAAACTGTTCTTGTGGCGTGAGGTTTTGGTCCTGATGGACCGCAGCCTACTGCAGTGGCAGTAGTGTACCAGTTGGTGATGGAGGAGGTGAGGATGGACTCAATGATGGCTGTGTAGAAGTGCACCATCATTGTCTTTGGCAGATTGAATTTCTTCAGCTGCTGTAGGAAGTACATCCTCTGCTGTGCTTTCTTGATGAGGGAGCTGATGTTTGGCTCCCACTTGAGGTCCTGGGAGATGATAGTTCCCAGGAAGCAGAAAGACTCCACAGTGTCAATAGTGGAGTCACAGAGGGTGATGGGGGCAGGTGAGGCTGAGTTCTTCCTGTAGTCCACAACCATCTCCACTGTCTTTAGAGCGTTGAGCTCTAGGCTGTTCTGGTTGCACCAGGTCACCAGATGGTCAACCTCCCACCTGTAGGCGGACTTGTCACCATCAGAGATGAGTCTGATGAGGGTGGTGTCGTCCGCAAACTTCAGGAGCTTGACAGACTGGTGACTGGAGGTGCAGCTGTTTGTATACAGGGAGAAGAGCAGAGGAGAAAGAATGCAGCCCTGGGGGGATCCGGTGCTGATGGTCTTTGAGTCGGAGACGTGTTTCCCAGCTTCCCAGCTGGCGTAGGTTCCTGTGGAGTCCAGGTGCTGGAGGATGAAGTGGAGGGCCAAGTTGACTGCATCATCTACAGACCTGTTGGCTCTGTAGGCAAACTGCAGGGGGTCCAGGAGAGGGTCGGTGATGTCCTTGAGGTGTGAGAGCACAAGGTGCTCAAAGGACTTCATGACCACAGAGGTCAGGGCGACAAGTCGTTAAGTTCTGTGGTCCTTGGCTTCTTGGGAACAGGGATGATGGTTGAAGACTTTAAGCAGGCTGGCACGTGACACGTCTCCAGGGAGGTGTTAAAAATGTCTGTGAACACTGGAGATAGCTGATCAGCGCAGTGCTTCAAGGCGGATGGGGAGACAGAATCCAGAGTCCAGCTGCTTTCCGGGGGTTCTCTCTCCTGAAGAATTTGTTGACTTCCCTCTCATGGATGGAAAGAGTCGTCACTGAGGTGGATGGGGGGGGACCTTTAAGGTGGACATTGGTGGAGGTGACTGGAGCTGGAGCTGTTGGGAGGTGTCGTGGGGGGGTGGTTGCTGGACTGTCCCTTTGTCTTTCAAAGCGGCAGTAGAACTCATTCAGGTTGTTGGCTAGGTGTCGGTCGTTGATGGAGTGGGGGGCTTTAGGCTTGTAGTTTGTGATCTGTCTGAGCCCTTTCCAGACAGATGCAGAGTCGTTAGCTGAGAACTGGTGTTGGAGCTTCTCAGAGTACAGTCCTTTAGCCTCTTTCACCGCCTTGCTAAATTTGTACTCCGCCTCTTTGAATCTGTCTTTGTCCCCACTCCTGAAGGCCTCTTCCTTTGCCAACCTTAGCTTTCTGAGTTTGGCTGTGAACCAGGGTTTGTCATTGTTGTAACTCACCCTGGTGCATGATGGAACACAGCAGTCCTCACAGAAGCTGATGTAGGACGTCACAGCCTCCGTGTACTCATCCAGACTGTTGGTAACATCCCAGTCAGTAGAGTCCAAACACGCCTGGAAATCCTCCACCGCTTCACTGGTCCACTTCCTTGATGTCCTCACTACAGGTTTGCAGAGCTTTAGTTTCTGCCTGTATGCAGGAATCAGGTGGACCATGACGTGGTCAGAGTGGCCCAGTGCAGCGCGGGGGACGGCATTGATAAGCATCCCTGACTGTGGTGTAACAGTGATCCAGAATATTCTCCTCTCTGGTCGGGCATTTAATAAACTGTCTGTATTTAGGGAGTTTGTGGGTGAGGTTACCTTTGTTAAAGTCGCCAAGGTCAATAACTAAAGAGTCCAGGTTGGTCCGCTCCACACACAGTATCTGGTCGGCGAGCATGCGCTGTGCGTCCTGCACGTTGGCCTGCAGCGGGATGTAAACGCCAACCAGAATGGATGAGGCAAACTCATGGGGTGAATAAAAAGGCTTACAGTTAATGATGAAAGATTCCAGGTCAGGAGAACAGTGCTGCCGGATCACTGTCACGTCGTTGCACCAACCACTGTTGATGTAGAAACAGATTCCTCCACCTTTAGTTTTGCCAGAAAGTCTTTAATATGTGTATATGTTTCCGTTTTTATTAAACATACTCTGTTTCTGTTTTTTTTTGTTTGTTTTTTTCCTCAAGGGCAATTAAGGCGTTCCAGGAGGTGCTTTACATTGACCCCAGTTTCTCAAGAGCTAAAGAGATTCATCTGAGACTGGCGCTCATGTTCAAAGTCAACACAGACTACGAGTCAAGCTTAAAGGTAAATCTCAATGATGTTTATTTTGGTTCAGGTCAAGCAGGACCTGATAAGGTTTAGAAGCAGTTATAACCCTGCATCTTTTCAGGTTTGTTGTGATTTGTTCTTTGCAGTGAATTTATTATAAATTATCAATAACTGCACTGATCTGTCAAAATATGTTTGGATTGAAGTGCTTTATCTTCATCAATGAAGGATATAAAAGCACTGTAAGTTAATTGTATAATAATCTCAGTCACAGTTCAAAAGTTCTAGGAATACCAAATGCAATTTTATTAGAATATTCAGTGTAGATGGATATGTTCAAGATAAATGTACACAAAGTAAAAAAAATGCAGTAACATGCTGTAATTTTGAACAGAAATATTTTCACTGAAATAGCTATTTATGTCATTCAAAAAGAATCTGACTTTTTAGTGACTACTCCAGACTTATTTTTACAAAATGTAAAATTTGACTTGCCAACACAGAATGTTGATGGCTTCAAACAGACTGTTCTTCAATGAATGACAGCAACATAAACAGAGTGGAATTATTTTCGGGTAGAGTGGTCATCCACTTATCAGAAAGTCTGCAGTCCACATGTCGAAGTATCTTTGGGCAAGTTACTGCACTCCAAATTGCTCCTGATGCTGTGCCATCGGTGTGTGAATGGTTAAGGCTCGTAGTGAGCAGGTGGCCAAGCTAGCTTTGTGTGAGTGGGTGAATGCACACTTGTGTTGTAAAATTGCTTTGAATGGTCAGCGTACTGGAAAAGCGCTATATAAAATACAGTCCATTTTACCATTTAGCCATAAAAGCCTTCTTCCTGGCTTAATAGACGTGATCTTCCTAGTTGTCAGATTAGCAAAGACTGGTGGATCATCTGTCCTGTCTGTCTTAGCTAAACCCTGTCTTCTTTCTCCTGACATGCGTGAGCTGTAGATGTCCAGGCAGTAACAAAGAGCCTTCTGTCTGGAGCCTATGGATCCCCTGTTGCCTGAGAGTCCTGTTCCCTTTAAGGACAGACTGCGATCTGATCCTGGGCTTTAGACATTCTGTCACAGGAGTTTTTATTATGTGTTTTGGTGCATTAGCACGCTATTGAGCCTTACAGAGCATTGTGTTTCTTTTAAACTTAGAAGCTTTGTGATTAATGGAATACTTCCTGTTCTCTAATTATGGTATTTCTTTAGAGGAGTATGTTATTATAATTCAATTTTAATTTTCTGGCACAGTTCCAACAAGAAAACTGAGGCTGTTCCAATTGATTATAATTAACAAGTGTTCATAGTATGTCTACCATTTTACAATTGCAGTCAAGATTGTGCAGTGTCTAGGAGATGATGCACTGTATATGCAGTACATCTGTGTGTGTTGATGCTAGTAGTGTCACAGTATAAAGTAAAGTAGGTTGCACATGTTGCATGTCCTCACTCTGGCTTTGCTGCATCCCTGCCTGCCTGGTGCACAGTGCAAGATCTTCAAATCTTAGCTGATTTTTAAAAGTGGGAGACCACAGACATAACCACAGATTTAACAGATTTTTATTGTTTAATCGTGAAAATGTACACACCAGACCATTTAGTCAAGACTCAGGAACCTTTATACTAAAAGATGTCAGAGTGGTAAATTCGGGAAATTCACTTGAGCAAATGGAAAATGGACTGTCGTTGTCAGCTTGTTGCACTTTGTGCTATATTATGAACCAAAAAACATGGCTGAGAAGACGAATTTAACATTGCATAGACATTTTGCAACGCAAGCTGGATGTGCCAGACAGCAACATCTGATTAGTGACGCTTCCTGGTTAGCTCGCTCTCACTGGCTGTTGCTGTTCCTTTCAAACTACAGGACTGAATTTGAAATGGGGAGACTCTGATCCAGTCAATATTATTAAGATTATGTCTGTAAACAGGGCTGTCAACCAATATTCTAAATTCAAATTTATATTTGAATTGGAAAAAAAATCCAACGTTCATTTGTGAAAATTAATATCGCAATGTGGAAAAAAGCAGCACCACTGTGGCAGCTGCGTTGAAAGCACTATATGACAGACAGAAAGCACTTTCTATTTGCCAGCTTCTCTGGTATCTGCACACACTCTCGCTCCTCTCCCAGTTCTGTGAAATACGGGTTTATTCCCAATCCAGACTTAGTGATGATTGTTGGAACAGTGAAACGAGGAACCAAGAAAGTTTTGTTGAGTTTTATTTTGTTTTGTCATGTTTGAATGAAGTGTGTTTTACGATGATAAAATTACTGTTCTGTGAATGGAGTCTGGTGGCTCTGGTGTGAATGCATATAACACCTGTTTCTGGTTAACAAAATGGATCTACTCTTCAACAAAAAAAATATCTCTGTAGGGATTCTTTCCCTAATGTCATCAGACGATTATTATAACAATCGGAGCCTGTCAGTGGCCAAAACACTTTTAGTGGACGTATATGGATGGTGCACAAACACCAGGAGTAATTAAATTGTAGCGTGTTTCATGGCTGACAGCTGCTGCACTCTTGTTCAATACTGAAAAAATCCTCGAAAATTGTTGTCTCCATTAGTCACTTGGACACAAAAACACAAGAAAATAGGGTCCATAATCAAATATGTGACCAGAATTCCTCCGGTTTGTCCTGGACCTGTGGACACCAGCACCAACTGGCACACACAACGTCACTGGCATTGATTGAAAATGTAATGTAGGTCAAGCTCAAATGGGTGCACAGAATAGGACATTATTGTATTTTTTTATTGTGTAATGTGTGGGTATGTAGATCTTTTAAGATAAGATGATCATGTTGAAATAATATACAAGTTGCATGTCTTGCATTGTAGTGGTTTTCCCTCTTAAGGACGTAATGTGCAAAGTAGATATTTGAATGGTTTGAACCTGTGTGTTTTTTTTTTTAGAGGAAATATTCGAATGTCACTTTTGGCCAATTTTGACAGCCCTTCTGTAAACCCCTCACGACGGAATCATTTGGGCAGATTAACTGTTCAGACCAGCCTCCAATCAGGAACACCCCTGTGATTGTTAGGAGAGGAGAATTGGACCTAAAACCTGCCCAATTATTCTCTAGTGTGGGGCCAGCAGTAGTCCTGGCTCAATGCCAGCAACAAACAAACACACACACATACACACACACACACACACACACACACACACACACACACACACACACACTCACACTCACACAGAATTTCAGAAACATATGCACTGCACACACGACTGCCCCAGTTATCTACAGGGAGGGGTGGGTGCATGTTTAGAGGAGCAGAGATTAAATAAAGGTAGAGGAGGAATGGAAATGTGAAGGGTAAAAAGAAAATTGTTAGGAACAATAGTTTTCTGCAGATGATGAGTGTGGGGTGGGAGGGAATGTAGAGACAGATTTTTATGAAGGATGCATGTTTCATGGTGCTTCCTCTTAATTCATCCCCCTTTCCCTTGAGCACATTGGAGAAGAGTAACCGATGGAGAGATTTTCTTCTGAGAATATATTGTAACCTAATTAGGAGCCTGCCATTGTAGTTTGGTATATAACTGCACCTAGCTCATATTCTTTACCCAGGGTATACATAGACACTCATATAAGCTTCTTTCCATTATTGGCTGCTAATTTAGCCAATGAGAGAAGGGGAAATTAGATTGTTTGTGCACTGTATATTGGTAAGGAGATGAGTTGGCTGTCTCTGTAGAGCCATGTATGCATAGAGAAGAGCTTTGAGATGCTAAAGGAGGTGAGATAGAGGAAGGGGGCAGACAGGGAGAGGTGCTGTGTGCTGCCTATTCCAGCTTTGAGGTATTGTGTGTCATCTCTCCGCACTCTCCACTGCAGCCGTCTGCTGAATAGTAATCAGTGACACCGGGATAGAAAGGGGGAACAAGGGGGAGGGAGGGAGAGGGACAGAAAGGATGATAGCGGAGAGGTGGAGAGAGAGTGAGGAAGGCAAGACATGGGGAGGGAGGTGGAATGCCAAGCTGACAATCCTGCTGCATTATCTGCCTGGTGGTAGAGCAAGTGTGAAAGAGAAGGAAGGGAAGGATAGAAGAGACAGAGAGAGAGATCTACAGGAGAATGCAGTGGGGTTCCAAGAGGAGTGTGATGTACCAGAAATCTAGGTAACGCATTTGTGTGTGTGTCTATTTGAGTACTTTCTCTAACATTGAGGTATCTGGCTGTGATGTGTGTCTGATGTTTTGTGGCTCATAGCTCTGCTTAAAAGGTGTTTATTCTAAGCAGAATGCTCTGTTTTTGTGTGTGTGCACATGTGCAAGTGTGTGAAGCTCCACTGGCCCAGAGTGAAACACACAAAGACAGATCCAGTTGGATAGTTCTTAATTTTCCTGTCTGACATTGACTGTCTGTAAAGCTGCAGCTGCAGGGCTACAGTCTTCTCCTTTAGGTCTATGTGTTTGTGTGTAACAGCTATCTTTTTCTTCAGCCTAGATGACAGACACTGATATTTTGCCTTTAATGTTACAGCATTTCCGTTTTTCTTGTATGAAATCTGCTGCAGTTGACGAGTGGAGTATGGCCACACCAGCAGTACAGTCTGTTCTCTAAGTGTGTGCTGTATTTTTGTATGGAGATCCTAGTTTCAGTAAGCTCTCGTATTCAAGAGCTGTGAGTTTTTACTGACTCACTATAAGAGACACTGATGGTGCCTTTTTAAATGCATGAAGCTCTGTGTGACTGCATTGGGTCATTGTGCAGCCTAGTAACTGCAATGGAACCTCTCAGTTTGAAGCCACCTATTGGCATTTGAATACTCCCTTTTTAAAACTGTGAAATTTTGCTCAGCTCAGATAGTCGTACCAGCAGGTGAAAGGCACCTAGGTTTGCTCTGCACAGTTGTGATTCCCTGAAGTTCTACCGTACATATGACATCCATAAAGTATAAGCTCAAAATAATAGTGGCTTACCAACTTGTCAACAGAGAGGGAAGTAATAGTTGTATTGAAGTCCAATAGTGGTTAGGAGAAAGCCAGAAATGACAGCCCATAGAGTTGCCTTTGTAGCTGTATGATGTACTCATGGGCTAATCTGTTCAATCACTCGATGGAGATACTGGCTGGTAGCATGCCACGCCTTGGCAGCCAGGCTAAGGCTCTGCAGACATCTTCCTTATCTAGCCATGTTGTCTTAAGCTCAGATGAATGGAATAGGATGGCATTATAACTCCTGAATATCACTCTCTTTTTGAGGACTCTGTACTCTGGTTGGGCACGAGGAAAGAGGCAAGTTTGGAGCAACAAGAGTGATCCAGAGACAAGAATATCTCTGGTTCCGCCCCTCCAGCTGTCAGTGTCCTCTCATGTTACGGTCAACAAGGTTCATACATGGTTTGTTGTGGATCTGTTGGGGCTTTCAGTAAACAAGATGGGATGGAGGAGAATAAAAATTTCTCAGTGATTTCCTTTAAAGCATCAAGACTTACAAGCAATAAAGCAAGTGCTTTATGTTGTTAATATTACCAGTTGTAATTATGTGATGTTTATTTTTATCCTGCAGTCACTTTTTGTATTAGTGACTTGAATGTGCAGACCTTTGATGATGTGAAAGTTTATGTATTTCTTTCCCTCATAAAATGGCTCTTTCCTTCTTTGCAGCATTTTCAGCTGGCTTTGATCGACTCCAATCTCTGCACTTTGTCGAAAGCTGAAAGTAAGTAGTATTGTTATATTTACCACAGGCCACATGGAAACCAGCCATGGCCTGCTGTGAAATGTAATATTTTATCTGATGTATCAGCTTGTCTTTGGTAGGTAACACATATTGAAGGGGCACAGGAATATTTCTACAAAGCAATTTTTCCTCTCTGCTGCCATTTCCCTGCTGACTCTGTCCAAGACTGGGGTTGCCTAGGAGACAGCACACGGAGAGAAAACTGGAAGTGCTTGCAAGCACATTGCACATGCACGCTGTGACGTCAGATTACATGTAGACTCTGGGGAAACTGTCCCACTCCCCCTCCTGTCTGTGCTCCATCCTGTTTGCAGTCTGTACTCACTGAAGTCGATGAGGTGAATTTGTAGTATATGTTAGAAATATAATGAAGTAAACCCTTATTCTTCTCTCCTTTTTTCCACAGTTCAGTTCCACATTGCTCATTTGTATGAGATCCAGGTAAGCAATCAGTTCAAATTTGTTTTTCAAAATTCTGGTCAGTTTGATGTTGTAAACCAGGTCGGGGTTTTATTATTTAGCTTTCATGGTAACTTCAAAATTCTCATGGCCCTGTGGGTAAATGCTAGAGGAAATAAAAAAAAGTTGCCCATCATTATCTTGTGTTTTCACACCAATGTGTTTCTTGCCATCGCTTGTGGGGACATTCATTCCATGCAGACTGACCACTACTTGCCTAACCTTGACCCAAGTCTTCACCCTAGATTTTTATGATTTACGTGATGGAGTCCGGCATTTTAGTCCCCACAGAGATTTCAGACCCCACAATGTGTGTTGGCTTCTGGTGTTTGGACCCCAGAAATACAGAACACGTACACACATATACATACACACTCTGAAACACATGGGCTGTTCCTTCCCAATGTTGACCAAGCAGTAGGTGATGTACCAGTCACCCTGTTGACTGCAGTCACTGGATTAGGTAGCTGCTCTTTGTAATGTACCACAAATGTGTTCACTTATGCTTGAATTGTATCAATTTTGTAGAATTGTAGTTTTTTACATCCCACAGACAGTGGATCAGGATAGTTCCAAATGCAGAATGGATTATACATACAGTTGTTAGAGGATATTTTCCTTCTTGTTTATATCCCATTCATTTAATGCCCTATCATCCTGAGGCACATGAACATTAGCATCATTAGCATCATTCACAAACGCTTATGCAGGTCTGTGGTTTTCCCCCTTGACCCTTAAATGTCTCTATTTTTACTCAAGCAAGAGGACTTGGGAGCTGCACATTGATCTGTTCACACAAATGAAGAATAATCCTGTTCTTCGCCTTTAATGGGGTGTTGATCAAGTGAAAAGCCTATATATAGATGATGTGACAGATGTTCTATACATATAGACACACACATATGGAAGTGGTGTGATGCTGTCCATATACCTGATGAAGGTCTCACAGACAGAAACGTAATCAAAGAAATATTTCAGCAGTAAGAGAGACAGTGTGCTGGAGGTCTTCTCTTTGTTTTCAAGTTGCCCTTTCCTCTATCACAAAATCATGTCTTTCAAAATATTTTAACAGTTCTGGCAATCAATCGGCATTTTAAGAGAAGATAAAACTTTATTGAAGTATTACAGAAAGCAAAAACAGTGGCATAGGAGGGTCAAGATAAAAAGTATACAGGATGTAGAATAGAAAATCAACTATGTATATGTAAATTATGTACAGATTATAAAAATAGTAAACGCTAGTACTACTGCCCATAAAAGTACAATTGCCAATAATCTTATGAGGAAAATCTACCAATGTCATATGTTGTATTGCACTTGAGAAATACTGTTTCATAGAATGGACGTTTAATTTCACAAGTCTATGTATGTGCACAATATATACAGTTTAGAAAAATATTGTTGCCACTATGGATTCTAAATAGTGTTACTGCACAAAGAAAAACTGTAGGTTTATGATGTAGAATTGGGAAAGACAGCATCAACACAGTGCTACATTACATGATGCTGGAGTTAGACAGTCTGACAGATGTCATGAATACAGTAGTCTGCTACTGAAGGAGCTGCTTAAGCCCCCCAATGTCTAATGTGGGGGGTGGGATGGGTTGTCCATGATCTGGCTAACATCCTGCTCTCACCCATCTCCTCGATGGAGTCCAGAGGGCAGTCCAGGACAGAGCCAGCTCTCCTGACCAGTTTGTTAAGTCTTTTCCTGTCCCTCTCAGCTTCCACAGCCCCAGCCGTCCACTGCATAGAAAACTGCAGACGCCACCACAGAGTCATAAAATGTTTTTAACAGTGTCCTACATACTCCTAAGGACCTTGGTCTTTGGCCCCTCCTGTACAGGGCTGGTATTTGTAATCCCCCAGGATCTCAGTGTCCAAGGCCTGGATGTTCACCGGTGTAGTCTGTGGAAATCAGTCACCATCTTCTTTCATCTTGTTGGCGTTTATGTGTAGGTGGTTCAGTCCACACCAGTCTGCGAAGTTGGTTATGACCTCCCTGTATTCCAGTTCGTTCCCCTGTAATACTCGTCCAATGTTGGCTGTATCATCGGAGAACTTCTGGATGTGGCAGCTGTTGGTGTTGTGTCTGAAGTCTGATGTGTAGAGGGTGAAGAGGAAAGGAGAGAGCACTGTCCCCTTTGGAGCCCCCATGCTGAAAACTACCACATCAGACACGCAGTCAGACACAACTATATCAACTGTCATCAAGTATCAACTACATTTGGATTTTCATGTCATAGGCAAAACAGCTTTGGTCACGGGGCTATAATGCCCACCATGAGCAAGTATTTAAAGCTATGGCACCGTTAAATGCAAAAATTACTTCCTCTTTTGACTCCTGCATTCAGCAGTGTTACTGCATCAGCCTGCCTGCTGAAACTGTTAGAGTGGATGCCACTTCAGAATTCCTGAAGACGGTGCTTGAACTCAACTACTGAAGTACATAATGTAAAAATCAAAAACAATCAAAACTATGAATGAAACTCAGTTAGCAGAAATATGTTTATGCGTCATATGGTGCAAAAGGGTGAAAGATCTCTAATTGGTTGGCTGCTGTCCAGTGGTAATATAAATTGGCAAACTTCAAACATTGTTATGGTAAACATTTAAAAACACACACGTGCGCACAAACTGCATGGTTGTTGTAGGCTCGTAACTCGTACCAGGCCTCAGCAGTCTGCACCGCTCTGCCGAGGAAGGCTGATAGGGAGATGCTGTTGCCGTGATTATTATAATTTGCTACTTGTAGCATGGACTTTACAGTGGCTGCAATAACATGCAGGTACTCATCACTCACATGCAAGAGATATCTACTTCTCACAGCACCTCACAAATTACGTTACACATGCACAGGTTAAAAACAAGGAAAACTATATTTTTTAAGAGAAGACAAGTCATTAGCTATCATATAAACTATTCAGAGGTTGTTCTTGTTTTTTTGTTTTTTTTTTGTTTTTTTTTTTTAGAATTTACTGACCATTCAAAAATTGCAAAGTCATGACCCATCCCTAATAAATATATGATTCTGTGTTGGGGTTATGGGCGTCAAAGGTCTTGAGTGTTCAGCAGTACTGTAGCTGACCAGGTCTAGTGCAGACAGCGATGCAGGCCTGCAGCTGCTGCTGTTGTGCTGCTAAGATGCTGTTTTTACTGCACAGCTGGTATAAACAATGCATTTAACTTAATACAAAGTAACTTAAAAGACGAATGATTATTTATGCATAGAAAATCATTCTCAGAAGTGTAACCTTGGTTTGAAAGTAATAATGCCCTCCAGAGTGTCCCAGTCTGAAAAAATACTGGACACAGCAGGTGTTCTTTGCCCTCCACCTTAACCATTTTGTTCTTATATTGAAAAAAAGTGTTGCTCATTTTTTACATATTATTCTTACTATTGCACTGGGTTCTAGACTCCTTGGAAAGTAACATTGAGGAGTGTTTCAGTCCAAACAAAAAACCCAAAACCAATTGATAGATGATTTTCTGCACCAGTTGAATTTCAGCTCTTTGACTCTTTATTTTGGTGACTTTTTAGTTGAGTGTTCTGAATTCATCGCTTGAGTCATTCTGATATTGTCATAACGTTGTAGTCTGGCTTGATGACAAACATCAGTGCAAGCAGGAAGGAACCCTGAGGTGTCTTTATTGTGAGCACACAGGCAGATGTGTGTGGGTGGGTGTGTGGGTGGGTGTGTGTGTGGGTGTGGGTGTGTGTGTGTGTGTGGACTCAGACACATGTGTGGACATTCAGGGTTTTAGGGTCTGTGGGGGTTGGGGTGGGTTGCTCTAAAGAAGAGCTGATAAGAGAACAGTCAGCCCCTGCGTATGGGTTCATACTCAAGATCAATAAGGTCACCATGTCAAAATAAACAGTGAGTTCATGTCATACCAGGCAGCTCAGGTTTCCTACAATACAAAGCATGCACTGCAGCGGACAGAACCGTACACCTAAGCACAGACACACACACACACACACACACACACACACACACACACACTTGAAGCTGCAAAACGTGTTGAGTCTGGCCTTCCTCTTCCACACTGACCCTCCCCCGTGTGTGTGTGTGTGTGTGTGTGTGTGTGTGTGTGTGTGTGTGTGTGTGTGTGTGTGTGTGTGTGTGTGTGTGTGTGTGTGTGGGTGTCTGGCTGGTCATTATGAGTGTGAAGAGGTCTTAAGACTCTCTGTGTCTGTCCAGATAGAACCATAAAACACATTTATCTTCCTGTCTGGCTTAAACAACCTCTCTGTGTCTCTCCTGCTCTCTTTGTTGTCCTCCCCTTCTCATTCTGCCTGCAGAAGAAATACAGAGCAGCGAAAGAGGCTTATGAAAGTCTGTTGCAGACGGAAAATCTTCCTGCACAGGTGAAGGCAACCACACTGCAGCAACTAGGTGAGTGCTCTGGATATGTTCTCTTTTTTGGCCACCATTTTGTTCAATGAAATGTATTCCCACAAGTAGTTTTCTGCCACTTTCTAGCTGTTTTTCAAATTGCTGGCTTGAGTTTGTGTGTCGCAGTGGAGCATTGTTTTCTCTTGGTCCCTTCCCCCACACAGGGTGTGGACACACATGAATTCAAATACAAAATCATTTTGTGTGAGTGTATTGAGGTGCATGAGGATTAGAATTAATTTAGGAAACTATTTTGCTAGTGAATATCATGCGACAGAAACAAATTCTGCTTCTGTGGTTTTACTGCAATGTTTCTTCAGGATGTTGATCAGTGTGTGATAAATGTGGAAGTATATAACACTTCACTAGGACTACACTCGGAATCTGATTGTGCCGATTATATGGGTCAGAGTCAGTTTTGTCCATCTTATCTGTCTATGATGGAATACTTAAATAGTGTAACCAAATAACACTGCAGTAACAGTGAGTCAAACCAAATGGTTTTGCTTTGATTTGTGACATCTTAGTTCACTGAGTCACCATTAAGCTTTAGGGCTGCAAGGTTAGCTCGTCAGGTAGGTCACTATGTTTCAGATCATCTAGAAAAACTTCTCCAGCTGCAGCTTTCAAACACAATGAGGCACTAATTGCACAGTGACTGGTGGCACCTCGTAAGGTGATAAAGAAAAGCTGAGGAATATTCAGGTTACCTACAGTCAAGGCAGTTCAGATGAACCAATCCTTTAAATTCAGCTCCTAGAGATTTTACACTTAGAACTCATTTTCTGATATTACTGATATAGATGTCTCTTCTGATAGACCCATATAAACTTCAGTTTGCCAAAACAGTCGCACTGAAAGCTAATGTTAGAGCTGCACATGTGGAGTCGGGTTTCAGGTCATGCCTCAAGACTGATGACAGCCATGTCTGTGTGGTAATAAAGGCAAATGGAACTGGTGTAACTGGTGTTTTTCAGGCTCTTTGTCTTCTCCCCAGGTGAAAAAAGGACTTGATATTTTTTGAGGTATCCTTCACCTGCCCCGATTTTCAGCCTTCACCAGAGTATGATTATATTATGCTTATTGCTGCAGAAAATAAGTCTGTTAGTTACATCAGCAGTCTTCAACCTTTTTTGCACCCTGGACCGATTTCACATATTTTGACAGACCAGCATAGAAACAAATAAAAACAAATTATCACCATTACACTGAATGTAGTTGTTGTAATTAGTAGGAGCCTTGCGTTTGTTTCTCGTCAACGTGAAGGTTTCATTGCCTCATTTGCAAGCCTGTTGCCACATATTATTCAGAGCTTGCTTGGTGCATGAGAATCACCTGAAGCGATAAACCTGTATTTTAAGTAGGACTGCTGATATTGTCTCTTAAATGCAGCTTTCTTTTTCTTGGATGTCGTAGGCTCTTCTTCTTCCGTCTCATCATTTGGCCTTTTCCCCTTTCCGAAGAAGCTCTCCAAAGACATTTGTTTTTTACTAATTTTAGCTAGCTCGTGGGCTTACTTTTTTACTACCGTATTACGTGACCAAGACGAGCGGTTTGAAATGTGTACAGAGGCACAGGCAGATGCACCTGATTTTCAAAATAAAACTTCTTTCAGACTCTGATGATCAATAAAATATTTTTTGTTCGGTCTCTCTGTACAGCCTGGTACCAAATGGTACCAGTACTAACTGGCCCATGCCAAGCGACATAGTCGCACCAGCGTGTCCTGGGTCTTCCTCGGGGCCTCCTCCCGGTGGGACATGCCTGGAACACCTCCCTTGGGAGGCGTCCAGGGGGCATCTGGTAGAGATGCCCGAGCCACCTCAGCTGACTCCTCTAGATGTGGAGGAGCAGCGGCTCTACTCTGAGCTCCTCCCGGGTGACAGAGCTCCTCACCCTATCTCTAAGGGAGCGCCCTGCCACCCTACGGAGGAAACTCATTTCAGCCGCTTGTATCCGGGACCTCGTTCTTACGGTCATGACCCAAAGTTCATGATCATAGGTGAAGCTAGGAACGTAGATTGACTGGTAAATCAAGAGCTTCGCCTTTCGGTTCAGCTCCTTCTTCACCACGACAGACCGGTACAGCAACCGCATTACTGCTGCCGCTGCACCGATCCGCCTGTCAATCTCACGCTGCATCCTTCCCTCACTCGTGAACAGGATCCCAAGATACTTAAACTCCTCCACTTGAGGCAGTAACTCTCTATAAGTATTGATTGTGTCACAACAAAAAGTATTTTGCACCTTCAAAGTAGAGATCGACCGATACAGATTTTTCAGGGCCAATACTGATACTGATTATTAATAATCATGTGAAACCGATAGCCGATATTTAGAACTGATTTTCATTTGCAGCAAAAATGAAAATTTTGGTGTCAAAATTTAGAGTAACACACTTGGGATTAGAATGAATACAGTATACTGTTTGTTTGTTTTGTGTACACTGAATAAAAGACCTTAATTTTTTGTTAAATAACACAAACACAAAATCTTAATTGAAATGCCTTTAAGTTTAATTATTTTTAAAACAAAATCATTTAACACCAGTAGTTAAGTTGCTACACCATAGTGTAGTGAGAGCATGAGCGCTGAGGGAGAGGCAACTGTAAACAAACAAGGACTCATTAGCGTGTAGTACAGTTAAACTTATAGGCTATAATCACCTCCAGTGTTGTTTATTGATAAACTAGGAGCCGCCCCACAGGCTGAGACACGTTAAGAGATTTATTATTCCCACAAAGTAATGGTAACAGAAAGGGCCTATATCATTATTGTGCGTTTGGCCCCAGCTATAAAGCTACAATTATAATGTAGCGGTGGATCATCATGAAATACGCCTTGTTGAAGTTGTGAACAGTTTCATCTCCAGAGCCAAACAGCGGAATTCAGCAGGTTTTCCTCCCTTATACTTGCCATAGTCTACCTACCGGTATGTCGTTATGTCTTCTTTATTTTTAGTAAGTAAGGAGCTTCAGGTCATGTTCACTTGGTTACATCTTTTTTTTGTGTGTGTGTGTGTGTGACTTTATGTGATTAGACAAGTATGTCAGTTAAATGTGCTTGCATGTTATTACTGAAATTAATCATAAGGTTATGGTATTTTTTTAAAACTTCATCATAGAGAGTTTTTATTGCAACTTTGACTGACTCTGTTGCCTTATCTCTGTTGGATCACCAGAGCAGTCGTCTGCTTCTACTTGTCTGTGGCAGTGTTGATTGGCTGTCACTGACTCGCTTGTGCCATGTAGCCAATCAGTGAGGGCTGTGGGCGGGACATTGTTACACAACCAAGAGTGGTGACTTCAGGTGGAGAGACAGCTGCATCAGAGCCAAAAGAGCGTGTTTTAAAGTACATTAATTAATTTTATCAGTTATCGGTGGAAGTATCGGTCGATATTATCGGCCAGGCCGATAACTGGTCGATCCCCTCTTCAAAGCTCTATATCATGTCATGTTAATCAAATAGTAAAAAGCCCAATAAAGGCTGTTTGAAATCTAGGTTATAACACTGCAAAATGTGGAAAATTCCCTAGGGGAGGTGAATACTACATTTTGTAAATTTTTGTCAAGTTATGAGAGGTGATTGTTTGTATTTGGAAAAATGACAAATAGTGCTGTCAAAAATATTGCGTTATTAATGCGTTAATGCAAATCAATTTTAAGGGCATCATTTTTTTTTGTGAGATTAACGTTCTTTGTGACCTAGTCAACTTGTAGTTTTTTAGAAGCTGTGGCCACTTCTAGTAATGTTAGAAAAACTACAGGATCCGATTGTAAACCGGAAACAAAACAATAGACACGCCCCACGCACATGTTTGGTCTTGCCTGCTCGCTAGCTGTTAAAGAGTAGGCTACCGGTTTGTGTGGATGTCAAGCACGAAACGCCGAAATGGATGCAAACAAGATTCTGAATGGAAAGTTTAGTTTCAAAAAGTTGCCAGATGGGTCGACTGACAAGACCAAAGTTATCTGTGTGTATAGTCGGAGTGAACTGAGTTATCACCGTAGCACATCCAGTCTGAAATACCACTTGATGGTCAAACACACGGCTAATGCGAATTCTCCGCCGCCTCCTTGTCAAAACCAGGCGACAATGGATGTCTTTCCACAGAGGCATATGGATGCCGCAACTAAGAACAAGCTTACTGCAGCCATAGCCCAGTAATGTTCATTCTTTCTGGAGAGAAATAAGAGGCTTATCAACCAGAAACCTCTGGTGAATAAACAGAAGAGCAGTATAGTCTGACTGCTTGTATGTTCAAAGGAAACTTAAGAAAGGAAAGTTTAAGCCATGGTTTAACTGCACTATAGGCTGAGTCCTAGTTTACAATGATGTGCACTTTGTAACTTTATCTTGTATCACCCTGTTTTGATCTCTTAGAAAGGGTTGTTGAAGGGGCTTTTTTGTAACCAAATATTTATTTTTTTGTCATCTGTTTATTGACAGTGTTAAATTGTGAGAGAGTTTGCTTCAAATGTGAATGACTGCCCAAAGTGAGAATGTTAGTGTGAAATATAACACTACACGTTGTTGTTTTCAATAGAAAACATTTGCAGAAAGCAAGCCTATCCACTTTTCCATGTTGATAAGGGTATTAAAATGATAATTCAAGGGACATTTAGAATAGATAAAAATGTGCGACTAATTTGCGATTAATCGTGAGTTAACTATGACATTCATGAGATTAATCGCGATTAAATATTTTAATCGATTGACAGCTCTAATGACAAATAAAGATGGCAGCAGTGAATACGGCAGTTGGAAGGCAAGATCATACAATGTTGTTACAGAGAGATTTCCATTTTCTTCCCCTGCACAGTGTAGACCCCCCCCCCAAATATTCTAGTGTACCCTGCTGAGGTTGTCATGGTGACCTGTGGAGCTTGCCACAGGTGTATGGGAGAGAAACAGGGAAGGTTTGTGCCTTGTGTCTGTCTGTTTATTGGAAATTGTGTGTGTGTGTGTGTGTGTGTGTGTGTGTGTGTGTGTGTGTGTGTGTGTGTGTGTGTGTGTGTGGAACGGGTTGCAGAGCAGGGAGGAGTCGTTTCTAAAGTGTGTGGGTGGGTTTGTGTGTCTATCCCTCCCCTCTTTGTCTGTTTGTGCCCTTCCCCTTTGATTACAGAGCTTTGGAAGGACAAGCCATTTGTTTTGTTGATGTGTGTAATGCCTTTATACATCAGACAGTCTTTCCTTTCTGATTGCACATTGTGTCTTTAGATTCAGGTAACCTCTTTTATCTGACTCACTGTGCTTTTGCATGTAATAGCTGCTGATCGGTACCCTGCTGCTACCTTCCGAACAAGAGCAAAGCCAGCTGGCTTTGTTAAAGGTGTTTTAGTTGAATCTTGAAAACTCACACCTGATGTTTTGTGTCTGTTTTTGTAGGCTGGATGCATCACACAGTGGAGCAGCTGGGGGATAAAGGTGCCAAGGATAGCTATGCCATCCAGTGTCTGCAGAAGTCTTTAGAAGCAGACCCAAACTCTGGCCAGTCCTGGTACTTTCTTGGGAGGTAAGACAAACTGGTGTGAGTTTTTAAGTTTGAGTATTTTGCAGAGAATACCCTCTTACCTGTGCTTTCACAGGTTATGTTTTTTTTTTGGTTGAATATAGTTGGTAGTTACAGCTGCAATCAAAATTATTCAACCCCCATTGCATATTAGGGTTATTGGCAAAATGTACAATTTCTCAACGGCTTGCAATAAACAAATTACACAAGATCTGTTAAAGGAGTTCAATGAAACTACTATTACAAGGGTTTTGATCCAAATTCAACACAAAATGCTACTTTTAATGACTACTGCAGTCTCAAAATTATTCAACCCCTTCATGACAAGCATCTTCAATACTTAGTAGAGCATCCTTTTGCTGTTATGTCCTGCTGCCAATGTGATGCATAGCCAGACACTAGCTTTTGAAAGAGTTCCTGAGGAATCTTAGCCCATTCCTCATGGGCAATGGCCTCCAGTTCAGTAATATTCTTGGGTGTGCGTTTTGCAACCGCCTTCTTCAAATCCCACCAGAGATTTTCTCTGGAGTTCAAGTCAGGCAACTGTGATGGCCACCGTAGAATCTTCCATTTCTTCTTCTGAAACCAAGCCATAATGGACTTTGAGGTATGCTTGGAATCATTGTCCTGTTGGAAGGGCCAATGACGCCCGAGCTTCAGCTTCCTCACAGACGGCATGACGTTTTTTGCTACGATTTCCTGATATTTGACTGTATCCATCATACCCTCCACACGCTGCAGGTTTCCAGTGCCAGAGGCAGCAAAGCAGCCCTAGACCATCACTGAGCCACTGCCATACTTCACTGTAGACAGGGTGTTCTTTTCAGCATATGCTTCATTCTTCTTCCTCCAGACATACCGCTGGTCCATAGGCTTAAAAAGTTCCAGTTTTGTTTCATCACTCCACGGAACAGAATTCCCAAACTTCTTTGGATTGTTTATATGGTTTTGAGCATATTGGAGCCGACTTTTCTTGTGCTTTTGGGTCAGTAGTAGTGTACGTCTTGGAGTCCAAGCATGGAGCCCTTCAGTGTTTAGTATGCGCCTTATTATGCAAACTGAAACCTCAGTGCCTGCTGCCACCAAGTCTTGCTGCAGGTGTTTTACAGTCACTCAAGGCTTTTTGACCACTTGCCTCCTCCTCTTCAGGAATCTGGTGGCAGCCGCTGATAGTTTCCTCTTTCTGCTACGTCCAGGTAGTGTAGCCACTGTTCCTTAAACTTTGAACTTGCAAACTATGCTTCCAACTGTATCTTTAGGAACATTCAGAGCTTTTGCTGTCTTTTTGTATCCTTTTCCTTGTTAGTGCAAGGCAATGATCTCTTCTCTGAACTTTTTGGACAATTCTTCTGACTTAGCCATAGTTCTAACATGCAGTCAAACATCAGTCTCAACAAAGTCCTAGCCAGTGCAGGTATTTATGTGTTCTATCTCAAGCACACCTGAACTAATGAATCCCAAATGATTAGTTGCACTACAAGTATGCTTGAAACAGAGGGTTGGGTAATTTTGATTAGTTGCACCAGGTGTGCTTGAGACAGGAGGTTGAATAATTTTGAGAGTGCAGTAGTGATTAAAAACAGCATTTTGTGTTGATTTTGGATAAAAACCATGGTAATATTAGTTTTATTCAACTATTTCAACTGTTCTTGTTTACTTTGTTTATTGCAAACAGCTGAAAAATTATACATTTTGCCAAGAAGCCTAATATGTAGTGGGGATTTAATAATTTTTTATTGCAACTGTATTAATGCTCCATAGACGCAATGGAAGCACACACTTTACACCAACTTCTCTTGTTCCTGTGCTGTGCTGGGTTTGTCCAGCTTGGGGAAACTAAACAGACTGAATGCACATAGGCATTGGAGTAGATAAGCATACAACCCCACTTAAGGTCCATGCAAGTGTTAGCTAGCAGCTAGAAGTCAGCACTTGACCCATAACATGATGTGTAAGAATAAACCTTTGTTCAATGAACTACACACACACACACACACACTCCAAATTATCCTTCGTACACATTAAGCATTTCTTACTGTTATATCTCTTCGCTAGAGAATGTAATCATAGGTGAGTTACAGATACAGCTTCCAGGACAGCAGCTTGAGTCCATGCACACATATGTTGAAGGGGGAAAATATCAATATAATAATGCACTATTACACTGAACAAAAATAATAAATGCAGCACTTTTGTTTTTCTCCTGTTTCTCATGACTTGAAATAGAAGATGCAAGGCTGTTTCTATGCACACGCGAAGGGTTATTTCTTTGACTTAATTTTTATTTGCTAAAATGTTTTTTTAAATCTGAGTTAGTGAGCACTTCTCCTTTGCCAGTATAATTCATCGAACTGACAGGTGTGGTATATCAAAGTGGTGATGAAAGAGCGTGATTATTGTACAGGTGTGCCTTGGGCTGGTCACAGTTAGGTGTACAGCTAAAGATTATTTTATTACCGATTAATACGCTGATTTTTTTTTTACATGATTATTCATTAAGTATCTAAAATGTAAAAAAAAATAAACAAACAAAAATGTGTTAGATGTTCATCACAATTTCACAATCAGCAGACCAAAACCCAAAAACTCTTCATTTACTATCATAAATTACAAAAAAGTAAATCCTTGCATTTAGGAAGCTAAAAGTACAAAATATTTGACATTTTTACTTGAAAAATGATTGAAGCAATCATTCAATCATCAAAATAGTTGGCAATTTTCTTTTGATCGACCGATTGATTAATTGACTGATTGTTGACACTCAAGTTAAAATGAAAGACAACTTTACAATATGCGTTTTAACACACAGCACAGTGCCCCAAATGTCATACATTTGATAGAGTGTGCAGCTGGCATGCTAAATGCCCACCTGAGCTGTTGCACATACACTGAATGTTCATTTCTCTACTATAAACCATCTCCAGAAAAAGTCTTAGATCTTCGAACTAAAAGCAGGGACTGTCTGGATGTCCATTGCCCATATCAAGAACCGTTCATCATCTACTACACCCTTGGGTATAGTTTTGGGGACCCAACGAAGTGCAATGACAAGTGTGAAGTAGTTTGGATGTGTGGTTCTCAGAAACACAAAAAGAGAAACATTAAATTACATTCAGTGAGTATGTTAGGGCTGGGGTAACTCATCAAAAGCGTGGGAGTACTTTAGACAGAGACCCAACAATGTGATGCTCTGTAAGCTCTGCAAAGTGGAAATGCCTTATCACAGCAGTACAACGGCTCTGCATGAACACTTGAAGCGAGAATGCTTTGTCAACACTACAGCGACAGCAAGACACTGCACTCCTGTTCATACTTTTTGTCCCCACCCAAGTGTGATATATTAGGATTATCAACAGAGTGTGCATCTGTTAGTCACTGAAAATCGATTTTTTAAAATGTTTCTTTCTCACATCCATTTTAAAAGAAATTTCTGCACTGCTGCTAGGTTACACCATCATCCAACATTGTTATTCAGGCATTTTAGATTTTTTAACTTTGATGGCCATGTATGATTGAGAAAGTGTCATAGACTGTTGTTATTGTCTATAAATCCTTTCCCCACCATAATGCAAAAATACATTTACCAGTGATCGTCTAAGTGCATCACTTAAACAGGCTTTCAAAATGATCTCCATCCAGAGGAGCATTGAGCACCTTTGCAGCCTGCAGCCTCTCACACACACATTGCTTAGCTGTATTGTAATTTCATTCATCGCACAAACTGATTGTTTTCATAGCACATTCAACAATTTTGTGACACTGTACAGCCCTGCAGTTGCTCATGATGTGTTGCATTGAGTGTTTCATGTTAGTAGCTAGTTGCTGTGAGTAGGTTTTTGTCTTTGTTTTTTGTGTATAGGAGTACCAAAAGGAACATAAGTGTTTTAAAGAGTCATAGATTTCAGGGATTAGTTTCAATTCAACTAATGTCTGTTTGCTGTACTTGAACTGCTTATTTTACTTACTGGGCAGTTGTTGACCATCTCTTTGTGTCTCATATCCCATGCCTTTTTTCTATTTCTTTGTCCATCTTCTCTCCGCTAGGTGCTACTCCAGTATTGGGAAGGTGCAGGATGCCTTCATCTCTTACCGTCAGTCCATTGATAAGTCGGAGGCCAGTGCTGACACCTGGTGCTCCATAGGGTAAAAACAGAACTTGTAATATAATGATATACTGAGAAGCATGGTAAAGGCCACAAGCATAGGGATGCTATCATATGTAAGTCTCTGCAGGAGGGAAAAGTGGTTGGTATATTACAGTTCATCTGTTGGGTGGGTGGTTTATGGTCAGGGCAGCAGTGGCTCTCCAAACGCCTCATGTAGAGGCAGCAACTGCAGTGCAGCAGAGGACATAGGGTGAATAACTGAGCAGGAGGAGATCAAGAAATGATCTATAGATAGATGTATGAAATGTGGGTTATGTCCTCTGGGACCCCCTGAGAATTGGGATGCTCAGAAAGATAAGGACCTAAATTCTGGAATCTGTCTCTCCTCTTTGCCTCTGCTTCAGGGTGCTCTACCAGCAGCAGAACCAGCCTATGGATGCACTTCAGGCCTATATCTGTGCTGTTCAACTCGACCACAGCCATGCTGCCGCCTGGATGGATCTGGGCACCCTCTATGAATCCTGCGGCCAGCCGCATGATGCTATCAAGTGCTACATCAATGCCACACGCAGCAAGGCCTGCCTCAACACTGCTGCACTCACACAACGCATCAAACTGCTGCAGGTAGGGCTGGCTTGTAGATTGGTAATGCCCATCAACCAACCCTGTTTGTTAGATGTTGTGGAGTATTTTTGTGTGTGCGTGTGTGTGTGTGCGTGTGTGCATGCTCGTGCACGCTTGCGTGCGTGCGCCTGCGTGCACACAGAAGTACTGTCTTTATTACCAGGCATTGCCAAAGCAATCAGCTTTTAAAAATGCAGATTGTGCTTTTCTCATTTTTATTTCTAACCACGGAGATATGAATAATAATTCATATTGGTGTGTTTAAACACATTTTTCTCACTTGTAATTGTAAAGCATACCTTCATGGCATTGAACATTTCTGTTATATTTCTGTGTAGTATGGTTACCTAAAACATCACGTTTAAGTAAGCAGTAGTCTTTACAGTGCCTAAAGTTCAGCACTAAAGTTGTGTCTTACATAATTTCTCCTAGGCTCAGTTGTGTAACCTACAGCCAGGTAGTCTGCAGAATAAGAGTAAAATGCTTCCTAGTATTGAGGAGGCATGGAGCCTACCCATTCCTGCTGAGCTCACGTCCAGGCAGGGGGCCTTGAACACTGCACAGGCGCAGCAGGTGAGATCCAGCTTATACAAGAGACTCCAGCCGCTTGGAAATTACTTTAACAATAAATTTATGAAGATTATTAAAGCTGAGGCCTTGTTCTGATCCTTTTCAATGTTTTATCTACATCAGACGATATTGATGTTTCTAAAATTCTGGTTTGCATCCGTGGCCAATTTGGACTTCTGGACCAAAAGTAAAAAGGGGATGCAGTCTGAAGGAATTTGAGTGGGGACAGTATTTCAATAATGTAATTACTGGAGTGTAGTTGACATTTATAGTGACTCTCTGTGCCACAATTACTGCTAAAATTGTGAAGCAAAGCTACAAAGAACTCATTATGTGCCACACCTCTTATCTTTGATGCAAAGATGTACAAATCCTGTGGTCGTTGAAGTACACTTGGCAAAATGCAAGGCTGAAAATGCATGTTTGAATAGACACACTATATTAAGTAGATGAAAGCATGTTTTTTTGTGTCATGTACTTGACACTCATCTGTCTAAAATTTTCTTTTGAAAAGATAGTTCAAATTTGCAAATAGTTTTTACTTGTCACGTCTTCGAGTATGAGACAAATCGCAGCTATGTTCATTCGATCTGAGGACTGACCCATCATCAACACATCAGTTTTTTGCTCTTATTTTCTACATCTTATTTTCATGCAGTTTTGTCTATTATGATCTTTAACACTAACATCATCTTATTTTGGCTATAAATAACATCATTTTCATTATTAGCACATGCTTGATTTGCACCAAACATAGAGGAATGAGAATAACAGAAAACCTTACTGATGTTGCATCTCTTGCAGAGTTTTAGAAAGTGTCAACAACCAATGAAAACTCTGAAGAGACCAGAATATATGGTCTGCAGGTCCACACAGCCCTCTACTGATGCAACTAATGTTGTCCGTTATCCCACATCTTTATCACAGCATCAATACTCTGATTAGGACCTTAATCAACCTCTGTCAGTTAAATTAAGGTCATAACACAAACCATATGTTAATCAGAGTATTGTCTTACATTGAATATTTAAATGCTCAACTTGTTGTTCATGTAAATGTAGTATTGAGTGTATCTTCTAGTGTCATTGTACAGAAAGGTTTGGATTTATTATCGTTTCCCCTTCTTGAAGCACCACATTAGGTTTTATTTTTAACTGTAGTTTATTTGAAGAAGAAAACTTGGAAGAGGTCTTGCTGTATGTTAGTCAGACATGTCCTCACAAGATGTGTCTCTGTGCTGGCTTTCTAGGCCTGTAAGGCGGAAGAAGGCCAGTCTGCCAGCAATCATACAGATCCACAGGCCAGTCCTGCCAAGAGGAAACGGACTGCCAGCCCAGCTAAGGTACAGTGAAAAACATTAACGTTATTATTCTGCTAGACAATTGACCCTTGGCTAAACCCCTCCTCTGAAAAACAACTGTCCAATGATAGCTTAACTAAGCATGAATGTAACTAGGCCCTTCAGGTCTGTCATGCTTTACATTTCTATACTTCAGTGCTTCTCAAAGCATCCAAACCGAGTGGCAAGTCAGTCCAGACCCAACCCTTAACTCAGTGATCGCCAACTGCCGGTCCTCGGGCTGCATCTGTCCCAAAGAATACTAATGAATTCAGCCCCTGCCTTGCTGTCAACTCCAGGCTGAACCACGGGAGGTAACTCCTGAGTTGCTGGTTAATCACTAAGTGTGTTCGGTAGAGGGTAGAGGCATCTCTTGGGTTTCTGCATTATTTTGTGTTACGTTAGAATAATATTTGCTCAGCATTGACGCATCGAGTTTGTGGATGTGTTAATCTGTGAGCCACATTGCAACTTTATCAGAATGTAGAGTAATGATAGCAGCTCAGTCCTGCTCTTTGTTTGATTTTCAGACTCCAACAACTGCAGCCAAATGTGTGTTAGATACCATTGCATTTGCCAAACTCATGGCTTATTCCTCATACCTTCAAATCCTTCTCTCTCTCATAAAATTGAAGCACACTGTTTGAAAAATATGAATAATTAAGCATAGCCTGAATCTAACCACTGTGTTCTTCATCCAAGTACATTTTTTCTCCTCTGAAGTAAGCATCCAAACAATTCAAGGGATGTGAGAACAAATAACATTTCAATTATCTTAAATTTTATTATTATTCTTTTTTTAATACCATGCTGTAGAGCGAACTAGCTCTACACTGAAATACACAAACAACACCGCTCTCTTTTATACATTACGTGAATCTAGAACTGATGACAGTGCTGATGTTATGCCTGGGATATGTTGCTTTGACCTGGGTCCTTAAAATGTGTCCAGTGGAAGTGTCACCTGAGGCAGACTTCTGAACAGACTCACAGTTAAAGCCTTGGCATTATCTTACATTACCTAGCTACAGTTATAAAATCTGCAAGCAAGAGTCATAATTATAGCCGACAAAATCCACGGTCATCTGTTGGAAATGGGAAGCCTGCTTTTGTTTACTAGTGAGAGGAATCAAAGGAGTCGAATGTTTCAAAATTTTGATGGTAAATCTGCCATTGTTATAGCTCCAAATGCCATATATGCAGTGAGAGAATGGAAAGCTTGGCAAGTGTAGCAACAGTAACTAAGGAGGATGGGGCTTAGCGAAAGGTCAGTTGAGAAGGTGAGCCATGGTACTCAGTTTTCTGTCTTGTTTATAGGGAGTGGCAGACTCATGGGCAAACAGCCCCAATCAACAGCAGATCCCCAGCTGGTACCTTACGCCACAGAAATTACAGGTAGGAAATGTCTCCAGTTCATACTTTTTGTATGTGTAATTGAAAAAGTCATTATGCACAGAAACTTTCCTAAAGTCACTTTTTAAATGTTTTGTTGAAAAAATTGCTCCATGCAGCTCTGTCACACCTGAAGCTGGATTCATACTCCTGTGTTAATAGGTTATGGCGTACACCAAGGACCCCACACTTAAGCCTCTGCAGCTGTACTGTAGCTAATGTGAACCTCCTCAAAAGTGCATCTCAATATATTTTCATGTTGATGAGAAAATAAAGGGACTGCAGAGATAGTTTCAGAAGCTGATAGTAGTCATGCTGGATCACTTCAACGTTTTTCTTCGTATGTCAGGAGCTGAGTTCGACAATAAAAATACTTTTTAAGGCTCACCTTATTTTTTTTAAATTATGTTTTTAGGAATTTTATGCCTTTATTAGGTAGTGCAAGAAATGAGGGAGGGTTAGATACAACAAAACTTGAACCGGGGATGTTGGTCAGTGTCTTAATCCCTGTATGCCAAGTTCATAAATACTAATGCTGTCAAAAATATCGCGTAAGCAACGCATTGACGCAAATCAATTTTAACGCCGTCATTTTTTTTATTGCGAGATTAACGTTCTTTGTGACCTAATGAACTTGTAGTTTTTTATAAGCTGTGGCCACTGCTAGTAATGTTAGAAAAACTACAGGACCCGATTGTAAACCGGAAACAAAACAAGCACGCCCCACGCATGTGTTTGGTCTTGCCTGCTCGCTAGCTGTTAAAGAGTAGGCTACCGGTTTGTGTGGATGTCAAGCACGAAACGCCGAAATGGATGCGAACAAGATTCTGAATGGAAAGTTTAGTTTCAAAAAGTTGCCAGATGGGTCGACTGACAAGACCAAAGTTATCTGTGTGTATAGTCGGAGTGAACTGAGTTATCACCGTAGCACATCCAGTCTGAAATGCCACTTGATGGCCAAACACACGACTAATGCAAATTCTCCGCCGCCTGCTTGTCAAAACCAGGCGACAATGGATGTCTTTCCACAGAGGCATATGGATACCATTATGTTCAAAGGAAACTTAAGAAAGGAAAGTTTAAGCCATGGTTTAACTGCACTATAGGCTGAGTCCTAGTTTACAATGATGTGCACTTTGTAACTTTGTTTTGTGTCACCCTGTTTTGATCCCGTAGAAAGGGTTGTTGAAGGGGCTTTTTTGTAACCAAGTTTTTTTTTTTTTTTTTCTAATCTGTTTATTGACAGTGTTAAATTGTGAGAGATTTTGCTTCAAATGTGAATGACTGCCCAAAGTGAGAATGTTAGTGTGAAATATAACACTACACGTTGTTGTTTTCAATAGAAAACATTTGCACAAAGCAAGCCTATCCACTTTTCCACGTTGATAAGGGTATTAAAATGATAATTCAAGGGACATTTAGAATAGATAAAAATGTGCGACTAATTTGAGATTAATCGCGAGTTAACTTTGACATTCATGAGGTTAATTGCGATTAAATATTTTAATCGATTGACAGCACTAATAAATACAGAATAAAACTTTTTTGTGCTGCTTCACAAATCAGAATCATTAATGACAATGATGATGAACTGAAGTATGAACACAGTAAACCATATGTGAAGTTTACAAAGATCTGTACGTTTTAACGTCTGACATTTTTAGATGAAAACAATTCCTTGTGCAAAGGTCTTTTTCCAAAGCACTATTTTTATTTGCAAAATACTTAACTTTTCTAATTACAACTGATTGTGAGCTGCTGAATTAATACAACACTCTTGTGAAATGTGCAGCACCTGGATCACTTGCGGACCAACCGAGCAAACCTCAAGCCCCCCCAGGTGCAGATGCTGGAACAGCTCGAGAACCAGTTTTCTCTCATGCAGCAGCATCAGCAGCAGGTACCCACATGCAACCTTTATTATACAATTTAGTATCTGCTGTGTAAAGTTCCCGTTTGTCTTGATATGCAGCTACACAGATAGTTGTTGATAAGTTGTTGTTTGCCAGCATTGCTGTTAATCTTTGTGCTTCTCGGCTCTGTGTCAGATGAGGCAGCAGGCATCAACGGGTGGTCAGCCACGGCCCAGCCTTCCCAATGGTCCTTTGGGTGAGCTCGCTCACCACCATGCAGGCCTCTCCCGTACCTCCCCACTCAATCACACAGCCATCCGGCCCCCATGTGTCACCCAGGCCACAGCCAATGGGTCTGGTTCATCAAGTCCTTCAGGGCTGCTGGGACGCCTGGACAAAAATCATGCCCTGGGACTAGGGGGTGGTGGCGTGAGCAACGGAAACGTGCCTTACCCGCAGCAGAACTCTCTACCTCACAACTGCACAGCCGCCATTCACCCCAGCACCAGCAGCACTACCAGTAGTCCCAGTCACACAGACGAGACCTGGAGGAGCCAGCAACGCAACACTACCACTCAGGTATCCCTCAGGCTTTTTCAATGTTTCCACTTTTTTTTTGTCATTCAGGTGGCTTCATATTTGCCTCCCTGTGCTCTCACATGCTTTGTATCTTCTGGCATTCTCTTTAAGTTGAAATAGTAGATTCTTTAATTATGATAATGTCATCTGCATGTGTCTTATTTTCAGATAAAGTGATTGCTTCTTAAACATCTGATGTTGAAGTGTATTGAAAGTATTACTCTATTGATTTTTTTTTTCTTTTTTTGGTTTCCCTCTGTTCAGGGGATTCAAAAAGGTCCAGGTTCACATTTGGCAGGTCCCAATGGAGAACCCCCTTTCTCTTCCTCCTCTTCCCCTCAGACCTCGTTCTCTTCCTCTGGCATTCTGAATCAGGTTGGACATTGCTCTGGGCCCTGCACTGCCTCCTCCTCAGCCTCCTCTTTATCCCCCACCTCTCCCCAGACCACACCCAACCATTTGTCCTCGCCTCCCCACTCCACTACTACCTCAGGGGTCCACACCAAAGACACCACGCCTTCAGGGGGCAAAAACGGCAGCAATGGTGCAGCTGCCACTTTGCCATCAGGTCCGGAGACCGCTGTCAGGCATTCCGCAGGGACACCCCTAAGTCCCAGCACCACCCCCGCGCTGGGATTGACTAATCACATCCAGCCGCAGGTGACGTACAATTCTGCCAGCCTATCTCAGCCTGGCTCTCCTGCTCCCGGCATGATCAGTTCAGACAATCCTCAGCTCTCAGCCTTGCTAAAGGGAAAAGCCAATGCTACCAGTAATGACGATAACAATAACTACAGTCACCACGGCGAGCCTTCCTCAGAGAAAATCAACAACGTCCATCTGGGTCTCCACGGTGCCGCCAAGTCAGTGTCAGAACAGTCTGTGGCATCCGTGCCACTTTTAGCCACTGGTATGTCCTCTCCATGCTCTGCAGACCCTCACACCGCCAACAGCCTCCCCTGCCTTAACAGCCCATCCAGTACAAACAGCCAGGGACCCACAGTCAATGGGAAGGGGCTGGAGGACTCCCAGAGCCCACTGAAGGTACAGCCTTCTGGAGGAGCTCAGAGATGCACTGTCCCTGCTGGTCTGGCACCTTGGTCCTCAGTTTCTATCTACCCCAGCTCCAGTGAAGTGCTCAAAGCATGCAGGTAAGAAACCTGCATGGCACCAGTTCACTCTAGTCAAACTATGACTGATGGAAAAATTAGATTGTGTCTGTTTGTCGTGAGGGAGAGACACTGTGTTAGAATGAATACATTGGGACTCAGTGTTGTGCAACATTTTTGGGTTGTTTTGGGCTTCTTAAGTATAATTCAGTTTGACAAACATTTTCTTTATTTGTCCGTCATGGTAAATTGCAGGGACATAACACCTCAGACTGTACAACACATCCATGCATTACGATTCAAATGAGCAGTACAAATAACAGTACATTTCATTCATCATACATGCACTGTCATTTTTATTCACATTGATCATACAATGTGGATGTGTAATGTGCGTTTGTTCTCTTTTAAGAGATTCACACAAACAAATGTGAAGCTGTATAACAGCTAAAAACTAGAATCCAGAAATTCCTTTGCTTCGTAACAGAGTGCAAGAGATTCAGTCACTGGCCACAGCTAGTGTCTGTGGGCAGACTTAAAGTTCTTCGTTTCTTCCTTGCAGGATTGTTTGGGGTTTTGGTTTTGATTGACAACTTGAAAATCCCGCTTTATTTTTGTCATTTTTCATCCAGCTCAAATCGCTCATAAATATACAGTAGATGACACACCTGGCTTGTGTGGTACATCTCTGCTACCATGATATTACAACAGGTTCTGACCTGTTAAAACAGTATAAAATGCCAGAGTCTGTGCTGCTTCTGGATATTCAACCAAGCAGGGAATAACATTTCACATGAAGTTGTTTTACAATATGTTAGTCACAAACTCGTTGAATTTGATATATAGGAGTAAGTTATCCTTATTTTTCTTGATCCTAGCTTAGCCTATATCCAAGGAGAAAAAAATCCAGATTTTATTAAAACTATACATCAGTAAGATGCTGTAAATGATTATTTGAGAGTCTTGGGTGAATTTCTTCAAATTTGCCAGAAACGTCCACTTGGACTCAAGAATGAACTCATTAGTGGTCAAAGGTCACTGTGACCTCACAAAATATATTTTTGTCCACAACTCAAGATTTCGAAAAGCTAATTGTGAGAAAATTTCTCACAAATGTCTCATTGAAAAAAAAAAATATGGAAGTGATGACATTTTCTATCCAAAAGGTCAAAGTTCAGCTTCAGTGTGACACCATAATGTTCTGGCCATTATTCAACACAATAATTCACAGAGATTGTGTTCATATTTCACTTTTGGTCAGATACTGAATTGGTGAAACTAATCTTGGATGCCCACCTTGAAACTGTGGTGATTGTATAGATCAGGGCTTCTGACATTAATTGATATAATGTGATTTTATTGCCAGTCATGCATAAGAATCAGATGCTGACCTTTGCGTAATATGTTTGAGAGCCCCTGGTATAGATCTTCTGTGTTGCCAGGTTGAAGATGTGTGTGAAACATACATGTTTTAGAGTTTGTAGCTTCTTTGCAGCAGCATCCATATTTGAAGCATTGTAGTCCACCATAAACTCATTTGTTTTGCTGATACTGAGCTTCAGGTGATTGTTGTTGCACCATGTGATGAAGCTCTCTGTCAGTCCTCTGTACTGCTGTGGAAAAATAGTCTGTAAGTGAAGACAGCATGTTTCTCACTGGAAATGATTCACTGGAATCATACATGTCAATATAATGAGAACTTCCATTTCACCAAAAAAGACATTCAATACCTTTTATTAAATTCATTCAAAGTTTTCATTACTTATATGAGTCTGAGCAGTCATGGAAACTGCAACTTGACTGGCTGGTGGAGGCATATAACAGTGAGGTGGTGAGGTTTTATTAATTACACCTTCATGTATTTCCAAAACTATTAGCAAAATTACTTCATGGCAGCCATGCAGTAAAAACACAAAATGATATGCTTAGAAACTAAGATACCATAAGTTTGTTTTAAATATTATAGAAATATTAGTTACTATCAACTGAAAGTATTTTGTAATGACTTACTTTTTTGATTGAACCCAATATCCTCTATCATAAATACATGTCTGGCATTTGTAGCAAACCAAACCACTTAATAATTAGTTGAAAATTCCAGGAGCTATGATGATATTCATTGTGGATAGAATTGGTGTTGCATGTATAGACACAGCCAAGGCCATGATTTTTTTTAGTGCATGATAGACTACAAATACCAAGTACAATAGTGATGCACCATCGATTCACGTCGCTCACAAGCAAGCAAGCACCTGATGCTCCTGCAGTAGTTTCATTCATTGCACAGATCATTTTTTTTCTTAGCATGTCCCACTGTACAGACCTGTGCTGGTTACTAAGGTTGAGATTACAGCTAAAAGTGAAAAAGACAACATTGTGTGGCACTGAATGTTTGTGGCAGTTGTGCATCATGTGTCTCAAAGAAACAGTTACTTTCACTGTATCATCATGAGCCCTGAGCTGATGTCAGACAAACATTTGAGTCCATCTTTGGGTGTGTACAGGTGGTGCTACTTGGATTTTGAATCAATTTGGAAGCTGTTACATTACTCAAAACTTGCTCTTGTCACTGAGTGTCACTTTCTCTCTGTTAAGGGATGTCCTGACCAGGTTTTCTTTCCTCCAATCCTAATCTGAGCCCTGGTGTTTTAGGCCAGTCCCCATATAGGGCCCTCTGGTATGCCTTATCATATCATTCAGTCCACATCGGAACGCATTCATTGGCAGAAGTTTATGTCTTTCGAAACACCAGAATCCCCGTTGGATATGTATTTATCTAAGGACATGACTGCTTTTATTATTAGTTGGTCATTAATGTAAGGACAGAGACAGCGATCTCTGGACATCATGGATTCATTCACAGCTCAGACTATAATCCATGCAGCTGTCATGTTGTCAATCAGTTTCTCTGCACTGAAAATTTGACTGTGCATTACTGTAGTGATCACTGTTTCAATATGATAAATCTGTATGACATTGCTCAATGAACAAATGATTGATAGCACTGATGGCATACTCCTGTCATGTTTACCATATAATGTAGGACATTATATGATTATTTCTCAATGAGGATGATTGTGGTACAGCTGAATAGACTTAAAGAGTCTAAAACTGACTAAAAGTAGTTAAAAAGTGTGTTTTTGACTACAGGCTGCATATATGTGGTTTTAAAGTGTTTGGACAGCATTTCAGTGACTGTTTTAATGTACACATGTTGAAATGTGGGATATAGTATCCGAGTTTTCTTGATGATGGCCTTTTTTCAACGCACATGCTGAGAGAACATTCTCAGAGTTGATTGAACTAACCCTGATCAGTTATTCTTGAACTGAAAACTCTGAATATCCCATGTCAGGGTCAGTCACCTAGTTTGTTAAATTTGCTTTCAGAAACAGGCCTCTGACTTGTTTAGACTTTAGAGACTTTAGACTGCTTCTTTATTGATCCCAATTTGGGAAATTAGTCATCTCAAAATATGTTATCTCAAATGTCCAGCTGTTAGCCAATATATTGTTGTTTGTTTTGTCGTTAGGCATGTTTAAGCTCACTTTATTTTGACTTTATTTTATTTGTAATTCAGTGTTGTGTTGAAGGGGTGAGGATACATGGGGCAAAATGTGCAGTGTAGTTGTCACTTGCAGATGCTCCGATTTGTTTTGTTCTACATGCTGCATTGCTTTGTCACTTACAGCTTGCTTTTACCTGAGCTGTTAAACTTACTGATCTGTCTCACCTCCCCTCTGGCTGCAGGAACCTGGGGAAGAATGGCCTGTCGACTAGCAACATCCTCCTTGACAAATGTCCCCCACCAAGACCTCCTCGTGCACCCTCTCCTCCACTGCCAAAGGACAAACTCAATCCCCCAACGCCCAGTATCTATGTACGTGCAGCCACACCATAGAAGAAGTATTTATGATGTTGTGTGCAATGTTAAAGCAACAGTGTCTTGGCTACAGCACTAAATACTAACACTTGCAGTTCAGTCATCTTGAATGTTCCGTAATAATCTGTTCACTTTCCCTGACTGCTCCTGTGTCTCCTCTCTGATATACAGCTTGAAAACAAGAGGGATGCCTTCTTCCCTCCCCTCCATCAGTTCTGCAGTAACCCTACCAATCCTGTCACCGTCATCAGAGGACTGGCTGGAGCACTTAAACTAGGTACAAGGCTGTTCCATAGATGTACAAAACAACAAAACATGCACTCCACACTGCTGAAATTTACTGCAATCTGAATTTTGGATTTTCAGGCATCTAAATTTGTTTGATTTAGCTGTTGCTTGATTTTGCATGCGGTAGTGGCAGCAGCTGAGACATGGGCAGCAGGATGTTTCTGTCTTTTCCAGTCTCACATGGCTGAGTGGGTGTGTCTCTCTAATCACAGGAGTGAGTGTGTGGATGAATTTGACACATATGACAACAGCACCACCTGCAAGTGGAAAATGTTACTGCATGTTTGCCATAGAGCAAACTAGATGCCGATGCCAAGAATTTTTAAACATCTGCTTCTGTGTTACAATGCTACTGCCCTATATGTAATATATATGAATATATGTAATATTCTGATATGACAGATTGTTCCCTGCTTCTTTTCTTCAGTGTATAGCCCATGTTACAATAACAGAAAACAGACACAGAACTACACAATCTACACCCCACCTGCCTAGCTCCCTCTAACCCTTCTGCACAACTCACCTGTGTGTCTCACCTTGTTCTGCCTCAGTCAGATAATCATAACAAAATTTTGAAAATTATTTTCTATATGAATATGAAAGAAATCATATCAAAGCTTGAACTGAAAATTTCAGTAATTTTTCAAAACAGTACTAGCCTTGATTCCAACTGCTCTTCTTTCTTGGATCCTCTTTCTTTTCATTGCACACGCACAGATCTGGGCCTGTTCTCTACTAAGACATTAGTGGAGGCCAACCCAGACCATATGGTGGAGGTGCGAACCCAGTTGGCTCAGCCCACTGATGAGAACTGGGACCCCAGTGGCAGTAAGAAGATGTGGCGCTGCGAGAGCAGCCGATCCCACACCACCATCATCAAATATGCTCAGTACCAGGCCTCTTCCTTCCAGGAGTCTCTACGGGTCAGTGGGAGGTGGATACACATCACAGACACACTAATAATAAAGTGCTGGAAAAGTGATCTGTACATCAGCCAAATGACTCTCATAAAACCATAAAACTGTGAATGAAATATCCATGATACGATGGACACGTTTGCTAAATATTTGGTCAGAAATAGAGTGTATGAGTACTATCTTTTACCAGTTAACTTTGATGAGTACGTTACCAGCCATCTTTGTTATTGATATAAGAATAGTGTTTGAAATATAGTGTGAATTCCTGTCAAATGTCCAAACTAAACTGTAGTGACTAAATAATTGATGTTAAGTTAACGTTGCCAATATTTTCAATGCTTTTATTGGGACAGGAGGAGAATGAGAAGAAAAAGGAGATGGAGGCAGAAGGTTCCTCAGACAGGTGAGTTGTCTTTGCCATTATGTCTCCTGAGATCTCAATTTTCAGTGTATGTGCATTTTTGTTGTCTAGTACTAACTACGTTGTATTGTCATGTTAGTGTGATGCGGCGCAGGAAAGGGTCTTTCAAACACATAAAATTTGGCACCAATATCGACCTCTCTGATGAAAAGAAGTGAGTGAAGTGTTGAACATGTTCAACTGCATTCCCCTCAAAATATCTGGTTGCATGAAATGTTCCACATCTTCTCATATTATGTTGTTTTTCTCTCCTTAGGAAAGGGAATAACATGTCCTTTACTGTCACGCAGTAACCTGTAACCTTTGCTCTCTACAGGTGGAAACAGCAGCTTCAGGAGTTGTCTAAACTGCCTGCTTTTGCCAGGGTGGTGTCAGCCGGTAACCTGCTCAGTCATGTAGGACACACCATCCTGGGCATGAACACAGTCCAGCTTTACATGAAGGTGCCAGGGAGCAGGACACCAGGTATACATGGACAAAATATATCCAACTGTTGTTTGTCTTGTCATTTTTGTCACTCTGTTCATAATCATGTGCTTCACTTTTATAGGTCACCAAGAGAACAACAATTTCTGTTCAGTCAACATCAACATTGGTCCCGGAGACTGTGAGTGGTTTGCTGTTCCTGAAACGTACTGGGGTGTCATCAACGACTTCTGTGAAAAGTGCGTCACCAGAAATGATAACTTTTAAGTCTCTTAGCCAATTCCCAGAGTTGACTCTGACAGCAGTGCATGTTTTTGTTCTACCTCCTCTTACAGGAACAACATCAACTTCCTGATGGGTTCCTGGTGGCCCAATCTGGAGGACCTGTATGAGACCAATGTGCCTGTTTATCGGTTCATCCAGCGTCCAGGGGACTTGGTGTGGCTCAACACAGGCACTATTCACTGGGTTCAGGCCATTGGCTGGTGCAACAATATTGCGTGGAATGTTGGACCCCTCACAGGTGAGAAAGGGAACGGAATTAGACATTATGAATGTGTTCATGATGCTCATTACTCTGTTGTCTGCTGACATACTTGTAGAGCAGAGCCTCTGGCAAAAATTCACATCCCTCCAGACTTTCAGTACAGGCTCTAGGTGGAGGGAGGTTCAGCTGTCTCAGTTCCCACTGATAAAAATGAAGAGTGCCTCTTGGTTTTTGTCCACAGCCCATCAGTACAAGCTGGCAGTGGAGCGTTATGAGTGGAACAAACTGCAGAGTGTCAAATCCATCGTCCCCATGATCCACCTGTCCTGGAACATGGCCAGGAACATCAAAGTGTCAGATCACAAGCTCTTTGAGATGATAAAGTGAGAACTCACTGTTTCTCTTAAATTATAAAACCCAATTTGTGGTATGGCTGCCAGGACTACTGGGTGTGTTTTGTTGTTATTCTGAACTCACCTAACATTTCTTTCTGTATGTTAGGTATTGTTTGTTACGGACTTTGAAGCAGTGTCAGATGCAGCGGGAACTGCTGTTGGCTGCTGGGAAAGAGCTGGCATGGCACGGGAGGACCCAGAACGAGCCGGCACATTATTGCAGCGTCTGTGAGGTAAGTGCATGTTTCCTAAACAACACCTAGATCTTTTCTGCTGCATTTGTGTTGTGGAAATGACACTTTTAAACTTTGTTTACACTTTTGCAACCTTTCTATCTACCCATTGTGCTTAGGTGGAGGTGTTTAACTTACTGTTTGTAACCAGTGAGAGCAACAGCAAGAAAACGTATGTGGTGCACTGCCAGGACTGTGCCCGTAGGGGGAGCACTAACCTGGATAACTTTGTGGTGCTAGAGCAGTACAAGATAGAGGACCTCATGCACGTTTATGACCAGTTCACACTTGTAAGTACCTAGCACAAACCCACCAGTAGTAGTTGTGCTAGTCTCACTGAGACCAGAGTGGTCCATTTCAAACATCAATGATGCCCACTTGTCTGCCGAGCTTAGTGTGTTCTTCCTTTATCTCTCTCCAGGCGACTCCCCTGCCTTCCTCCTCTTGATGGTAACATTGTTGTTCTGAGGACAATTATAGCCACAAAGGACTTAATCGGAAACTCTCCGGAAACCTTTTTTTTTTTCTGATATTCAGGAAGCAAGCCGGCAGTCCTCAAACGGCACTCTGTAGCTATCCCATAAGGCAGCTGTGTGAAAGCTGTGTGTCTATGCAATCTGCCAAGAGTGGTGTGCCTGCCCCCAGTGGACTGGAGGGGTGTGGCAGCTCCTCCTGTCATCATGACCAGACTGTTCTACTGCTGGCCCAGCTGGACTTCACTAGAAAATACACAAAATCCCACATAAAAATGATGAATTTAAGTTTTGTACATATTATGTTTTAACTCACAACATCGTCCCACAAAGACTACTGACTTGATAGTTTTTTTGTTTTTTTTTTTCATTTTTGTATTCTGTTTGTGAGTTGACACAAGAGCATTGTTCCCTCCCCTCCATGATATAAGTAATTAGCATAGCTGGTCTTTTATATTAGACACCTCCTTGGTTAGGAAAACAAGATTAAAAAAAAGTTGTAATGTGAAAAGTTGAGTGACACATTCTTTGCGACATTTCCCCCTCTTTTTTAAAATCAGTTTAAATGTTTTATTTTGTTGGAACTATGATGAGTCTTTGGTTACTTTGGTTGGGGGAGAGGAAATCATTTATAGGCAAATAGCCAGTCACAGAGAAAAAGGGTTGCACATAGACAAGAGTGAACTTTAATTTGTTTTTTTATTGTGATGTAAATTTACACTATTTATAAATGCATATTTATTGCTTGAAAATATTTGTCGATGGAATGCTGTAATTTTTTTCCAGAGTACCTGCCATTAAAATTGAAGGAGCCTTGTGATTTTAAACATGGCCCCTCATACGTTTTCTATATAAATAAAACTTAGTAAGCATTGTACAGAGACCTTACCTTGAAATGGGTTTATTGTTTGAAGGATGTTTTATGAGTCAATAAACAAAAACTGTCTTTATTTACATCTGCATCTCTGTTGTGCTTTTTTATTGTTCATGCAAGTAAAAGCTATGTCATTGTCAAGTGGTGGCCTTCTTGCACAGCCACCTTAGTGTGAGCTGAGTAACTTCACAGAGTAAAGCCTGGAGCTTCTCAAATTTTGAGTACCATATGCATAGAAGTAAACAGGCTGTTCTGGGTTTTACTCAGTCCTGTTATCCATCTTATTAATTCTTATTCAGTCTTTCTTTGTGAGATGAAGTCAGTAAGTGCAAAAATGTTCATTGCACAAAAACAAAGTTCAAACAATCTCTATAAATACAAAATACAACAACATGATCACAATCCAATAATAGAAATATAAGTCCAATTTAAAATTAAAGAATATAATAAGAAAATAAGACTGGCTCAGTGTCAACCTCTAATAAGAACCTGTGAAAATACAGTAGTTAAATGGCCACTGACTGATCGTTTTCTTTTCTTGTTTCCCCTTCTGCAGATATCTGAATGTTGTGGTTTTAGAGCAGCAGCCCTTGAGATGGTAGGACTTGTGACTGGTTCTGCAGCATGGCCTAATAGCTGCTGCAGTCTGACAGAGGAAATGGGGTTACTAATGGGGCTGCTCCACCCCCTAAAACCAGGCAATGTGAAAACTGCAGATTAAAATGATGCAGAGAGGAAGCATGAGAATATGGACAGAAGTGTTTACATGATAAACATTTTCTTTGATCATGAAGCCTAATTTTACTCCATAATTCTGTGGTTTATCAGTGAAGTGTATGAAATACACTGCAGATTGAAGTCTTAACAGTGACAAACAGACATATTTGCATTGGTAAATGGACTATTTATATAGCTCTTTTCTGGTCTTACAACCACTCAAAGCACTTTTACAATGCAAGTCTGCAAGTCACACACATTGTACTCACACACCAATGGCGCAGCATTGGAAGCAATTTGGGGTTTGGTGCCCAAGGATACTTAAACATGTAGACTGCCTAGTCCAGGGACCGAACCACTGACCATCTGATAAGTGGACCTCCTGAGCCACAGCTACCCCAATTGCCTCAATTACTCCTCTGCAGTGCTTCAGTATCCTTAACTACTCTGCATTATTCTGAACTATGGTGAACCGGTCATTGGTACATCTGTCACATCTCTAGCCCACGTCCAGAGTAATGCTTAAGTGTTAGGGAGTTCTCATGTATTAGTTCTGTGTTGTTTACTGTACTTGCCACGGCTGCTTTGACATACATTATATTGGTGTTCAAGTTTGTTGTCTGCTGTTGTGTAAAATGTTCTTAAATTGTAAAATGTTGTTAATAACTATTAGATATAATTTATTCTGGCTATTCAAATTTAACACAAAATATAAATATTGCACACCAATTGATGAATGATGTTGTTGTATAGACTGACCTCTCAGCTCTCCCAACTGGGACTGACTTTCAGTAGCCCTGTCTCATAAAGTTCAAATAGTCCAATGGATCAGGATTCAGGATTCAGGATTCCTTTATTGATCCCAGAGGGGAAATTGTTTTGCTTGTATTGTATGCTTGTATGCTTTGGAATAATACATGGTAAATGTACTTTTTGGAAAACATAACACTCACTGTGTAGTTAGTTTTCTACCGAAGAGGCCACACGCAGTGTGCCTTCTATTTTCATCAATTGACTGAAATCTGCACAACTTCAAGCCAAAAGAGTCAAAACTTCATAGAAATTGTGGATTTTGTGTTCTTGTTATTCCCAATGCCCCATTCCACTTCCTGTGATGTGAATGGGCATTGGTTCAGCTCTTCAGAGGGGGAGGGCCTGTCAGGATGATGTCTGTTGTTCAAGGCCTTCCCAATCTCCAGGGCTTTTGTGCTCTATTCTTTGGAATTGGCATTTTTATCAATCCAGTTCTCACTAGCCAAATGGTTCGCTCAACCACACTGTTGGCTTAAGGTGTGTAGGGTGGTGAGCAGACCCTCATCACTTCATTCTGTTGACACCACACTTGGGCATTGCGAAAATGTGTTCCGTTGTCTGTTTGTAGCTCCTTAGGCACTCCAAGGTTAATGAAGACTTGGTCAAGCATGCTCACAACACTGCTGCTATTAGCAGCACTGGTCTAATGACTGCGTGTCCTAACATAGAGTTCACATGTACCAAGGTATACTTTTCACCTCTCTTTTCCGTCACCCCCATAGGGCCAGCTACATCCATGCACACTGATCCCCAGTGCACGGTGCCTTTGATTCTTCTGGGACAAACCTTCCTATGGGTGTCTTGTCCCAATTCTTGATCCACTTCATCACTGCCTTGCCAGTGCATTCCTTCCATGGTGTTTGCTTTCTGATGCACCACACCTGAGTCCATTTTTAGCCTCAGCTTGGCTATCTTCTTCCATAAGTCTTGGGCAGTTTCAACAGTCTTTGTAACTCAGCTGTCACTTCTCCTGCTAGCGTGCTGCCATGGATTCTGTCTTTCTGTCTGAAGCATTCTTCTCCATTTTGCTTGAGAAAGAACCCCAGTAGGCTGTGTAGTCTCATCCTTTTCTGGATCCCTCAGTGTAAAGGGTTCGTTCGCTTGGTTTGATCTGTCTTTTGTGGTTTCTTGTTAGGGGGTTGCACTGAGCCAATTTTTAGATCAGGGTCTAACAGGATGTCTTTCCATCTTTTCCATCTTCCCCATCTTGCGTTCGTTGCTTTGGTGCTTTCCATCATGCCTTTTCTTAGGAACTTGTGGACTTGGCTCTGGGTAGCAACCTTGATTCCTTGGCCTTGAGATAGCTCTTTCAGGGTACTCCAATACCTGGCCAGGACCGCTAGTTCTTTCTCCTCAGTGGGGTACTTCTTCTCCACCACTGACAAGGTGTAACTCCATAAGCTCACCAGTCCTCTTTCTCCATTGCTCACCTTCAGCACTGCATCTTCATCTTCACAGCTGACCTCAGCCACTAGCCTGGCAGTGAGGCTCCTTGGCTCCAGCCTTACAGCCGCTAGAATGGCGTCTTTCAACCGCTTGAGGCAAGTGTACAGTGGTCCGGCATACCGGACCACTGTACACCAGGCCACAAGAAAGAGCCCGGAGCAGGAGAAGTTGTTAGATTATATACAATACATTATCTTGTAGACAGGATGTCTACTTTGTGCGATCATCAGAACACTGTCAACACAATAGGCACATCATAATGTGTTGTAAAATCAGGACAAAAGGTTCACTTAATAATAAAATACGTGGTGTCATGGTCAACAGATTATGGTACACGCACACACGTAATCATGTGACATGGTTATTCATTTGGCTTTAAGACAGTGAATGCTTATGATTGAGTAAAAGAGAAGATGAATAATAAGAATTCCCATTACAAGTACTAGCCTTTCATAATGTTTTTGAGCTGGCTCTTTCTTCTCTACGGGGTTACTGGTTACATGGGTCAATCGTAACCTTCTTGTATCGTCACAGTCGGTGCTGCTCTCAACGAGGGGCCATTCCTTCTTCAAGTATTCTCTCGCCTCTTCTCAAGATTTCTTTTCTTGCATCAATGCTTTGAGCTTCTTAAACTCCTGGAACTCCTGTTTGTTTGTATCTTTGTTGCCTCATGACTTGGGTCAGCATGATGGACAGGCAGTGGCTTCCTCTGCTGAGGGTAATCATCATCGTCACTGGAGATGTTGTTGTTAATCTCTTCTTCAGTGCAGTGTGCAAACTTGAAGGCTGCCCAAACACAAATTTCTGGTCCAATTACATAGGTGCTAAGGAGCAGTGCTACGGAGTAATGCATAGAGTGCATAGAGTGAATAGAGAGTTTTTTGTTTTTTTTTTAAAGAAAGAAGGTGTTCAGTAAAAAGCTTGGTCTTAGTCTTTTTCTTAAGATCGAGGGGGACTCTGCAGAACGAATGGAGTTTGGTCACTCATTTGGAGGCTTTTTCAGCTGGCTGTGGTGGTGCCCTTTGACTGGTTTTGACGGGTAGCTTGCTCCCAGATCCTCCTCAGAGCTTCGAGCCTGGGGCCCCACAGGAGAGTAGATATCTAAGGGGCTGGTTTGCCCCAGGGCTAGTGGTGATGGATTGTAATCCATCTGTGCACATCACCACTTGCCTAAACCTCATCTCATTGGCCTTTTGGAGGCCTTTGTTCAATGTTACCAGCATTTTTTCTGTTTTGCCTAGCCCAGAGAACTACATAGGAAAGTCCAACACTTTTTCTGTAACTTCAGTTTTGATTATTTATTTGCAGTTGAATATGTACGTATTAAGCAAGGGCAAGCAAACAGCTAAGTCCGATTTAAATTTCTTAATGATAATATAAAGTCAATCAGTGTATTAAGAACAAATATAGTAAAGGAATCCAAAATATGCTCATCTAATCTAATGAGAGAGATAGAGAGAGATTGGTCTCCTGGCCAGGCTTACAGAGAGCCATAATTCTGTTGAACCATGTATCCCTGTAGCTCTGAACAGTAATGATCACTTCATGAGCTTCTTTAATGACAAAATATTGCTATTAGAGACAGAATTCATCAGCTCCTGCCCTCAACAGGTGGTGTTTTGTCTTCAAACACAGAAACCGTAGAAACTGTTATTAAGCCTGTCACAGTTTTAGACGTTTTTCACCTGTCGACCTTCAACAACTAATTTCAATAATTTCTTCATCAAAATCATCAACCTGTATTCTAGACCCCATCCCAACTAAGCTGCTTAAAGAAAGTTTACCTTTAATTTGCTCTTCCTTATTAGACACAATGTCTTTATCAACAGGCTACATACCACAGTCTTTTATAGTAGCTGTAATAAAACCTCTACATAAAAAGCCTACTCTTGATCCAGGGGTTTTAGCCAACTATAGACCAATATCCAACCTTCACTTTCTCTCAAAAATTCTTGAGAAAGCAGTTGCTAATCAGCTGTGCAACTTTCTACACAACAATAGTTTATTTGTGGATTTCCAGTCAGGATTTAGAGTGCATCATAGCACAGAGACAGCACTGTTTAAAGTTACAAATGACCTTCTAATTGCATCAGATAAAGGACTTGATCTCTGTACTAGTCTTATCAGATCTTAGTGCTGCATTTGACACCACTGACCATGGTATCCTACTTCAGAGACTGGAACACATCATTGGCATTAAGGGAACTGCGCTGAACTGGTTTAAATGCTACTTTTCCAATCACTCTCAGTTTGTACACGTTAATGATGACTCCTCTGTGCTCGCTAAAGTCAGCTACGGAGTTCTGCAGGGTTCTGTGCTTGGACCAATTCTATTCACCTTATATATGCTTCCTTTAGGGAACATTATCAGGAAGCATTTTCATTGCTATGCAGATGATACCCAGCTATATTTATCAATGAAACCAGAAGAAACCAATCAGTTAACTAGACTACAAGTGTGTCTTCAGGACATAAAGACCTGGATGACCTGCAATTTTCTGATGCTAAACTCGGACAAAACTGAAGTTACAGTACTAGGCACCTTAGAAACTCACTTTCTGATGACATAGCAGTATGGATAGCATTGCGCTGGCCTCCAGCACCACTGTAAAGAATCTGGGCGTTATCTTTGATCAGGACATGTCCTTTCACTCCCATGTAAAACAAATTTCAAGGACTGGCTTTTTTTCTTTTTTACCTACCTAACATTGCAAAAATCAGGCATATTTTGTCTCAAAACGATGCAGAAAAACTAGTCCATGCATTCGTAACTTCCAGGTTGGATTATTGCAATTCTTTACTATCAGGCTGCCCAAATTCATTGCTGAATGTTCTCCAGTTGCTCCAGAACACCGCAGCACGTGTTACTAACTTAGCTTCTTCCCTGGAGTCGTTGTGCTTTGTCGTTTTGCAGATTCCCATAGATATTGGCTGAATCTGGATTGTGGATTACAACTATGTCTCCTGCCATGGCCCTGCCTGACATCCACTGCAACTGCTACTGCTATTATTACATCCACTGCCACTGTTACTGTGATCGCATTTCTGTCTGTCTCTCTCTGTCTGTCTCACTCTCTCCCTCTTGCTCTCTCTCTCACCCAACTGGTTGAGGCAGATGGCCACCCACCCAGACCCTGTTCTGCCTCTTAAAAGGAAGTTTTCCTTGCCGCTGTCACCAAGTGCTTGCTCATGAGAATTGTTGGGTCTGAAAGAGCTCAGCCTGTACCAGCTCTATATGGAAAGTGTTCTGAGACATTTTGATTTGGCGTTATACAAATAAAATTGAATTGAATTGAATTGAATTGAATTAAATTGAGAAGAATTTAAACTCCATTTTATAATCCACAGTCAGCTGGGAAGTGGTTATTCCTCCGTGTTTCTGTCCTTCTTTGCCATGTTGGGCTTCTCACATAGTCCCTTTTTCTGAATCCCTCCTCTCTATTGCACATGTTCTCTTAGACACCAAACTGCCAAATTGGTGTATGTGCAACTTTAAGTGTGTATATCCTTTTTTGGTAATTCCCTGCCAGTCTTTGGCCTTCAGCTTAGTTTGGCACAGGCCACTAGCTATGGCCTTACGTGACTTCCTCATCTGGATGTTGCTTATCTCCAGTGGAAAAATACATGACCTGTCACTTATTAACTTTAGCTCAGTCAGATACACTTGAAACTCTTCATACTTGATTCACTTGACAAATTTAGCTATTCTTATTCCTTATGATTACATCATTAATATCAAAACCAGCAGCTTACAATAATCATTGTCATAACTTGATATATGGTCTATGGACTAGGTGATAAAAGTTTTTACTCACAGTTCTTATATATAATAGGGGAATGGGGATCTCAGCTCTTTTGACAATTTATATTTATAATAATATTTATATATTGCAGACAGGTCTTTTCAACTGGACTCTCACTAGCTGTGCACAAAACATGGAAGATCCTATTTTGTCAAGTGAGGTGTCAATCATAAGGTCAGAGTGCAGTAGCCATTTTGATGCCACCATGGTATGCGCACGTTAACTGGAGTTGAGAATACTTGAAAGATTAGCACATCTGCTAGTTTATTTGAAATGATGCCACAACTTTACATGGATTATTTATAGAAATGATTCAATGTTTTGGACCAAATATTTCATTGGATTGGATCGTCTTGACATTTACCAATGAAACAAGATAATTTTTGTCGGAGTTTAATGATCAGTAGATTACTATGAGACATCTTAGGTGAATGACCTAAATTTTGTAATCGTTTGTTTGTTGGTGGCATTGATTGTACCTACTGTTGCGATCACATTTTGAAATGGTTTGCATTAGTTGACTCACAAGGCTTTCCAACAATATGTTGCATGGTAAAACTTAAAGGCAGCAATTGTGGACATAATAGAATTGTGTTCTTAACAGTCCATTAGGGCAACATTATGCAAGAATTGGTATTTTCTTGCATCTTTGTTTGGCGTCCCTACAGTCTCGCAGAGCAGCTGGAGGACACTGAAAAACAAGGAGAGGCCACAAGCACTTCTTTGCCTTGTTCTCCGTGCCACTGACCGATCTGCCAGGCCAATCGGCTGGCATACAGTCGCCTTCTTCCCTGCTCTGCTCTCAAAACAAACCACACCGTGCCGCCGCCAAAACCAAGTATCATTACCCTGGTTATTGTTTTTCCAAGCTTGGTGCATGTGGAAGGGCAACCTGGCAGCAGTCCACCCTGCAGCCACCCGGCCTTTCTGGTTTGCCTATCCCAGAGACACAGCTGTGATAGCTGAAGAGGTCTGTGTTTACCGGGGAAACTACAGACCCACCTGAATGCAGTTTCTATGGGAACGCAGCTGTCCAGGCATTCGTCATACGCGAGTGGCTGTAATCATCTAAACTGAGTTGGAAAATGGTAGACACTCTAAGGGCACAGAGTGGGAGTGACATCAGCACCATTCTCCCTATTGCAAGTCAGTGTACCATCACAATGAGTTTGAAGCTGCTATTTTAAGGTAAAATAGTTACAAAGTGTTGCTTTAAGTTTCATCTATTTTATGGCTTGGTTGTCTTTTTCTTGAGTATCATTATTAGGTTTGGATTAAAAAAAACAAAAAAAAAAAAAACTATCTGCTGTGAAGAACACCAAAGACACACTGGCAGGTTCATGGCTGCCATTTGTCCATCTCAGTTCGTCGTCTCCCAGGAAAATACCAACTTTGCCAAATGTGTCACCAAGAGGACATGTGCGTGGCTATGGAAATACCTTGGTAATGTATTGGTCAGAGTATGGGTTTAGATTTACAATTTGTAACCAGGAGCTCATTGAAATTCATGTCCCAAATTTTACAAATTTTGTCTTTTTTGTCTTAAAAATGTAGAAAATCAAAACACTGCTATGTTGGATCCTAATCAAAAGCAAACGAAAGAATAGTTCTGGGCTACTGAGCAAGTGAGAACAATACAGATGGCAGATCGCAGATGAAAGATAAGTTATCCAAGCAGTTTTATATGTTTAGAAGTCACTCGACATTTACAAAAGATTGTGCACCCTGTTAATGTATTGAGGAATTAGTAATAACTGTAACACAGTGAAGGAGTGTGTTGAATTGGATGTCCATGAATTGAGTTGTGAAAAAGGACATAGTTTCATATTCAGACAGCCACTTTGCAATTCAAAGGCCAACAATCTGATTTCTTGTCTTTTTCATGGAAGCATTTTTTTTTTTCAATACAGCTGAAGTCTCATTTGGTGCTCACTGGTCTTGTCAGCAGCATTCCGGAGACCCTGTTATGCCTGCAAATTGTGCCCTGAATTTGCACCGAATACAGTCTACTGCAAACATGCCCCAGCCAGATCCCTGCACTGTAACAAAGATGTAATGCCTCATTAAATGTCCCTGTGGTCCAGTTGACCAGCTCCAATGGGGAACTCTTTTTATCTGAATGAAGTCTATGAGAGAAGAAGAAAAAAAATGTTGGGGAGAAAATAATGACCTTCTAACTATGAGACATCAAAAGCTTTTGTGATGTTTCTGTCTGATGTGGAAAAAAAACTTGTATACTTCTGATCAATCTTCACTTTGATGAACAGAAGAATACAAAACCTCAACTTGTCCTTATGTGAATATCTAAGTTTATTACAACTCTGATGTCAGAGAGGAAATTGGTATAGCATGTATACACGGATACTGTCGTAACATCACATTCGCTCAGCAGACAGTGTGTCCTATGTCCTACAGAATCACAAATCATCAAGTCCTGTCCATTATCAGACAAACATAACAAGGCTGACATCTTATTGCTACCTTCAGACACCAAGAGTCTGCTGACATAAGTATGGCAAGTGTGAAGAACAGTGAGGCCTGCTCAGGTCAACTAACCATGTCACTGCATAAATGTAACATTCCCTCATATCCATTCATTTCTCCCATTGTGATTGATCAAGTTTTTGTGTATTACATTTTTTCCCCTCAGTAGGTTATCAGGCGTGTTAACTAAACACTGTGTTGCTCAGTTTTGGTATCTGCTGCATAACATTTACTTTACAGCGTCCTAAAAAGAGGCCTGATGATGCCATGATTTATGGGAGATGAAAAGAGGAACTTGTCAATTTTTGACTTTTTGACAATTGCTGACAATTGTCAGTTTATAAAAGAGGAACAGAAAGCATTTGCTTCTCCCTGAATGAATGGATGAAAATGATGCAACACGCCTAATGAATAATAATGTGATTTAATTTTTTTTTTTTTTAATGATTTCATCTTTCACCTGTGTAAAGTGTTTCACGGTCTAAGAGTAGGAAACAAACAACAGATAAAGTTTTTGCAGCCTGTATGTTTCAGCACCTGCCTGCCTGTGGAGAGATGAGAGATGAAGAGTCTCAGTTGAGCTGAGAGGGCGAAGAGAGGAAGGTCAACAACATGGATCCCAACATGACAAATCATCTGTCTGATTCTGGAGATGTCCACCAATCAAACCAAGGCAAATGAAAATACAAAAGTTTTTATTTTTTTGATTGCAGTCTGAGGTGCCTTAACACTGTTCTGTAATTCTGTCATAATACTGACAGGTTTAAGCTTCTGAGAGCTTCACCACTATCCTTTCTTATTTTGTTTTCTGGCTGGAAAAAGATTCCAAAATACCAAAAAAAAAAAAAAACTTTGGCAAATGCAAGTGTGGATTGAGTTTGTGTGACAACCTTTTACATGACCACTTAGTCACCAGGTGTGACATGCATGAAAGATAAGCGTATAATAACATTAAATGAGGCTTTTTGGTCCTTTTTATGGTGCCAGAATCATTTAACAATAAAACACTCACCTGAACCTTTTCTCCAAACTTTAGAAAATGTACGATGGGGGGTGTTAATAGTGCTCACTAGTTGACATTCATTGTGTTCCTGTAAGAAAATGAGTCAGTAAGTGTGGGATCATTCATCTGTACCAGGGCCTGCAGGCTTTGTGCTTGACAGTTAAGTCATTATCACAACCACAGGTGGCTCCATTGATTTGATGGACTGACAACCACTTCAACCAGTGGGCTACACCTTAAATTTATTCATGATCCATTTTGAATTTTCAGGTCAAAAAAAGTACTGGCAGGCTTTTTTTTTTTTTTTTTTTTTTTCTCCTCTCATTTCCATGTATGGAGGAGGTTGACATTTAAGAAAATGTCAATACTGGAAGCTGAGGCATGGCCTTGTATAAATTTCCAGGTTTTAAGTGAAACACAGTTTACATTTCCTAAAATGAAGATGCAATTTGATTCACCAATTTTGACCCTTTGTTTTTTGGCTGTATTTATAAGGTTCAGTTTGCAATAAAAATATGTTGATGTGGCACACCCCAGAAGTTTGTACTGAGCAGGAGAATAAACTCAAATAACTACAAGGTAAAGATCCTGATTATTTTCTCAGGGTTGGTGGAGACTAAAAGCAGAGTGATTATTGCTTGAAATCCTAAGTGGTCTAAGTATCATGAGAGATATACAAACATTCGAAAGGAAGTCAAGAAAATACGACTTGACAATGACCCTGCATCTCTTTTTAGCACATCCGTCTATCTTACAGGAACTCGATTTAGTGCCTGGTTCCTTTGGTGAAAACACAGCTTTAGTTGCTGAGTTCCTCAGGAGGTTTAGGTCTCCTAGGTTTTAAGTCTGGCTGTGATCTATATTATCTCCAATCACTGTCTCCCCTCATTTCCTGTTGCTTTCTCTAGTTTTATTATTAGTTTTACTGTATTTACTTTTACTCAATTCTGAATAATTCAGCTTTGAGTTATGAATGTTTTAATCCTGCTGTCAACCACAGAAGACAGCAGCCACGACAACAACATCTCTAGAACCATCAGGAAGAGGATGGAGCAAACCAAAGCAGAATATACAGATTTAAGTCTACAGGTAGGCTTGTTAGTAAAAATAAGAGCAAATTATAATTGGGAGAATAAATTATTTAGAGATCCCCTCCAGACATGTGTTTTATATGATTTTCACAGTTCAATTATTGAGTTAGAAACTATACCTAGACTCTATGAATCTTAGTACTAACTGCTGGATGCAAGATGTTTCCCACTTCACTGAAAAGTCCATTGTCAGTGTATTTTCAGTGCACTGCAGGTTTCAACTTTCCACATCACTTGAACTCTACATCCATCTGCACATGGAAGGTCAAACATCCAAGTTAAGAAACAGTAAAGAAAACATGTTGCTTGAGTACAGGGGAGACGAAGTGATTTGATTTCACTTGCTGAGTTACACGCACAGTGTACGTTTTGTCTGTTGTTCAAAGAAAGAGTGAGTTTAAATGAGATGCCTCACCAGCCCGCAAAACTGGTGAAGCCTCTTGAGGTGATATTCATTCAGGCATGAGAGGAGCATACACTGACCAATTCACACTGGGATCAAGTGCAGGAAGGATCTGAAATTATGTGCAGTTACAAATATTTGATGCCTAATAATATAGTATACTATTTCCATCTGTTTCTTGTATAGACAAGAGGCTCAGAAGACTGACAACCTTCTTTTCACAACAGCAGAAACAAGAGCCAGTGTAACCTGGAGCCAGCAGATGTCACTGTAGTTATGAAAGAGATGGATGCGAACTTATGACTGTAACACATGTATCCCCCCCCCCCCCCACCACACACACACATGCATGCACACACGCACGTACAAGCACACACACTATTAAAGAGGATCAAAGCTGTTGCTAAATTCTGAAGGTGTATTCCAGATGTCTTAGTCACTCATGTGACTCAGCTTATTTGTTCCGTTTGTATTTGTTTTTACTCTTCAACCAAGTGACTCACACTGAAGTTGACAGAGAAAACATATGTAAGTATTTTAGAACAGGAAATGTATGTACAGAAGGGCAAAAATTATATTTCTTGGACTGTGCAGATCAAGTGCTTTCAGCAGTCAAGAGGAAATCATAGTCATTTGTGGAAGTGCTGGGTTTGTGAGGAATGTGTCTGAAGGGAGCGCAGGCTACCGTTAATGCAGAAAGCCAAATATCTGAAGTCTGACAAGGCAATGACAGACTAGTTCAGTGAATGCCACCCAACACACTTTCTAATTTTGAGAATAGCCTGTCTTCATTTTTATTCTTTAAGCTTTTTGAAAATTTAAATAAACCAGGCATGTAAACCAAGTTCTAGCTTGTATTCAGCGGCTTCACTTTGCATCAGCTCACAATCTTCTCTATATAATTCTTTTCAGGCTACAGGCCAGTAGAAATTGAAATTGCAATAACATCATATTCTTTGTTACTAATTGTGGGTAGAATCAAACATTCAAAGCCACCTCACAAATCAATTAATCAATAACATGAATGGATGAATGGAAAGTAGCATATTCAAATGAAATTCTCATTTTAAGAGAGTAAAAGGGGCGTTACAAAAGAGAAAAGGGTCTTCAATACATTTTAGGAAAATGCTATATAAATATTACAAATACAATAAATATGAAGGGAGATTTTATCCGATACTAATTACATAAATTGTGTAAAGCAGGAAAGGATCCCGAAACATTTCCTATGAAATGAAGATGTGAAGTACACTTTCAAGTGTTTCACCTCATGCCTCAAGTCCACTCCGCTACATTTCAGAGACAGAGATTATAGCCCAATCTTTTCTCAGCCATTTGTATTTGACAACTACAGTTTCAAAGAAATGTATACAAAAAGGATAAAAATACACAATGTGATGAATTCTTCGCAATGTAACTTTCCGCCAGTGGAAGCAGAGGCACCACCTACGCCAGGTACAGCATTTCAACAACGATTTCCCATTGATGCACAGTGATTGAACATTTTCAGTGGCACAGTCTGCTTCTTTATGTTGCCGCTTTTACGTCGTTGTAATTTGGAATGCAGGCTTTTTTCTTTTTTCAACTGACTGGCTGATTTGGACACATTATTAGTCACTATACAGAATACACAGTCTTAACTGGGTGGTGAGAGGTCCGGTTGTTAGGCAGCGCTCCATCCTCAGAAAAAGGCGCAGCCGCGCAGCAGCCGGTGCGGTCCGATGACTCAGCCACGAGTCAGCGCCGCCGCGGTGTGTCGCGTGCGTCTCGCGGGGCGCGAGGAAACTGCAAAGTTTATTATTTGGATGAATAATCTACCGCAAACATTTAAACTAGGAACGACCTCATGAGAAAGAGAAACGGAAACTCTGCTGCAAACGTAGGCCGAATATAGAATGCTGACAAAAATGTCCGAAAACATCGAGATGTGACCGGCCAACACATTAACAAAGATATTTGCATTTAAGACGTCCATTCATAAAATTAAGTGTGAAAAAGTCCCTATGACTACTGACCAAAATAGTGACTAACGTCCTGTGGAAGTTGTTATTATATAGTCCGTGTGATTAATGGGTGGTGGAACAGTTCAATCCTTAGATCAAAGTATAAACAATGGAAGAATACTACATAAAGCACAGACAAATAATTCCTGCCTTTAAAATGTCATTGTTTCCAGTAAATGTACTTAAATATACAGCTCCATAGTGAAGAATGAGCCCTATCAGAGTGTGTTAAAATGTTAAAATGCCCCAGAGGTATGATGGGGAAAACAGAAGTATCCAGTAGAAAACTAAATCTTGTCAAGTTCCCAATAACTACAACTGTCAGATTCAAGTAATGGAGTAAAAAGTACAATATTTCCCAAATTCAGTCTGCTACATTGAAAAGAATCATAGCTTAGTACTTTGGTGAATGTATTTAGCTACTGCCTCTGCACAAATGACAGCACGTCATCAGACTCCTTAGGTTTTCAAATGCAGCTTTCCAATACATTTCAATTCCCAATGGATATTTGTTCTCTGTTCACTGTTATTGGCTACTGATCATCACTGGTGGAAGAAGTACACCACAACATAAAGATAATCTCCTATGAGTAAATGTTCTGCATTCAGAAATATACTCAAGTAAATGTACAATCAGCAAAATATACTTTAAGTGTCAAAAGTAAAAGTACTGCTGATACAGAATGTCATAATTATCTGGTATACATTATATAATGGGGTGAATAGTATTCATGCTTTTAGGTGTAAGCAGCGTGATGATATTAGAGGTGTTGGAGTTAAGGCTAATTATAAACTCTGTGTAGTTTAATCTAACACATTATATTTCAGAAAGGTTTGTCATACAATTTGTTTTTGAAATCTTAATCTGCAACTGTAACTACTGAGTATATGTACCAGGGTGGAAAGTATAGAATATGTACTTTGATACTTCAGACCACTACTGATGATTAAAAATAGTGTTACACCTAAAGGAAGCAATGGAAGAAAGAGGCACATGTAGTCTGCAGGCAGTCTGTGACATCCATCTTATTAAACAGGTGGACTGTATGCTTGTCACATATCACACCCCTGTATGCCTGCAGGAGACAGAGGAAGCTCACCTGCCTCGCCTGCCAAGTGCGGGCATGTCCAGCACACAGCTAACTCTCTGTTATGTTTTCAGAAAGCATCCATTTTCTCTGTGCCAAGGCAACAACAAGGTCTCCATGTGGTAGAAGTCCCCCAGATTCCTCTTGGATGAGTCTAAGGGTTTTGGAGCTGTGAGTCACAGGAAGCTTCGGGTTAACTTGATTTTGCACACACACACACACACACACACACACACACACACACACACACACACACACACACACACACACACACACTCAATGAGGTGTTGTTTTTAACAGCTATCATACATCTTCATGGGCTATCCAGTTCTATATTCAGCTTCTTAAGTGTTTTTTCTGAACATGGCAAAAGTGCACTATGCACTCTGGATTTGAATAATTGTAATAATAAGTTAAACTTTCTAAGAGACTGCTCATGACAGGCATTCAAACACCACATTCAAAACATGTGCAAGTGTTCATGCCTCTAAGGTCCTTTGTTATCATGCTGTATGACATGAATCATGTGTTAGCTATTCCACACTGCCAATGCATTTTTGCTCTACGGTACACAGTGCTTTTAAAAACTAACTAACAAACAAACAAACAAACAAACAAAGAAAAACGCGATAATGTATTTGTGACAATCTAATTCAGACTTGTTCCTTGCAATGGATTATACAGTTCGAACAAACAAGAACTGATTTTTTGGCCACTGGGGGTGTGTGTGTGGGGTGGGGTGGGGTGGGGTGGGGTAGGGTGGGGTGGCAGAAACAAGCTGTGAACATGACGTTGACATATTTTCACCTTTTAAGTTGATATGGTGAATTTATTGACAAGTAGTTGTTATTCATTCTCTTAGCGCTATCTTTGGTGTCTACCAACTTCTGTGGGAAATATCTATAACTTTTAAAAGTTCCACTGTGTTCATCAGCTAGCTGTCTGCTGTTTGGAGCTGAGCAGGTAGTGCATAGTGGATCATTTTTTAAATAAAAAAAAAACAACAACAAAAACAGCTACATGTTGTGGCCAAAAGTGACTTTTTGAGAGCAGTGAGAGTGAACCAGAAGAGTAAAGCTGTGGGCTGGACAGCTAAACTGTGAGCTGAATTCATCACCACAAGCAACCCTTTTCACATTGTCACATTGCTTTCTTATTGTCATTTGATACATCATTATAATAAAGACATTGATTGTAGTTTCTTGCAAGCAAGTTTCAAGAGGGTGCAAAATGATTTCTATACCATACAGAAATGATTGGAAGCAACTGGCTGCCTCAGTCCAGCACTTGAAAACGATTCGAAAAAAATGTATCATTTGAAAACACACTGGTAAGGTCCTTTAACGGTGAAAGTGCTACTGTGCAACTGCTCTAATAATCACTTCTAAAAAGTGAACAATATGATCAGATAATTTTCTGCTGAAAGAGAAACTCCTCTTTTCCTATCCAAGTAATTCTGGTTGAAACATGAATTCATCATGTCTCCTCTGCTCTGAACGACTGCATGAAGCCCACAGGCATGAAGACAGTTTGATCGCTTTGACATCATTACAATGTCTTTTTTTTTTTTTCCTGTTATAACTGATCAACCATCAGAACACGAGGTTGAATTACTGAGTGTTGAGCCAAGCACTGAATCATGATTTAAAAATGTACAAGGGGAAATTATTTAGCAGTTCATTCTGTTGTGGCTATGCTTTTCCCAGTCAGGAGGCTGTTAATAGATATTAATCATACTCTGTTATATAACATTAATAGAATTGTCAGAAGATGATTATACTTTGACTGAAGTGAAATGGGGAACAAGTAAATATCTAAATCTGATGTTATTGTATAAAAATATAAAAAATGAAAATCATTGTGTGTACTTTTATTATTGAAAATGTCATGACAAAGCTGCACTGCTTGTCTGATTGGAACTGCGAGTTTTTGAGTTTTAACCTGTCAACATTTACAATATTTGCTTATTTACTTATCAAAACATCATTCCTGTAACTTTTGGATTTGAAACACTTTCTTTGTTTTGTATTATCATAGATGTCATATCAGAGGGAATTTCCCAACTGCTGACATTTAAGCTTTATCTTATACAGGTGAGTCCTTTGTTGATAGTGAAATGAAAAAGCATGGAATACCCGCCTCTGCTCACTGTTGGTTGTAATGAAGCTTTCAGGGTGGAAGGGAGCCACATGGTGGCAGTGTCCACAAATACTGTCAGTTTGGCTTCGACGTCCTCATGAAAACAACCCCTTCCTTGAAGTTGGCTTCCGCACTTCCAAGATAAGAGCCCTCCATTTGTCTCTGTGAGCTGTGAAGTCATGTTCATATGCAGAATTTGAAAAGAGGCCTCTGCAAAATGCAGATGGCAACGCAACTGGCACTCTGGGCAGGTGTCCAAAATCTTTAAATTCTCTCCCATGTTATACTTGAGTCACCATGACTCCTCTGACAGTCATCAATCAGTAGAGAGGTCAATCTAACAGCCATTTGATAGTTCACATTGCTAATTTGAAACAGTGGTCAAATCAGCCCACAGTGTTTAGTCATTTTCGTCACATTTTGGTGCCATGAATAAATGGACATTACACAATGAAAACTAGGGAAAAGGTCAGCGCTCTGAATATGAGTGATAACGATGAGTAATGATAACTTGATTGAGGAGCAGATTCAACAATAAAAAACATTTTCTTAACAGGCAGCAATGAAAATCAGGTGGATTTGATGTTGTGTTTGTTTAAGTCATAAAGCAACGTTCTTCCTAACAGGTGCTCCACTACCTGGGCAATGAGGGGAACTCCACCACTTCAACGGATGTGAATGAAGGAGCTCTTTTTACAGACTGTGTTGACATGAATAATCTCATCACATCATCTCACTTGTCCAAGACACTTAGCCAGAATGCTTCCATTTTCTACCCGTGCTGTCAGGCATCGTTTTTGGGTGACTGACATGCTCCTAGAGGAGATCCAAAGGGGAGAAAAATTAACACAAATATTGGTTTCACATTGGCTGGAATGGACAGAACTGATCATTGTCTCTTTTAAAGTAGGACAAGTGTGTTTGCGTGTGTGTGCATGTGTGAAATGAGCAGATATAGGAAATCCAGCTGAATTTGGGGTTGTGTTGCTTCCTTTTATAAACATACCACAATATTTGGTCATCTGAAGTGTCGTCAGATTATCTGGCTTAGCTGGACAGTACGGTGCTTTCCACCTACTAATGCAGTATAAGTCACTGGTCCTTGACTAACCAGCAGCACTACACCGCTGCCTCTGTGCTGCCTCCAGGCCCTATATGACAGATGTTGTTTAGAGGTTGACCAGCCGGCTCCCAGCTTCGACCTGCTGTTGTCCCGGTGCAGAATGACGCAGGTATTGCACAACATTTTCCTTGGTTATGACTATGTGACATCACCAGCTCCTCTTAATGCTTGCTGTTTCCCAGTTCCTCTGACGCATGATACACTCTAACGATTGCACTGTTACGCGTAAACATTGCAAACAACTCAAAGACCGCATGCATACACACACACACACACACACACACAAATGCACCTTCACTGCCTCAGGTCCTGCTGTATCTACGGAGGCACCTGTCATATGTGACGTCATATATGAGTCAGGTGAATGCATGCATGCATGAGTGTGGGTGTGTGTACAGAATCCTGCTGGCTGTGGGATGTTTACATAATCAGCACAGCAGCACACCTTGGTCACAAGGTAAACTTTCCACTGTGCTCAGAGAAAAAGAACTCCGTTTCACACTTGAGTAGTCAGGGAATGGCCTACTTTTACAGATGGGACTGATTGAGGTAAAAGGTAGCAGAGTTCCTAGTCAGGATCTCATTCTATTTCTATATTATATATATTCCTATTCTATAGTAGAATCCTGATTCCAAAACAGATTGGATGCTGTGTAAAGTGTAAATAAAAACAGAATGCAATCGTTTTCAACGGTGTTTACCTGTGAACTGTGATTACCAACCATGGTTTACTGTATAACAGCATATAATATTTAGGTGGGCAGACAAACCTACTGCATGTCATTTTTTCAGTACATTTTCAGTATCAGTAATTCTGCTTATACTTGAGAACATTTTTCTTTACAGGATCAGTTCACAATTTTGGGAAGTGCTTGTATTTGCTTTCTTGTTAAGAGTTAAATGAGAAGATCATACCATTCTTGTGACTGTGCTGTAATTGTACAGAACTTAGTTTTTCTTAGTTTAGCTTAAAGACTGGAAACAGGGGGAAACAGCTACAGGTTGTATACTATGTTATCTCTGGTTTGTTTCATCCATACCACAACTGATATGTAAAAACAGCAAGTTGCAGTTTTATGGAGGGTTATGTGCCAGAGAACAGTTACTTTAAAGCAGTAATACTTACAGGGTTTTGTTTGTACCGAACAAACAGAAGATATAGCTAACGTGTATGCAGATTTTGTTACCTTGAGACAGAGCCCGGCTAACTGTTTCCTCCTGTTTCCAGTAATGATGCTAAGCTAAGCTAAAAGGCTACCGGTTGTAACATTTCATGAACAGATATGAGAGTAGTATCAATCCTCTCAACTACTGTAACTCAAGAAAGTGAATTCCTCTAAGTGCTGTGTTCAACTAATTTTATGGACGAAAGAATTAGCCCACAGTGTAGAACATATTTATACTGTTATGGCCTGATCAAGATGTTCCACATAAATCTGATTTGAGACTTACTTACATTGTCAAATCACTGAAAACCGTCAGGATGCTTTGACCTCTACTTGACTAATATTTAGTGCAGTCAATCAAATAAAGCTGAGCAAAGTAAACCTGCTTGAGCTCAAAGTAGATATTTGATTTGACTTAGAGAAGAACAGTCAATACATAAATGAGAAATACAAATTAAAAAGAATTAATGAATATTAAAACCGTAAATAGAATAATAATAACTTGGTTTGCCAAAATGCATTTTTTAATGAATGAGGAATCTTTTGGTTGCCAGTTTTCTTTTCCTCTGACCAATTACCCCATGCGTTCCCTCTGGGGTCTTGTTTTTGACCTTCACTGGCTCTTCAAATAAAAATTTCCAGAAACAATGAATTTCTGACATCTCTGGGTTTCAAGCATTCACACATGGGCACACACATTTTAATGATAGCAATCAAGAACTGCTGTTATACCCCATGACATAAACAAGTTTTTTAAATCAAAGAGTCACTTCACACAAATTTCAAAAGCAGAACATTTCACATTTTCTCACCTGGTCTGTATGGTATCTTGTCATACAGATAGTTTGGGTTACACTGATGAAGTTTTGAGAAATCCCTCTAAAAATTAGTGTCCTTCCAAAAACAATGTCCTGGGTGCACAGTTTCATACTTCCTACAGAGGACACAGTCCCCATAAAAGCTGTTCACTCTGTAAAGTGTGTGTCATGGGTTACAGAGTAAAGTGGGAGCACTGTTGAATGTCATTTTTCAGTCCTTTTGAAGACAACAAATAGATTGATATTCACCTTCATTGCAGTGGCCAGGAGGCAAATGTCTCAAAACTTGTACAAATTATGCCAAAACTGTTTGCATGGCTTAATATCACTATAGGTATAAAAGATAAATACCTCATTCAAATGTGCAATATAATCCAAATGATTGAACTGTTTCAGAATTTGATCAATCCATTGATTATAAAGGTCCATACTTGACTATGCTTTCAGTTACTTTAATAAGAGTTGAATTGCAGTTCACCTGCCTAGAAGACATTAATGGTGTACCTGTTAGCTTGAGCGATGCAACAGAGACCCATCTGTTCTGCTCCTATGAATGATCATAAGGCCAGACTGACGCACCTAAATATAGACAGGACAAATTAAATTCAAATTACTCAGATGCTTGATGACTGAGACGAGTGACTTATCCTCAGTGCCCTGCTTCAGTCGGTCAATGTTCTGCCTTTTAGCAAACATAAATGAGAGCCCAGCCAGGAGTCACTTATTCCACTCTGGGTTGCCTCTCAAACCTTCAACTGTTACAGGAAGGAGGTTGGGTGGTTGGGGGTGGTGGGAGTGAAAGGAAGATGGGTGGAGGGAGGGAGGAGAGAAAGGTTAAATCAGTTGGCAGAGGAGAGGAAGCTCTGTCATATCCAGGAGGAAGTGTGAGTCAGTGCTCGTACATTCTTGGAGGCTGATTCAGCGCTGCACAGGAAGTGGGAAACGCTTACTGCTGAGCTTTAACACCAGGAGGGAAAGAACCTTGTCTGGAGCGGTGTAACTGTAAAAAGAGTCCCCCAGCAAAAAAACACAGCCAAACAAACACACGGTGTCAAAGGTGCTCATGTGTAACCTTGAATACAAACATGAAAACAACTCACAGGCTGAATTCAACCTCAGAGGAGCTCTGCTAACACCAAGAGGTGGTTGTTAGTCAAAAACAAACTCAAGACAGAGAAAACAGAAAGGAGAAGAAAGCCTGTGCTACCGTGAGACAGACATAAGGCTGTCAGAGAAGAGGAGGGCAAAGGGTAGAACTCTGGGTCTTCTTCTTTTTCTTTGGTCCCCAGAAATCTCCCCTTCCGTCTCTCTCTCCCGTCACTTCTCAGATTTCACAGTTCCAGCTTTGCTACTTAACCCATTCCTTTCCAGTCAAAAAAGACTTCAGCTCGCTATATCTGACAGCAGTAAGTCACTCAGAGGAAGGAGGAAATCGTTACAGTGAGGCCTGGCCCAAAAATAAATTCAAAGAATTTGCTTATATATTGTCATTATTACATCAGTCTACATTTGTCCCAGTTGATATTTAATTTTGGTGTGACTGGAGGAAGCTTTCCAGATCATGACCTACATTTTAGCTATAAGCCAGAGTTGGTGGCATCATGGTGGCTATGTGGGTGGTGGTGGTGGGGGCTGGGGTGGGGGTTAGAGGATATTCTCTACTATTTATACACCCACGGACAGTGTGTCCCACCCAGACTCTCATGGTCACTGACTCTGTCCTCGTGATTAAACACCAGTTTATCACCAGTTTCCATTCAGCTTCTTAGCGCTTATGTAACGTCAACCCAGGGAGGAAGTGCTGTCCGCTGTGAATGAAGAATGTATCTGTGTGTGTGTGTGTGTGTGTGTGTTGGAGGACGGAGGAAGACAAGAGAAGAGTGAGACAACGTGTAGAGTGGAACAGGTTTTCGCATGAGAGTAAATCCACCAAACATGCACGACAGTGGAAAAAGTGTGCTCAGCTGATTAATGCATGGACACACACACACACACACACACACACACACACACACACACACACACACACACACACACACACACACACACACAGAGTCTATTCCCAAAGTCTCTCACACGTCTTGCACACACATCACTCTCACACTGTGTCTCTGTCTCACACAAAACCATGTTGTATTGTACAGGGTGTTGCTAGGAGACAAACTAATTCCAAACCTCTTGAAACAGAGGGACTTACTCCTCATTTCTAAGCCAGTACGTTGGGAGAGAAAAGGGCGAGTGAAGGAGATGGGAAAGGAGGGACAGGGGTGTGGAAAGGGCTGTAAGAGACAAACAACTCTCCCACGCAGAAAAGCTTTCACTCTCAGCAGGAACAAGTCCACAGACTCACCAGTCTCCTGGTTCAACATCACCTCCATGCCTGGAAAATCATTCAAGTAAATGGTGATACACATTAAAAATCAAATAGTTCACATAGCAAAATGGCTGTTCAGCACTCCTTGTCACCTCTGAGAAATGCAAATACAACTCAGATTCCAAAAAAGCTGGGACACTGTGTATAACCTAAATAAAAACAGAAGCCTATGTAGTTATCTCCTTTATACAATCATGTGTTGACAGTGATGAACCTTCCTCCATCTTCATTTTTGAATGACTGAGCCTTTTGAGCGTGCCCCTTTCATACACGTGATACTATCACCTGTTACCTGTTTACCTGTGGAATGTTCCAAACAGGTGTTTTTGGAGCATTTCACAACTTTCCCAGTCTTTAGTTGCTCCTGTCCAAACTTGTGTGAAATGTGTTGCTGCCATCAAATTCATAATAAGCATGTATTTACAAAAATTAATGAAGGCGATGAAGTCAGACATTTAGTATATTGTCTTTGTACTGTTTTCAGTTGAGTATATGTCAAAAAGGATTAGCTAAGCATCACAGTCTGTTTATCTATGTTTAAACAGTGTCCAAACTTTTTTTTGGAATTGGAAGTTGGAAAACACATTCATAGGAAAATTTTACTGTGATCTACAAAATTTTGGAGGTAATGCCTTCACAAAGAATCATTGTGTGCTTTCCAACTTAAACCTAAAGGATTGTATTAAATCCAAATAACCTGTTGCACAGCTATAGGGCTTTTATAAAGTTTTGGTTCTGTGGTAAGGAAGAAGAAGCTGTAATTGCAAAATTCCAAAAAATATTTTCAAAGGAAAATAACTGGCATGAAACAACAGACAAAAGTGATTCAAAAGATACAGTTAAACAATTATTTAACAATTATATACCCTTTTCTCAGCTAGGGATATAAATAGTAAAGACAAAATTTATTTAATTAGGAAAATCCCATTGAAGATCTCAGGGTTAACCCTAACCTTTAATATTAGCCCAGAACAAAAAAAAAAAAAGTTTTAGTCATTTAATACAGTATATATCAAGATATCAAGTGCAAGTGCATCTGTGATCCACTACTGAAGCACAGTGGTGCATTAAGCTAAATACTCACAACAACATACTGACATGCTCATAATGTGATTTTGGATTTAATATAATTTCATTACACCATCTGTACTTCTGGTACCCCTGTGAAAGAAACAAAATGCTAATTATTATGTTTGTGTATTTTGCAGTTTGATTTGTTTGTTTATTTCTTCAATTGAAATTTGTGGAGTTTATTATTTGTTCTATAAAAAAATAAAAATATGATATAAACCAGTCAGTGCAAGCAACGCTTAATGTGGTCCAAATTGCCTCAGATGACAAAAACAAAAGTGAGGAAACTTGTGAGGACATGTTGGTATTTAGAATTAGGCCAAACTGACTAGCAACCAAGAAGGGTAGACAAGATTGATTGAGTTAGAATTTATAGCTGTACACTACGGAATGGTGTCAAATTTATGTGAAAATTGAATGGAAAACTGAACTTATGGAATGGAATTTGAGAACTGAAATATTCCCTCATCTATGATCATCCAAGCCCTAATTTCTGGACCAACAGCATAAATCTGAATGAGGAAGTTTAATAAGCAGCCCCTCCCTCATTCCCACTGCAGAAGTGCCTTTAAGCAAGGCGCACCCCCCACCCACCCCCTTGTTCTCTGTAATAAAGTCTGTGTGTCAATCATAGTGGCAGTCAGGTGTTTGCAATGTCAGTATGAATTCTTCAGAAAACACGCATGTAAATACATACACACACACACACACACACACACACACACACACACACACACAGAACAAATGGAGCAGAGAGGCTCTTCTAACCTCCTGTCATGTGCTCTTCATTTCCATCTTGCCATCTCTGCTATTCACTGCTGGTTTACTCACTCCCCCTGTAGTCCCTGCATCTGCATCTCTCTCTACTCCTCAGTGAAACACTGAATCTAGGGAGGAAAGAGATATCTCACCCTTATTTCATGATGCTGTCCCCCTGACAGGGTCCATCTCTGACATAGGCTTGCCCTCAAACACTTCATGTCACATGCTTTGCTGGTGTGAGGGCAGCTGCCTGGCTGTCCATCTGTGTGACATGACAGAGAATGTGCTGTGTTTTTGCATTGTCAGGGTTTCCCACAGATAGGCTTCAGTAAGATGGAATTCAACCAGAATGCCAGAATCTCATGCTTGTCTCAGTGTTTCTCTCAGCCTTCTTTGACTGTGCATATGTTGAGCTAAACTTAAGTGCTGATGTGAGAGCAGATACTGTATAAAGACTTGTCGCAGAGTGCTGGTAGCTGACACTTCACCTCTGACCTCTTGTTGCAGCAGAAATACACTGGAGTCACTAGGTGCAGCTGTATGTCTCCCTGTGTGTCACCTGCATGACGAAGGCCAGTGAAGAGGTTATTATTTTTAGGATGGTATCAGTGAACCAAGGCTGATGCAGTCATCAGCATGTATGACTGACTTATTCCATTCATGCTGTAGAGGTCGCAAAGACTGCATGAGTGAGTTGTGGGGGGTTGTCCTGAAACATGCAATGCACAGTGTATGTGTACAGTGTTCAGAACTTGCCTAATGTTACACTTGAAACAGTTGCTGTACCAGATGAGTAATACATTCAGTAATACAAAACAGCATCTCCTGGTGCAAGCTCTCTCAAGTCAATTGAAATTAGCTTTTGGCATTGAAGCTAATTTCAACTGACTAGAGGTGGTATTTGTGCCTTTTGATTGACTGTACTTAAACCTTGTGCACCATGCTTTGGCAGCACTCATCGATGGATAATGGGCTGCCCCCCCAAACAATTAGGAAATCTAAGTTTTAAACTGAGCTCTGTGACTTTGCAACTACAGACGTTAACTGCCATTTGCCATAACTTGGCAAATTTGTTTGTTTGTTTGTAAAGATTTTTTGTTTTTACAACACTTTTTAAACACTTACATACTATGCTAAAATACAGTTAAAATAATTCAGACAATGTTTTAATGAGACTTATCTAGAAAATGCCAACAACATTCAAGCCAAAATTTGCTCAATAAAGAGTATTATGTATTTACTTTTCCTCTTCCCATAAAATGGGCTTCCACTGATGGACGCCATTTTCCTTAATAAGAAACAGAAAGGTACCAAAGCCCCACCCCTTCACATTTGGTATCATTGGAAAAGCCCTAAATGTTCTCTGTAGATAGCAAAAGGAGTTAATTCAGAAGTATTCAGTGGGTTTAAGATATTCAGGTATACAAATGTCCTCCACAGAGGACAAATTTGAACTACTGGTAGTCAGGAGGATGTAATCTATGCTTTCTTGGATTTCTCCCTTTCTTTTGGTGTGTTTTGTAGTTTTTTTTCCAAGTGTGTGTAAAATTTCTGCAAAGTCCACTATTTTCTCCTACAAAAAACAGCGCTCCTGAAGTGGAGCAGGAGGAATCCACCCTTTTCTACTTATCTACATCATCATACACACACTGTGCCAATTCCATCTCATTGACCATCTTCCACCTAAGTGACCATCCTGCCCATCTCACTGTCTGCCATTGATACATGAAGATATGGAAGGTAACATTCAGAGCAAAGCAGCCAAATTCTCTGTTGCTGACTGCAAGTCATCAACACAAAAGTAATCATCTACTCCCACTATCAGAGGATTGATAGATTAATTTCATTTTTGAAGGAAATGTGACTAGGATACATCCTCACAGGGACTTAAAAAATATCTTCTGTGTTTGCTAACCATTTTACTTTGAACTGCTGTAAGGGCGAGTACAGCACAAAAACTATGCACAGGAACTGCTCTGTTGTTGGCTGCAAAAATCATCATACTTGATCTACTCTCAACATCTGAGGATGTCAAGGTCCAGTGGATTAACTTCATTTTTGAGAGAAATGTCCACACAGCAACTGGAAAACTGTGTTTGCATTTTACAATTACAATTGGCAGATGCTTTTATCCAAAGCAATATACATATGAATTCACACACCAATGGCACCGGGGGGTAGACTTGGGATTCAGTATCTTTAAGGATACTTTGGCATGTGGACCGCCAAGGCCAGGGATCGAATCACCGACCTCCTGATTAGTGGACGACCACTCTACCTCCTGAGCCACAGCTGCTGCCAGACTGCTTTGTCAACAAGGGCCAGTAATGGTACAAACCCAAGGATGGGTCAATACCAGCTGTCTCTGACCTGACTTCAAACTTGAAATCTGTATGTTTTGCCATGTTTTATGTTGCTTTACTTTTTATTTAGTTGGTTAGCTTGTTTAACTTGGCACTAGCATACTTCACAGCAATATAGCTACTTGCACAGACTGCAATGTTAAAAACAGAGGATTTCAGACAGAGAAAATACTGGGCCACAGTATTGGAAAATGAAAAATAATGTGGGTTTTTTTTTGTTCCCATAGACACCTAAAATGAAAGCATGAACCTAAAAAGCATAATATGGCCTCTTTATACCCATCAAAGCAACAGGTGGCACTTACTACAAACTTTAAAAAATAAATGAGAACTTATATACATTTTCACATACATTTTTCTTTTGGTGAATGGTAAAGTGTGTTAACACACTCAATTGTGTCCCAAGAAAGTATTTTTTGCCTGAAACTTTCCTAGTATATTTTTATATCTGAATACTTTGTCATGCATTTTATTGAGAGTGTTAGGCAGAGCCAAAATTTAGAAGTATTTGGACCCAAAATAGAGACCGGAGACTAAGAATTAAACAAAGACATAATTTATTGATAAAGTACATACCAAAAGGCGCACTTATAAGGAGTCGAGATCGACGGATATGTTTTTTCAGGGTTGATACGGATACCAATTGTTAGTAGTCAAGGAGGCTGATATTTGCAGGGGATATTCATTTGCAATAAAACTGAAAATATTGGTGTCAAAATTTTGTGTAATACAAACTCCAACACTTAACTTTGTTTAAATGCCTTTATGCATATGTTTATCAAACAGCTTTTCAGATTTGCAACATCTTAAAGGTTTTTTTTATTTTAGACAATAGATATCTTTGTTTCAAAATTCTAACAAAAAGTGCAGGGAGCTCCCGGGCTCAGCAGCATGTCTTTAAAGTTAAATGAAAAATGAAACAATTAAATAGCTCCCAAAAGTTTTTGTAAATAAAGTTTTCCAAAATTTCAATACAACTGAATGGTATTTTATGTTTCACTTAGTTTAAACAAAACCAAAAAGTGCAGGGAGTTCCCAGGTTCAGCAGCATGTCTTATAAAGTTAACTGAAATATTTAAAATTATTTAAATAAATAAATAGTTTTCTGAAGTTTTATAAAGTAAATAAAACAAAGTTAAATAAAATTTATACAGAAATGTGAGACTCAAATCAATTAGTAGTCCCAATTGAGCAGCACCAGATTGTGGTGCTGTTCAATTGAAACATATATCTGCTCTCTGGAGCTTCTTCACTTGCAAAACTTTTTCTTGTCTCCACCGTGTGTGTGAGCACTGTGCATGCACAGCTTTCACTGCTGATTGGCAGTTACCAGGGCCGTCGTGGGGGGGTGCGAGGCCCTGTGCGAACTTGAAATGCGAGGTCCTGCTCTTTAACATGGATGCGCAATTGCGCATGAATAACAGTTGCACGGACACAGCTGTTCTAGTTCTACTGCACACATAATCCCGCTGCAATACATTTTTATCAAGTATACAGCATAATCATACACATAGTCTCAGCTATGACTCTTTGCTATTTATTTCAAAGGGGGGAAAATCAACTGTGCAATGAGTGGCTTTACATCAAGTCAGCTCACTTTATTTTTGGCATCTTGACATTTTAAAGAAGTAGGTTACGACAGTTTTCATTCATAATATACATTAATTTTCATTACAAATATACACAATATATTTACTGCACTGTAACCCTTACAAATAAGACGGACTCCCCATGCATGAATTGCGCAGAAACTGATCATGTCAGAGTCACTTTCCTTGCCTTCTTGGCCACAAACTCAGCAATAAGATCTTTATAATCCAGTTTGGATGCAATGTACTTTTCAACTGATAGCAGGACAAGCCCGCACAGTCTGTCCTGTGACATGGAGGTGCACAAATAGTTTTTAATTAGTTTCAACTTTGAAAAGCTTTGCTCGCCCGATGCCACCATTACTGAAAAAGTCAATAGGATCCTGAGCACAATCTCACAGTTAGAGAAAATTCCTTCAATCCCTATGAGGTAACAAAGTGTTTTAAGTGCTGTAGTTGTTCCCTTTGGGATTATCTCTTGAAATATCCTCAAATCTGCGAAGAGGTCCGGTGCATTTATATCCTGAGATTCGGACGTGCTCAGACGTGCTTCAGTGAGGCTCTAATGACATAGCGACAATGAAAAACCCGCTTAATTTGTTTGATTTGTTTTTTATTTATTTGTTTCTTTTTAATGCAACCTTGACAGAGACAGACAAAATCATATATAACTAATGTATTTATTAAAAAAAAAAGAAAAAAAAAGAAAAAAAAAAGCAGGATTGCAGGCGCAAGGCCCCTGTGCGGTTGCACAGTCCATGCGACGGCTCTGGCTGTTACCCGTGCCATAGCTCTGCGTGTAACCAATCAGATGGTGCTGTGGGTGGGACAATGCTGGAGACAGAGTAGTGACTGCAGACAGAGAGGCGTGGCTGCATCAGAGCCAAAATAACCCAATTTTAAATTGATCTCTTATCGGCTGTCAGATTAAAAAAACAGGCCGATGCCAATATGTGTCAAAATGCCAAATATAATAATATAAAAAGGAGTGGAACAAACTAACTAAAGATGCACTCAAAGGAGTGGAACAAACAAACTGAAGGTGCATTCGAAGGAGTGGAACAAACAATTTCTCCATGTGAGAGGCTGAAGCTGAGCAAGGCCAGACGTGGCTGGTAGGCATGGGCACGGGCTCTGGAAACTCATGGGAGAGATCAGAATAATCTGGCAACAAACCAAGCTCAGTGTCTTCCTTATATACCAAGCCTCTAATTAGGCTCATGCGCTCCAGGTGCGCTGCTGAAGAGGCGGAGACAGACAGGGGCACAGAAACTTAACACTAGGGAAAAGGGAAAACAGAGAACACTAGGGACAGACAGGTTAGCGGATCCTAAGAGTACCCCCCCCCCCCCACGGACACCTCCTGGGTCCCAGCTGTTCTATCAGGGTGGTTGCGATGGAACTCATCGATAAGAATAAAGAATAAACGAGTAGGACACCCACGAGCGCTCCTCAGGACCATAATCCTCCCAGTCTACCAGGTACTGCCAACCCCTGCCTCATCTCCTGGCTTCAACCAACTGGCAAACCCAATCCAAGGGAGGAGGTGGCTCCAGTTAGCCGGGTTGTCAGTGGTGAGGCAATGTAGGGTGGTCTCCAGGTTGTGGTTGGTCCTCTCCGTCTGACCGTTGGGGGTGGGGGTGAAAACCAGAGGTTAAGCTGACCGTGACCCCAAGGCTTCGGCAAAAGCCTTCCAGACTTGGGAGATGAATGGGGGCCACAGTTGGAAACAATGTCAGCCGGTATGCCATGGAGCCGAATCACGTGTTGAGTGAGTAATTCAGTGGTTTCAAGGGCAGATGGGAATTTTTGAAGAGGAACAAAGTGAGCGGCCTTGGAAAAGCAGTTGACAATGGTGAAGATGACCGTGTTACCTTTTGACGGTGGTAAACCAGTGACAAAGTCCACAGCTATGTGGGACCAGGATCTCCCGGGAACAGGCAGGGGATGCAGGAGACCCGTCGGTGCCTGGTGGGAGGCTTTGATCCGCACACAGATGGTACAAATGACAACGTACTCCCAGGTATTGGCCTTGAGCGATGGCCACCAGAAGTGTCAGCGGAATGCGAGATGGTGCAATTGGCTCTGGGGTGACAGGTGAGGCTGGAGGCGTGTGACCAGTAGAGGACCTGTGAACAGACTGACGGAGGGACAAAAAGTTTATTGGTAGGCCCGATACGTGGGTCAGGGTGTTGTTGTTGGCCCTCCCGGACTAGCAGGATGGTGTTGGGAGGAGATTCGGGCTCGGACGGCGAGAATTGCCGAGAAAGCATGTCAGGCTTGGTGTTCTGGGATCCTGGCTTATAGGTCAAAGAGAAATTAAATCTGCTGAAGAACAGCACCCACCTGCCTTGTCTGGCGTTCAGCCGCTTAGCGGATTTAATGTATGACAGATTCTTGTGATCTGTCCATACGACAAACGGCTGTTTCGTTCCCTCCAGCCAGTGTCTCCATTCTTCCAGTGCCAGTTTGACGGCCAGCAATTCTCAGTTCGCCACATTGTAATTGCGATCTGCTGGAGAGAGACGAGAGGAAAAGAAAGCACAGGGGTGCAAGCGATTATCCTCCCCCGCCTGTTAGGACAGCATGACCCCCACCCTGGTATCTGAGGCGTTCACCTCGACAATAAATTGTCTATTGGGGTCAGGCTGTATGAGAATTGGGGCCGTAGTGAAAAGCCCCTTGAACTTATTGAAAGCTCTGTCTGCCTCGTCAGACCAGCTAAACTTCACTTTGGTAGAAGTTAGCTGCGTCAAAGGGGCAGCAATCTTACTATAGTCCCGGACAAACCTCCGATAGAAGTTAGTGAACCCCAGGAATTGCTGCAACTCCTTCTGGGTTTCCAGGGCGGGCCACTCCTCCACTGCTCTCACCTTTTCCGGGTCGGCTCTCAGGCTCCCTTCCTTAATGACAAAACCAAGGAATGAAACTGACTGAACATGAAACTCACATTTCTCGGCTTTATCGGCTTTAACAAAGAGTTTATTCTCCAGTAGGCGAGTGACCACCTGCCGGACGTGAGTCTCATGTTTTTTGACTGACTGAGAAAATACCAGAATGTCATCCATATATACGAAGACGAATCTATTACTTAAGTCTCTGAGAACGTCATTAATGAGAGCCTAAAAGACAGCTGGAGCATTGGTGAGACCGAAAGACATTACCAGGTACTCGAAGTGGCCCAAATGAGTGTTGAATGCCATTTTCCACTCGTCCCGCTCTTTTATTCCTACCAAGTGGTGTGCGTTCCTTAGGTCCACCTTGGTGAAAATTACTGCTTCCCGGAGAGACTCAAAAGCAGAATTCATTAGTGGCAGAGGATATTCATTCTTAACTGTTATGTCATTCAGACCCTGGAAATCAATGCAAGGTCGGAGCGTCTTATCCTTCTTCGCTACGAAGAAGAAGCCTTCCCCCAGTGGTGTGGAGAGCCTGATGATGCCTGGGTCACTAATATGCGCTTCAGTAACCAGCTGAGATTCAAAAGTGACTAACTGTGGCTGCAGGTGGTGATGCAGTGTACCAGTCAGGTGCAACATGTAATCTCAGTAACTTGAGCCGCCATGTGCTGGCTAGTCTCGCACAAGGCCTGGAGAAGCTGCTTGTGTTTGTCGACGAGCAACCCCTGACTGGTAAAGGCTTTTTTCACCAGGTCTGCTGAGTCCATACTGGCTGGATTATTCTGTTAGGCAGAGCCTAAATTTAGAAGTATTTGGACCCAAGATACAGGCCAGAGACAAAGAGTAAAACAAAGAAATAATTTATTGATAAAGTAAATAACAAAAGGCGCACTCATAAGGAGTGGAACAAACAAACTAAAGATCCACTCAAAGGAGTGGAACAAACAAACTGAAGGCACACTTGAAGGAGTGGAACAATTTCTCCATGTGGGAGGCTGAAGCTGAGCAAGGCTGGACATGGCTGGTAAGCATGGGAACGGCTGCTGCCCTGACATTTGCCTTTTCAGGGTAGTGTTGGAAAGCAATTGAAGAATGGTCTTACAAAATGTCACATCAATGAAAACTTAAGGTAGAATTTTTATTTATTTATTTTTTTAAGCAAAAACATTTAAAGAACAGTTTCACATTTTTTTCAAGCCTGTCTTAAAACAATAGTCAGGTACCCATATGAACATTAAAGGTTTCGCTTGCTGTAACCATTCCAAGAGATTCATTCCTAATATACTTTCAGTGTAAGTGATGGGGATTACATCCACAGTTCTCGCTTTGTGCAAAAAATAGGTTCCAAAGTTTGTCTGAGATTAATACAAGCCTTCTGTAGTCAAATCAAGTGGATTGTTTCCAAGAAACAGTCTGTTAAGTGTGAAATTCTTGTGGGAAAAGGTGTTTGTTAAAGGCCATTTGATATTGAACAAACCATAAGATGTTCTTACCTTCCTTGTGGACACATTGAGTGAGCATCATGAAATTTTCTTGAGCACAGTCATGTTGTGAGTCTGGATTGTTAGTAATCTGCATCATTATAAGAAAAATGTCATTGTGATTTTGAAAGAGATTTTTGTACATCTGCAATAGAATCTGAAAGTTTTGGTTTCACCTCAGCTCTTTATGAGTTAATATAGTCCTGTGTGTTTCAGAGTACTTTTGCCCCATTGTGAGGTTTTCTGTGAAATCATGCAAGCTTCTTTGTTTGGGGTAATTGGGAAATGTGCATTATTCATTATGCCTCCCAGTCAGGTTGGGTCGGGCTGTTGGGACGCCAAACTCACACCAAACTCTGTGGTAGGTTCCTCCTCTGCCTGGTGAGTCAACAGGTTTGGTATGAGATAATGGAATGGTGAACATGCTGTGATTTGTCTTGCTTACCAACAGTTTGAATTTCTGGTGAAGTGTGGTCAAACCAAAGTAGAGACAGGCACAGTATGTGAAGCCTACGTTGTACTGCTGTAATTACTGGTCTCGCCAGTCCACGATCTGGGATATCATCTTCCAAGTTTAGGTTTAGTCACCAGTTTTGACTTAAGGTTTTACGTAACTATCATGATTCAGCATGCGTCATCAAGTATCAAATACACTCACGTTCAGCCCTTGTGGCAGTTTACTAGGTGCATGTCAGATGGTTATCTAGGCGCAGATGTGGTCAGCCCTGTTTATCTCCATGCCCTTTTTTGCTGCTTCATCATCTTGGATATGTCTCTGGATCAAATATATAGGTGGAATAAATTGATCATTTCACTAGCTTTTACTGATTTGAAAGATTATGTCTTCAAAAGAAACAAAATCCTAACCTGTTTAAAATGTATTTACTAGTTTCTACATCTCACCGCCTTTCATCTCCCTCATCTCAAGGTCTCCACGTTTTCCTTTCCTTCCTCATATTTCCTTTTTTCCTTTTATCCTGTTTGTGAGATTCACCATGGCGTCGATATGTGACTGGGTCACTCCTAGGCTGCCAAATGCTGTAACACTCGCACAAAACTACAGTCTATTAAACATGATCATTTGTAATAATGTCTTAAAATTCTTGTTAATTGCATTATTGACTGTGGGAAATAATTTCAACAACAGTTGACAGTAGAAAGATCACAAGAAATGAAGGTAGAGAGAAATGTTAAAAAAAAAAGGACTGGACATTAACTGGGGTTCATGGTTGGCACATAAACTCAAAGACCACCTGTACATTTTATTTAATGCTGCTTTTTTCATTTATCCATTGTTTACGAATAATTTGCAACAAGACGGGAAAAATAGGGACAAGTTCAACATTAATAGATTCATTAATTAATTGCTTGCATAACCCACAGAATCTTTGAAAAATTTGACATTTGTAGATAACACAGATAAATATAAATACAGTAAGAGAATTAACCTATGCAGTCTAGTACTATGACCTCTACCTAGAATTACAGTAAAAGTGCAACTCCTCCTTTACCCTTCATCTGCGTAGGTGTGGTTGTTACCTGGACCATGGAAACCAGCTCATTACTCACTTAGCATGACCAGCAGAAAGGATATGAGCGGTGCCAGACTTCAGCAAGGGCTGCAACATTTAAAGAAATTAAGACTTTTTCTCAAGTGGAGCCTTGTTTAATCACAGATGGTGAAAAGTGAAGCCAGTCTATGTTTGTTTTTTTTTAAAAAAAATAAAAATAAAATAAAATGTATAGCAAAGACATCCTAGATGAGACTATGGAACTGGAAAGTCCTTTTCTAGACATTTATAGGAAAGTGACCTCCATGCACAATGAGAAATGTTTCTGGAGCTACTCTAGCTTCCACTTCTACACAGTTCTCAGTTCAGCATGACTCATACACCTTGAGGGATGTGACACAGACTCAACTTAAACAACAATTTGCTCTCAGTTTGAGTTCTGCTTCTTTTCCTCCTCATCTCACCATCACAAACTATCATTTTGCATCATGCAAATGCATCTCGATGCAGAACAAACTGAATGCAATGTTTCCAGCAGCTGTAAGTGTTGAATGAAAGTACCATTTCCAAAAACATTATCAGCAGGCGATTAACTAGTTTTGTTTGTTTTATGTTTTTAATATTTATTTAACCCATAAGTCCCTTGAAATGCATTATCTCTTTTACAAAGAGAGACCTGGCTAAATGGCAGAATACACATCATTAATTTACAACAATCAGATATAACACAACAAAACAGGAACTAGGGATGAGAGACTGTTTGACTATTTAAAAATATTACATTCCTCATTTAACATTTTTTCTACAGAGGATCAAACTTCATGTCACATTATCATCAACTATTACTACTACTTCTACTACTACTACTACTACTACTACTACTACTACTACTACTACTACTGCGACTGTTACTGTGTGACGTAACCTAAAGGTACTTGGTAACATCCCTTCCAGTTTATAATTTCCCATGAGGAAATCAACTCTTCTGATTGAGTATTTTAGCTTTAGCTTAGTTCTCCAAATTAAAGAACAACATATGTTGTCTGTCCATATCACTGCGAAATGGCACATGGAAGTGTTTTCTGACCTGATAATCCTATGGACAGGACAACATCTGAGCCTTCCAAAACTGTTTCAAATTACTGATAAAAATTAAACCAGCTTTATGATGTGACACCACAATGATTAAGGTTTGATAAGTTTTACGGAGAATATCAATTTGGTTTGGCTTTTATGTCAAAATAACTCCTTTGTTAAAGTTAGGGAAACATTGTGGTTTGGCTTCAAATTACTTTGTTAAAGGTCAAATATGTAAGGATCTATGGAATGTAATATAGCCCTGGGCCTGGCACATCTAGCCAATGTTGGTTTTCTGTCTTGTCCCTTGCGTACAGACATGTCTTCAGTTTCTCTGAATCTTTAAATGACTTTATGTACTGTAGACAATGGAATCTCCATTTTTTTTTTTTTTTTTTTTGCAGTTTTACATTGAGAAACATTATTCCTAAATTTTTGCACCATTTGCCAGTGCAGTTTGTCACAGAGTAATGGACCCCTCCCCATCTTTACTTCAGAAAGCCTCTCTGAGATTCTGTTTTTATACCCAAGCATGTCACTAACCTGCTCCCAGTTAACCTAATTCATTGAGAGATTTTCCACCAGGTGTTTGCTTTTAGCATTTCACAACTTTGTTGAACTCTAAATGGGGATATCATTTTCAAAAAACAATGAAATTTCTCAGTTTCAACATTTGAAAAGTCTCTACTTCCATTTCATTAGTGCATAATCACTTGAAAATATCTCTTTATATCTACAGAGGGATTGTGTCCTCTTCCTCTGAGTCTGTTGCCATGTTGCAACATCTTGTTTCTACACTAGCACAAAATGGATAAACCAAACACTAGTTCGAGAGAAAGTCTTTTGTGTTTTTCATGGTTTTAGCTACTGCTGTAGGTTATCCTACATTCTTGGAAGGGTGAGGCGAGGGATATCAAGTAGATCTATCTGTGGATACACACAGTAGCTACAGGATATGCTGACTATGTGATACACCCTCAAAGCAGTTAGGTTTATGTACCAAAACTACTTGGTTAAGTTTAGGAAGAGATCTCAGGAGTGTGTCCTATAGTGAAGTGGATGTGTTGTGTTATCTGCGGGACTGCACGCCGGTAAAGGTACCACCATGCATGCTATTCTTGCAATCACCATAGAAGCGTGGTAGCACAATATCAAATTTCACTCATGTCAACAGGTAAACTGAAAGATGTTGCTGATACATGACCCTCGCATTGGTGTATTTGAACAGAGAAGTGATTATGCTCATCTGTGGTAACTTGTTAATGACGACTTGTAGGCAGCCTGGTGTTGTCTGCTTTTGATTTGATGCTCACACTGTTGTAAGTTTATTAGCTGTTTCGCTGTTGACCTAAAAAAGCCATTGCATAGTTCCCACACTGACAGCAGATAGACCCTTCTCATGGATATTCAGTTTGCTGGAATCTGCAACCTCACCACTAGATGCCACTAAATCCTCTGCACCAGTCCTTTAAGGTAAGGGGATCTTTGGCATCATGCTTTCTATAATTACAACTTGTCTAAGGTTAGGTAATGGCAGCAGTCATGTTGAAAGAATGTTGACTGATAGTGGAAAATGAATAATGGTCTCTCTTGTCAAAATAATTTCATTAACCCTTCCATTCATCTTGACATCCACCCTCTGCAGACTTTGTCAGAGTGCCACTCTCCTTCCTCCTTTGCTCCTGACAGACAAGAGTCATAACTTCAATGGTCACGAGAGGGCTTTGTGCCTTAATTCCAAAAAACATGGGATGCTTTTTAAAATGTAAATAAAGTCAAAATGCAGTCATTTGCAGTTGCCCCAATCTCGACTTGCTTGAAACACGTTGATGCCATCAATTTGAGAATAAGCATATCTTAATATTACAAACATATTTGTTAGGAGGACACAAGGACTCCTTATGACAACTGTACTACAAACAGAGACCGTCCAAATTTTAAATAAATGGTTGTGGTCAGGAGCTAAAATAATGAAACCTTCATACTTATTGAGAAAATGTTCCGTCCTCTTCCAGGGCTGGCAGTGTTAACTCTCTCCTGTGACCCCTGTAAGCGACAGATACAGTCTGCTGGGCTTCTCTGCATGTGCAGGCTAACTGATGAGAAGAGCCCTACTGTAGAGGTAATTGCATAACACTTATAACTTATTACAGCAGTGATGCAGACAAGACAGGGGACGTGTGTTTATAGTAATGGGCTGAGACAGGACTCTGATGACATCACTGGTGCCACCGTCAAATGACAAGACCTTCACCTTCTACCCTGTCCTCCATGAACACGTTTACGTGTGTGATAGAGGAAGGCAGATGGATCAATCTCTGTCTTTTTACCAGTTTTTTTTCCTCTTGCCATCACTCTCTTTCTCTGTATTATTTTGTTTTGCATTCTGACTGTGTGTGCAGTCCTCACACCATGCACGTCATCAGCAGCTTATCAAAGCAACAATAAACTGCCCACACACCTCTCTTATACAAGCCATTAGCAGCCACTCAAATTGTTGGGATTCTCTTAATGTGTCCTGATGAATTTGTTCAGCTTGTGTAATATTGTCACAAAAACAGGGTCCTGAATGCTGAACTTGCAGGCTTTAGTGGTGAGACATGGACAAGACCTATACTGATGATGGAAACATATCCACTATTTCAGTGTGGAAGATATACAGTGAATTCATAAATGCAAATCCATTGTAATTATACCTAGAGGTGCATTTTTTTTTTTACTATCCAGTAATAAGTCTATGAGGTCATACAGCATCTACAAAATATTTGATAAAGTTCCAGTAGATATAAATTATTTTATACTTGATTTCAGAACATACATTGCATTGGAAAAGCGCCATCTCCACAGGAATGTATCATAATTTACTGTTGAAATCATGTCAAGTCTTGCATGCAAAACCTTTACGCAATTCTTTTTACTTGAGTTGACATGTGAGAGGCACACCAGTCACTTTATTTCTAAGCATTTGTGCAGTTTGTGTTGTTGAAAACCTATTACCTACATGCCCATCTGTGGGTACTTTGAAAGGGATGTTGCTGGCTTTAATTGTTCCTCTTGTCCATATAGTCAAAGCATGTGGATATCTTCCAAAATTTTACTCTTTTAGTGGCAAAATCTACTCTTTTTATTTTCATTCGCATGTAATCAATAAATTCTTTGTGTGTAAAATTTCACACAATGAAATGTCTTCAGTTCCCTTGAGAAATGACTTGAACTTGTTTCTACTTTACATATTATTTACATATTATCTTCAGAATGCATTTTTGCTGTGATGAGAACTGTGAAATTTGTCCCCTATTTCTTACTTTGGAATTCCATCAGAAAAAGATATCTTTCTAAGTAAAAGCAATCTTTGATTTGATGATGAAAGTTACTCAAAGGGTCTTCTGCTGCCAGGAAGTTATACCTCAGTTTCCTTTCTTGTCTGGGCTGTAGACACTTGTTATATTTTCACCTGCATTGCCAGAATCCTGCTGCAGGGATATGACAAGACCTGGGCAGATTTGCTGAATACACAGTAATTTCCTTCATCTTTTGGTAAACAATCAAGTCCCTTTTTTAGTTTCTTGTATGACTCACTGCCTTCATCTATTTACAAATCCAGTTCACCTGCCTCTGCACATTTGCTCCTTTAGTGTATATGTAGAAAGACAACTCCCCAAGAGGAGCTACAACCACAAGTAATCAGACAGAGACACCAAATTATGGTTTAATTTTTTGTATCTGAGTAAACGTCTGATTCTGAGTATACATGAAATCTACAATCAAAACAAACCAAACAAAACTTGTGTATGTAAATGTTGTAATGGGAGTCCATGGACTTTGGGTGTCAGAAAGTGTGTGCCTTTCACAGCTACACACTAAGGTGTACACTAAGATACAGAATGTCTTCTAAAAGCATTGCTGGCTTCTGTGAAGTTTTGGTGTAATCCCAGGTGTGTGTGTGTGTGTGTGTGTGTGTGTGTGTGTGTGTGTGTGTGTGGTTGTGTGTGTGTTGGCTGCAGGGAAGACAGTACTGTCCCCCTAATAAGGAGCCAGGCTGACAGCAGTCTGACAACCTCCTGACAGACAAGGACCTAGCTTTGTGCTGAGTTACTAGAATATTCCTGGCATCTCTTGCTCTCAGTTAACTCCTGGGATGCAGAAGTAGCACTGAATCAATTTAGATTTTGCAGATTCCAGATTCTGTTGAGATTTTCTTTCTCCTTTCAAACATCATTTGGGATTCTGACAAATGACAGCAGTAGTCACTCTGTAGAGTTAATGTGCAATATTTTCTTTTTATTGAATTGTCAGGGTCAGGCATTTGAGGCACATTGACAGAATAGATGAATACCTACCTTTTTGAGTACAGGATGGTTATTGAACAGCTGCTTATATTGCTAGCCAGAAACCCAGCAGACAATGTAGCTGTAGAATTGAACCACACAGAAATCTACATTGTATGCCAGGTTCAGGACAAAGCAAAGGTTCATCTCTTGATCTCAAAGCCTTTTCAAACCTGCATCAATTAGCGCTTTTTCTTTAGCAAAATTACTCCTTGAGATTTCTGTGATAGAACATTTATCGTTTAATAGCTCTTACCAAGGACTTTCAGTACAAAGACAACCTCACAGACCATGAGGAAGAGAAAGCAAGAGAGAAGCAGAAACTGGGAGAATTAAAAGAAGCATGGCGGAAGAGGAAGGGCTGAAAAAAAAAAAAAAACACAAAAAGCCTCGACAAGGGCCCCTTGTGGAGTTGTGACACAGAGAACATCCTGTCTGTGGGGTCAGAGGATGGAGCCCCCCTGACATCGCAGCCAATCAGACGATTGGAATGTGCAACCAGCCAATGGGAGTAGATTATGTTCAACCAGGACGTAGGCAGAGCCGTCAGAGACCCAGTAGCCAGATGTAGCTGCTGATTGCTACACAGGATCTACACTGCCTACTGAGCAACTGACAGCAGCCATAGAGCTGTGAACGGTGAAGGCTGGTCAGTTTGGTCATGCCTGGGTGGGAAGACTCCACACTTCTGTAGACACAGCTGAGTCCATCTGAAGAAAGAGTGAAGAGAAAGAACACATAGCTCCTTTACATAAACACATACAGAGGTCAAAAGAGTGGGAAAAAAGTTGAGCAGTGAGAAGAAGGGCAAAGAAAATGCTGAAGCAGAGGAAAGTGGCAGGAGTCAGTTGTGAAGATGGGATGACAAAGAATAGAGGAGAATTGAGAGTATGGTGGACATGAACTGAAGGGAAGAGATCAAGCAGAAGAAGAAGAGGAGCCTGAGGGAGGGGAAGGATATGGGAGATTATCTGCTGACGAACATCTCCAAGCGTGGCATTATCAGTTCCAGATTCCTGTCATTCTTTCCCATTAGCCCTGAGGCGCGACAGGCAGCGGCCACCGCCATGTGGGCTCCGACACTTAGTCTGACACATAATGGGAGCACTGACCCAATCTTAATAAATTACGACCTAGATGCAGGTGCCTGCAGGAGCAGAGAGGAGAAATGAAAAGTGTAGAAAGAGGACAACATGACTGATCTCGTTCCTCTTTTTCTCTGTGGTCGCAAGTCTTGCTCTGCATACCTGAGGCCTCATGACCATATTGATCAAACATACTCTGACCAGCTGATGGTCACTTGACTCCAATTGCTTTTTATTAAGGGAAATGTGCTGGCTGCTGTCTCTCCTCCCTTATCCTCCTCTTTCCACCTCCCTTCTCACATTCCAGCTCTCTGTCACCATTACTGCTCTTTCTTTCTGTATGTGCCTCTTCTTCTGTCTCACTTTTCTTTGCCTCACTGCTGTTTTGCATGACACTTTTGACAAAAGTTAGGACAAGTTTTAGTTATCCCACAAAACTTAAGTAATTTGTCTTTCAGCAGCGATTATGATGCTTCAATGACTGAGGCTACCTGGAACTTAAGGTTAAAGATTACTGCGTTTGCTTTCCCTGGTGAAGCTTCATAACGGGCGATTTTAAGAGGTGTAAAGGGATGTGGCCTCAGGCTCTGTTGTTTAAAAGGACTACAGTTTCTAGAAAGGGAGTGGCAACGTGGATGACAGAGGAAAGAGGTGAAGATAAGATGCAAAAATCAATGACTTACTTCTCCTTTTGGGAAAACCTGGTAGTTCAACGCTGTTTCGGTAAAAACCTGTGTAGAAATGACCAACCTGAAAAACACAGACAAGAAATACTTGAGGTCAGAGACTCCAATCAAAAGTTTTGTCAGACATACAGATTTAATGTAATACAAATTAAATCAATTATACAGGATATCACATTGCAAAACATAAGCAGAGCTGTATGTCAAAGCTGTCAATGCAGCTATAAGTACAAGTGTCATATGATCAAGTCCAGACTGGTGGGCTTGAATAAGCTCACAAGGCTAGAGATAAGGTGATAAGTTCTTCTGTGTCTTATCTGTCTTTTTTCCATGCTCTGGTGATGCTGCCAAGAAAGGTCAAATGTACATAAGGCAATCGTCTTTTTTCCGCTGAAAATGGTTTGTGAGACAGAGTGTGCTAGTAGGATAAGATCAGAGGCTGAGGCAGACAGAGACAACAGAGGAGCTGAAACTCTCTCAAAACTTAATCCCATACCCAGTGTTTTCAAAGAAGTAATACCAGTTCACAAATTTTTAAATACACATCTTAACAGCAGAATGATTGGTGTAGCGTTTGAGGAAAAAAAATTTGAATAAAAATGGAGCAGAGACTTGAAGTCCAATTACAGATAGGGACACCATGAGTACAACTGACTGTGTTCACCAATGGGACGTTGGTAATGGATCATGTTCTCATCACTACACCAGAGACTATACTGCTCAGTAGGGAGGGTTTAAGGAGGGGTAGCATGAATGTCCTGCATGTTATGCTTTCCCGGTAATGCTCATCGAAACTCATTAACACCATGTCTCACAGAGGACATGTCCATCTGTAGCCCTCCCCGGGCCGACACTAGAGTCAGCAGTAACAACGGGTAGTGCATAAGGAATTGTACATTTCAAACTTGGACAAAAAGGGGAAATAACACTAAAAAGAATGAATGAATGAATGACTGAATGAATGAATGAATCATGTGGGATTCTCCAATGAGTTTAAGTGCAGGGTGCAGTAGACTAGAGGAGGGGTGAGGCCAGGCGTGCCATTCCATTCCTGCCTGCACTGGGCAAGTCTATTCCTAGAGTGTGGTATATGGCAGTTGATGTGGGTTTCCTCTTAGCTGCCTGGAAGATGACTGGGCCTGACCACATCCACACACACACACACACGCGCGCGCACACACACACACACACACACACACACACACACACACACACACACACACACACACTCAAAACACATTCACAAAGTGACAACTGTGCATGCAGATACAGCAAATATACACTGAGTTGCACATACACACATAGAAATGTACAAGTGAAAATGCTTCCACGTGCATACATATACACATTCTGAGGGAAGCAAAGAGGAACTGAATCATTACCCTGCCTTAGCCTCAAAGTAGGGGGTGACCACTGTACAAGTATGTGTGTGTGCATGTGTGTAAAGAGAAGTTGCACTTCTGCAGTAAGTGACATTGGTTCATTGGTTGTTGCTGTTTGTTGCTCAAGTATGTTTAGGCATGCGTGGGTGTGTGGGTGTGCAGGATGTGTGAGCTGGGTGTGGATGTATTCCCTCTCTCTATATCTATAATATGTACCTCATTTCAGTCCCCTACTGTTCCCACAATGACTTAAACATAGTTCTTTCAATTTTTTTTCTTTTCATTTTTATTATTTCATTCTTTTTTTTTGTCATTTTTTCCAATTTTTTCAGAATTTGCTTGAATGCCAAAAATTGCATACAAAAACCAGTCACTGAGAAAACTGGGTTTCAAAAATACTATTCGCAATACACCTATATACAATACACCTTTTCTCTTCACTGTCTTACTGAAAGACTGTCTCAGCTGTGCTCATCAAGTGACGACCTGATTACTCTCAACAATGCTGATAATATCTTTTTGCAGCAAGAAATACAAATTTTGGACATGTGTGGATAAAGTCAGTGCAAAAATCAGTTCAACCAGCTCTTCTCATTCTAATGATCCCACATTATGCTGTTTTTCAGGTTCATATGTTTATTTTGGATGTCTACTAAAAAATGTTTACATGCTTTAATGTGAAAGAAAAAACACATTATTGTTTTTGTCATACTGGCCATTGCACCTTTACTTATATAAAACACTGTATAAACTACTCTATTTTAGTGCCTGTATCTTTAAGGCCGCCTCTGCTCTGACTGGTCGGCTCTCATAGGCCTCAGCAGGCACTGTTCATCCTGTTTCTGCATGAGCTTTGCTGGTGTTTTTGTAACCACCACCGTGCTGGGGGCATGGCTGAGAGCAATGACTGCATAGCTGTGACATCACAACCTTACAGAAGTCCTGACGGCATAGTTTCTGAATATGGGCGTTGTGTGTTTCTCAGTGAATTGAGTGTTTTGATATTTTCACAATATTTATTAGCAGAGAGAGTTGCTCTATAATCAAAATAGATACTGTAAGGAACCTTTAAATTATTTATATATGTATAAAGTAAGGCTCAGTACTGATAGTAAGTATGAATATTTGAGTATACTGAAAGAAGTGCCAAGTCTGCAAGATGAGACAAGCCCACAAAGCAGCGCTCACCAACAGCTTACCACCAATTAAGAAGATGTTCCACCAGGCCAGCAGCCAATCAGATATAAGTTTTCAGCTTGACAGGTTCCATTAAAGCCCAGCCTGATTAGTTGTGATGGCTGAGTAAAAAGCGTCCAACCAAGAGAGGAAGCCAATAGCTCTGATTGGGTGCAGACAGCGGTTATGGAAGCTCAGTCTTCTCTGCCACCTCTGTTCGCTATCCAAAGTCATTCCCTGTCCCAGAATATTCTCCTGCTATCCAACCAACGGTCACTGCCAGACAGACTGCTGAAGTCACTTTCTCCCCCTCCTCTTGGTCTTTCTCTCTTTCTCCCCATCCCACTTTCTATCCTTATTGCAAATTGAGGAGATGAAACAGGCTTTACATGTAAAGTGATCCCAAATAGTTCCTTTGGGTGCTGCTAGGTGGCTGTCAGTTGAGGTGAAGACTGAATCCAGGCCTATAGACCGGAGAGCCAAAGAGCTTCTCCAGAGGGAGCCCCAGCCTTGAACACACGGCCTGTACCCCAGCCCCAAGCCCAGGCTCAGCCCCAGGCCTAGAGAGAGGGGTGTCTGTAGGCTCTTCCAGGGGGCTGGACTGATGGGAAAGAGCTGGCAAGATGACCAAGGAAAGCTAACTCCCTCCTCAAGCTGCTTTATGAAGGCCTGGCAAATGTGCAGAAAGTGAAGAAAGGAGGCAGCAGAAGAGCGAAACATAGAAATACAGTAAGAGGAGGGATAGAAGGATGAAAAGTGTCCCATCCCATCCAAAGTCAGTGTACGGGCATTCCTGTGTACCCTTTGCCTCTTGGCCTTTGACGGGTCAGAGAGTTTAAGTAGGACTAGCACTGCACCCCAGCAAACACAGCCATAAATCTGCTTCATTAGTCCCAGCACAAGGCAATGTAGAAGGTTGAATGTTATAATGTGAGCTCTGTTTGAGAGTGCTACAACCTGACTACTGATACCTGAACTGCCTCCACCCTAAATGCTAACACACATTGATAAATAGTTCAGAGAGAGCGAAGGAAAATAACTCAGAGACTGGGTTGTAAGAGGTTTTGACATACCAGATGTCAGAATGGCTAAATATTGTTGTTGTTCAAACCATAAGGCTCCTTCAGTGTCTTCTTTTAATCAAGAGCTTAACTCTTGATTTAATAATTCAACTGATCCACAGGAATCACACAGATTTTTTCCTACTGGTTTCAAAGGTGTATTCAGTTTGTATAATAGCTATATGACCACAGTGCCTTTTTGAGGTCCTCCTACTGCAGTCACTCTGAATAATCAGCCAGGCTGAGTCATTGTGCTAACTGATTACCTTTGGAAAACAAAAGGAACACCTTAAAAATGCAGCTCTGCGGGCCTTGCCCATTGATCCTGGTTTTCCATGACGTGCATTTGTCATAACAGCCTCTTCCTCACACACACATACACACACACTTATTGGAATTCAGTGGGGCCCAGGTAGGGGAAGCTTTGCCCATATATGAGCAAAGGAGGAAACAAGGCAGGTGTGTGTGGTTAGTACACAGTTGGAATAAGCATTCTTGAGTACACAGAAAACACACACACATACACAAGACACACACAAACGCTCTAACGGGCTGCTTCTGGTGTGCTTGCACCCATAAACCAAACTGCGTTTAACCCAGTGACGTCTAAGTTATGCTGCTAAGCTCTTAACTGTGCAATCTGCCTGTGAATGACAGACTTGTGTGAGTGACTTGTTGCTGTATAAACAAAGACGAGTCATGCAAAAGAGGAAAGTAGGGAAAAGAAAAGAAGGAATGAATCCAGTGATAGTTAAAATTGTTCCAGTTTTAGTAACATGACTGTAGATGTTGGAATAACTATGGTATGTCACAATGTCTCACCCCTGGACACACTCCTATATGTGTATTATGTGTATGTGTGTGTGTGTGTGTGTGTGTGTGTCTGTGTGTATGTTTCTATTAGAACAAAAAAATGTGGTGCAAATTGAACCCTGTTACCTTAATAACTCCCCTCAGCATCTGCCACCTTTTAATATGTAGACGTCCATTCATCGACTGAGTAGGACATGATTAGTAGCATGGACATTTGATAATATACTGGTCATTTAACACTGCTGAAACAATCGCTGTATCCACCCCGAAACAGTACGAGTCTATGCACATCAGATAATTAGTAACATTAACTATAAAATAACTGTCTGTGAACTACAACAGCATAATAGTATTCCTGAAATTCAGTTATGGCTTTTGGTTTTGGTGTAGAAGTGTAGACACTGTAGAACTGGCAGCAGTTCTACAGCCTGAAACAACTGTAACTAAAAGGTGACGTTCAAGGTTTGTAATCAACATGTCATTATTATAAATCATGATCATTAAATAATCCTTATATCATTAGGTCCATTGGTATGACTGATTGTGGTGAAACACAAATAATTTCTACCATAGCAGTGACACTCTCGCCATAATTTTGGTTTGTCATACCTGTCCAGCTAACAGTGCCAATGTCATCCGACATCATCAGTGACTGCTTGCTGAATTTTAAACCACATACTGTACCAATATAAGTAAAAAAAAAACAAAAAACAGCTTTATAAATGCACCAGTAGCTGTTTAGTCATCTACTGTAATTTGGATTTTCATACTGACTAAAACTTTAATAGTGAGGGCAATGGCAACCTTCCATCTATTATCTGTACGCACCTATTCCCTACAGCTTGCATGACGCTGGAGTCTCACATCAGACAAGAGGCGGGGTATACCCTCAGCAGGTCACCAATCTAATCTACACTCTGACATATACTGTACTTCTATTCACAGACTCAGCATTGGCTTGAATGTGTGTTCCAGTATTATTTTCTCAGTAACTGTTAAACAGCTAAAAAAAAAACTTCAAAATCAGCTTAAGTATGACTTGAATTCTTATCGATAAATACCTTTCAACTTAGGTCCCCTTTATGAACATTTCATACTAACAATTACATAATAATCCAAGATTGATAATTGTAACTTTTCACAAATGGTTTATTTGCCTGAGAAGTGTCTGGTGGTAGGACAGTTGTTGGTCTGCACAGCTGCTTCCTGCCAAGTAGAACAGGGCAGGGTTCATTCTGTGGGCAGAATGATAAGGCAGAGGGCAGATTCCATTCTAATCTGCACTAGGGAATTTAATCTCCCTAATCAAGATACCTGCGATGCATCTCACCGCCAATCTCCCTGCTATCACACACTCATGCCGGAAATGCTGCTTTGATAAGCGTTGATAGATCCTTATGCTCCAACGTGACAGTTTAAGGCTGGCTCCTTATCACCATTCCTCGCACTCTCTCTCTCTCTATCACACACACACACACACACACACACACACACACACACACACACACACACCTCTTAGTGTCATAAACTACAGAGTAAAGTTATGCTGGAGTGGTCAAAACTGGAGCAGATAGTATGGGAAGGAACTGCAGTAATCTTTGGTGGAGCTCAAGGAGCGGCTGTGCTATGTTGGAGTAAAACAAAGAGACAGAGCAAGGTGGACATGCATGTGTGGTGCTGGGTATGGGCTCTCTATGCCCCTCATCCACACACACACACACACACACACAACTCTGACCTGTGATCCCTTGTATTTTCTGCCTGTGAGAGGTAACCCTGGCAGATCATTTTAATGACACTTTTCTTGAAAAAGAGCTGTTCCAATACCTCCACAGATGGGGAGTATTACATCTTTAAAATGCTACCTTTTTCTTATTCCATTTAAATATGTTATACAGAAATCCAAAAATCTAAATGGTATGCAGTAGTGTGATTCAACAAGATTATTACGTATCAACACTGAAGACCTGGCCTCTTATTACATGACAAGTGAGTCAGAGTAATGATAGTTGGAAAGAGTGTCGTCTTAGTCAGAGAGAGTGGGACATCATTTAAAGAACAACAACTGGGCAGAAAGCCATGACTTTTTAAAGTCCACAGCTTTAAGACACACACACCCCACTGTTCAGCTTGTTACTAAGCCCCCATACACAAACACATGTAACCCAGAACCACTAGCACTGATTCACATGACCACTCAAACACTCTTTTTCTCTGTGTCTCACATACATTTTCCCAAACATACATACGAAGACATACACACATGCAGCAGTGCTTTAAGAAGTGGTAACCAGGAGGGATAACAGCGACAGCGACGGGTAGAATGAAACTAAACATCAAATCCTGGCTCTGCAGTCATCAGTCGTCACTATCCTCACAGCCAATCAAATCAGCTGGCTGCCATTGCCATTCATAAAGAAGCCACACTGCACTGTCCCTGCTGTATGATACTGTATCAACCCCCCTACCCACCACCTACCCACCCATACGCTCAGTTCATTCATGTCCTCTGCTGCTGAACAGGAGTGGACTGTGCTATCTGTGTCAGGGGGAGAGAAACACAGTGTGACTGAAGCAGAGAGGAAGTGGTGCCTCTGTATGAAAAATGTTGCCTACTAACCACAAAGACCTATTTTTATCACATGCTACACCTCACATCAACAGATGAGCGACATTGTTAAGACACTGTCAGATGAGACTATGTCAAGTACATTATTACTGACGACAGTACATACCATGCATTGTATTTCCCATCTATTCCTGGCCATAGTACTGTAAGTAATCCTCGCAACAGTGAGCCAGACAAGTTGACTATGTAACAGTGAATCAGCTCCTCTGTAATGTGATCACATTGTGAGGTAATGCTTCCTCCACCACAAATGACCATTCAAACTGAGAATGGCTTAAGACCTGACAAGCTGAACGTGATCATTTACCGGCATCAAAAATTAAGACACGTCATGTGACTTAGAGCTTCAAATTCAGGCATTTCCTCAGTTTTTCTTGATCAGAGATAGCTGCCAGTCTGCGGACCAGCACTGAAAGCCTCCTGTTCTTCTTCCCAGTTTTGTGTGCTGCTCAGCCTTTTAAGGATCTGGGAGCAGTTTCTCAACCTTAACTTGTAACATATGACATCCATCAACAGCAGCAGCTCTACTTTCTTGGAGTATTTCCCTTTCTTTCCTTTTTTCTTTCTTTTTTCACTTACCCGTCGGGGCGAGAGTAGTATTTCCTCCCGCGCTGAGTTTGGAATGAGGGAACCCCACCGCCACTACCACCACCGACAACAACACCCACACCCCCAGTTTCTTTTCCTCCGGTGTCTTTCTTTAATTGTTTCCTCCATTTCTGGGTGTCCTTTGCTCTGTACTCTCTTCAAAGAGGGATTCCGGGTTCCCCCTCACTTTGCTTGGTCCAACAGAGTGTAAAAGAGACTGAGAGAGAGAGAGAGAGAGAGAGAGAGAGAGAGAGAGAGAGAGAGAGAGAGACGCTATTGGGTAACAACTTCTCACCCACGTCACTGTCCACGGCTGTGAGGGCAAGTCACACAAAACTTGCCGGAGCTCAACTCCTAAAAGATTTCATCCTTACATGTCTCCCCATTTCTTTCCCTGTCTCTTTTCCTCCTCCCGTTGCATTCTTCTGAGTGTAATCAGTAACAGGCTTAAAGTGACAGCAGCAGCATTACATGGCTGGCTCTCTCTGTCTCAGAGAGAGAGAGATAGTATGTGAGGCTCCCTCTGGGCTAAAGGTGCTTTCCCAAAGCTCTGGAGTCACTACAGCCGTTAAACTCCCTATAAGCAAAGTTACACTATCACATGTTTCACAGCAGTCTCCCTCTCCTCTCTCTCTTTTTCTCTCACCCTTCACCCTGCCTTCTATTCCTCAGCCCCTGACTGACACCATCGGACATACTCTCTCACACACACACACTCAAGACCGACGCTGCACTCTCTTATAGTGTGGCTGTGAAAGAGGGGGCTGAGCCTATTGCAGCGGAGGGCAGTGTCCTGTTACACAGCTCTCAATTGAGGTTAGAGAGAGGACATCCATTCAGAAAAAAGAGAGGAGAGAAAAAGGAGGGGGAGAGGGAGGAGGAAAAAAGTAAGGGCAGCCTCTCTGTCTCTCTCTCTCTCTCTCTGTGTATGTGTGTGTGTGTGTGTGTGTGTGTGTGCTCAGGGTCTTCAAAAGCAGGAAACTCCATTGCCACTGAGTTGGGGTGTCTGTAAAAATCACACACACACGCACACACACACACACACACACACACACACACACGGCAGTCACAGTAGAGGGGTCTTTATGACTTCCAGCCTCATTGGCAGCATTTCACTCCCCACCCACACACACATACACCCACACAACATTTATTCTATGTACATCTTGTCTCACCTGTTCTAAAGATTTCAGTACAATGATCTGTCTCATTTCAGAAATTATAAAAAAAATCCATGTATGTATAGGTGTGTGGCAAAAATTTTCTGGTAGAATTTTGTGATGAATAAGACAGATGGGCAGCTGATTGTGACCACAAAGAGAAAGTACCAAAGTTTACAAGAACAGACAGGCCAGTAAACATTAGAGTAACCCCATGATGACCACAGCTACTAAAAAGAAACTACCAGAGTGCACAGACAAAAAGACAGACGGCAGTGGACAATGACAGAACCAAAGACAGCTTACGACAAAATGGAAGGGACAGGGGTTATTACCATCTGTTTACCCTTAACTTTGAGCCCCTTACCTCTAATCCTGACCTGAAACTGCCCTCGTCCTTGGTTCATAGCCCTGTTCTCCACCTCCCTTTTTGGAACGTAGTTCTCACCTACATCCTGCTATTTTACCCCACTTCTATTCTCTGTCACACCATCTCTGCCAACCACACCTATTAATCACATGTTTGACAACAGTCCTGTCCTACCACACCCTACCCCGCCCCATCCCTCCTCCCTTATGGTGTTTGGGAAGAGGGTGGGCTCGGGTTTTGAATGGGAGTCTCAAACTTCAGGAATTGCATAGCTGGTTTGTTACTCACAGGAGGCCATGTGACTCATCAAAGGCCATGCTGCACCCATGCTACGCTCCCGTTACACATATTGAGGCACGCAAACATGTGCGCACACACACACACACACACACACACACACACACACACACACACAGACCTTTTAGAGGAGCTAGAGAACTGCCTTTGTCAAACTCCATTCATAACTATTTAAATAGCCTCAGTGAGTCATCTAGCAAGTTGGGTTAAGTAATATTTGACCTATATACACACATCTGTATTCTGCATTGTCAGCCAGAAGAACAATCTATCTTCACCCCTTAATATGAACTAATTTGTGACCCACAGCTTTTGTATATATATATTGTCTATAAGTGTGTGTGTGTCTTTTCTGCCTATTTTTTTCTATTGTCTTGCATTCACATCATGTGACTGTCAAGTGTCTGTCTGAAACCAAAAAAAAAAAAATGGCAGAAATTTCTTTCATTCTCAGTGGAATATGCAATATTTTAGATATTTAAATTTAAATGTGTTTTTCTATTGAAACATGTATTTTGTATCATCATAATTCCTGTTCAGTGAATGTTGTATGATCTTTACTTAGTGAGTTATTACAAAAAAAATTTCAGGTGTCACCAGAAAATATTTCAAATGCATAATTTTCTAATGTTACTATGGTAGTTGTTAGACTCTGCTTCCACTGAAACTGTGTGTCTTGCATGTTGTTTGAATCATTGTCTTGGGTCTATATATATATATATATTCAATTCAATTCAATTCAATTCAATTTTATTTGTATAGGGCCAAATCTCAACAAAAGTTGTCTCAGGACACTTTCCATATAGAGCTGGTACAGGCCGAGCTCTTTTATCTACAGAGACCCAACAATTCCCTCATGAGCAAGCACTTGGCGGCAGTGATGAGGAAAAACTTCCTTTTAACAGGCAGAAACAGGCTCTGGGTGGGCGGCCATCTGCCTCGACCGCTGCCACGATATATATATATATATATGTGTACATATACACACACACACATAGTTGTCATTATATCTCCTTCAATTCTGAGAAGCTTTTTGTCTTTTGTAGTTTTGGATAGCAGAAGGCTAAATTACCCATGATTCATGAACTCATTTGGCAGACACATTTATCCAAAGCGACATTCAGTATCTTGCCCAAGGATACTTCAGGATGTGGAGTGCTGAGGCCAGGGATCGAACCAACGACCTCCTGATTGATGGACGACCACTCTACCTCCTGAGCCACAGCTGCCCCTTTATTATATTGTATTAGATATGGTTGTTGATATTAGAATATTATTTTATACTCACTGCTAATCATCTGCCTATATCAATAATTCTCTGTACTGTTTTGGAAATAAAGGATAAGTTTCTGATCAGTCATGCCTAATAAAGCTTATTTGAATTTGAAAAAAAATAGCCTATCCTCAGCCACATATTCTTGGATATATAATATTAAATAGCAACTTCCTGTTCCCCCTGTCTTGAGAATGAAGACAACCCAAAACAGGAGTGGAAGGAGTCCACCCACGACATACGTCCTTAACCCTAACCCTATCCCTAACCTAACCCAAACCTGCCTTTGCAAATGTGCATTAAATCTTGTACCACAGCCACACAAATAAGATCATGCTCAATGCATTTTATACAAATATCAATCCGTGTGAAATAAATTAAGGTACAGGAATGGCAAAATGGATTCATTTTGTCTCCATAGCAATGATGGCCAGGGTTCATGGTTAATTTAGACTTCAAGACAAAAAACTTCTCAGCATTGAAGGAGAAATAATGACAACTGATGGCCATAACATTAAGCTATCATATTGTTGAATTATCAAGGACACTTTGATGTTTTTGTGCTGAGAAATGTTGAGGATATCATTTAAAGAAAACCTCAACATGGACACCAATGCACTAGTCTGTTTTAAGTGCATTATTGCTGGGACATTTTGACAGTCTAAAAACTTTGTTTTTTATTGAAAGAACATCATCTCAATGCACATAACATAGCACAAATAACATAACAGCTCAGATAACTACACAACCCAAGACAATGATTCAGACAACATGCAAGACACATGGTTTTAGTGGTAGCAGAGTCTAACAACCATCATAGTAACAATAGAAAATTATGCATTTAAACTTTTTTCTGGCGACACCTGACACCTTTTGTAATAGCTCACAAAGTAAAGATCATATACACTCACTGAACAGAGATTATGAGTGTACAGCATACATTTCTCGCTAGAAAAGCACATTTTAATGTAGAAACTATTTTAAAATTTTGCATTTTTGATGGAGAATGAAATAAATGTTGTTTTTTTTTGTTTCAGAGACAGAGACTTGAGGTAATGTGGATGCAGGACAATAGAAAGGAATAGGCAGAAAGTAAGTAAGTATCTCAGAATTTTAGAGCTGATATTGTGAAACTAATGCATTTTGCGCTGTGCACCAACATAGCTATGACACATTTTGATGTGAGACTGCGTTGAGTCTACAGAGTGACTCTTACTCTCAGTGACTGTTTCATTTGAAGATTTTCAGAATCCTGTGAAGGTAAAAATGTTTTGTTTTGCACAAGAAAAAAAGATTAAAAAAGAATCTTGTTTTTTCTTGTTTCCCACTGTGGGAACGATCTCACCTATATGTGATCTCACTTCAAATATAAGATCTCAACCTAGAGGGCTTAACGGTTGGTTATGTGTGGATAGAGTGTGAACGGGTGTGGGTGAATCACAGCTTGTTGTGTGTTGGCCCAGTGTTGGGTTTCTGCAGATTTCTCATTGTGCTCAATGGGTGCCACTGAGTCCCAGCAGCAGGCCGGGCTCAAGCGGGGGATGACTCAGGGTTGAAGCGGGTAAATAACTCCAGACTTGCCGACAAACAGCAGCATTACCTTGCACGAGTCACCAAGAGGATTTATATAGGTGCACTGTCCTCTTGTTTGACACTCACCTCTATTTGATATCCAGAACTATAAAAGGTCTGGCTGTTTTCTTTAAGATTGTTCTGAAAACAATTTCAGTTCTTGTGTGGAGTTATTTCAATTCAACAATCTCATTGACTGCTACCTGCCAAACGCAGCACTCTGACAGATTATTCTTCAGCTGTTCTGTAAACCACGGACATACATCATTGGGGGTAATTTCATTCTAAAATTGGGCTTCATTATGGCCATAACAAATTAATCTAAAATCATTTAACCAGAAAACAACTTCACATACAAAAATAAGAATAATAAGAAAATTTTAATTATATATTTAATTATTTCTTTTGTCAAATTGAGAGAATGATGTCTTAGCTGTCAAAATGCCAACAGATAATGTGATGTAATGTTGAAATTCAAGTACAATTATGTTGCAGAGTGATTTAATAGGATTTGTTCAGGTGTAAATGATGGTAGTCTAGTTTGTATGCGTGCTGTTGAAATGAAAAAAAATTGACATTAGACTTTCAACTTAAATTTGCTGTAAAGAATAAAGTTTTAGAGTAACTGAGAGGTTTGTCATTATAGAGTGTGACTCGCGCACAAACTGAGCACTGCCTGCTCACTTTCTCTGGGTGGATTGGGTACAAGGGCGGAGATGTGTTTCAACACACACGCACAGCACAGGCGGGGGCCTTTCCTTATGTAGTAGCACACACACACACACACACACGCACACACACACACACACACACACACACAATGGAGATTGCAGTGGAAAGGAAGCTGGGGATTCCTGAGATTCCTGTGGACAAAAAGGTGTGAACTCAGGCAGCCCAGCAGCCTGGGAATTCTGCTGGGTTGGTTTGAGAGGCAGTTTAATGGCTGACCAGATTTACTAGTGACACACAGAGAGAGATACAAAAAAAAAAACAGGTTGAGAGATTTGAAGGTTGAAGTTAAAGAATTCAAACAACAGGAAAGACACTGGGGACAGAGAGACTGAGAGAGAATGAAGAGATAATGTCAAAATGAGACATTATTATTGCCAATACTCAGTCATTTACAGTATGTCTATAAAATGGCACTTTGCTAATAATCCACTCAATAATACGGCATGGGCTAGTGAGAGTTTTCAATGAGTAATTCTAAAACATTATTACTATTATCATTAAAAGACATTGAGCTACATGTGGAACTGTGTATGTGCCTTATCCCACCTAATGGAAGCAAAACAGCAGATTTTCTCGGGTGGTGAAATGAATAATATATATATATATATATATATATAAAATAAAGAAGGAAAAAAATCCAGAGGAAAATGGGTATTTTTTCAGAACTGATTTGTACTTGGCAAACTGTTTGGTGTCAGCAATATTTCATGCAGTCATTAGAAGACAGACAATATTTCAATACACCAAATAATGGCTATGTATCCAAAATATATGTGTCACGTGTGGTAAACGTTGTTGATAGGTCAGTACTGGACAGCTGTGGACAGATTTTTCCACAGACATTTCAGAACATTACAGAAAGTATCATGCATTTAAACTAACAAGCACTACGTGACAATAGCAAGCACAATGACAATAATCTAATGACAACACAGACACTTAAACACACACACAAGCACACACATATACACAGGCAGCATGGAGAGTTCGTCATAGAGACACCTCTCTCTGCTACGACTTAAACTCTCTCGCCAGTGATGGACAAGAACTGACATAACAGCGCTGTCATATCATTCACTGAAATGTCACAAACACACACACACACACACACACACACACACACACACACACACACACACACACACACACACAGCTCCGGAGAAAGACATGACTGCAACCAACCAAGGACAGGAGATGGAAATATGGCAGGCAGACCCCTTGCCCCTGACCCTGTGAGGAAGTGTGTGTGTGGCATGGTCTACACTGACTATATTAGGCCAGCCTGTTTCCAGCATGGGGAGACAGTGAGTACACAGATACAACTGTGATGTCACGGTCACGCTGGGGAGGCATGACTCTACATCTTATCTCTCTCTCTCTCTGCTTGTTCTACATTGCTCTCCACTGCCCTGCTGTAACATGTGCACCCTTCTCTCTCTCTCTCTGTGTGTGTGTGTGTGTGTGTGGGGGGGGGGGGGGGGGGACATGTGTGTGCTCATTACCCTGTGATAACCCTGGACTCTTAGTGACACTCAGTGATACTTCAGCAGCTCTGGAGATTGACAAGCACCTCTGAGTCTTGAGTTTTTCATAGCAGCTTAAGTTGTGATGCCTTTTGTTGATGCCTTTCACACAATACTTCTGTTGTGAAGCAATGGTTAGCTAATAGGCGAAGTTATATAAAGTAATAGCTATTATTGTTAAAACCATTATTACATTTCTTTTTTATTTTTGCCCATCATTTCTATCACTTACTATAACATTGTGTTCGGCATATTTGTTGGTGATAATTTTACCTTTCAGCTCTTTTTTTTTATTTCCAATAAGTTTGGCTCTGAGTTTGTTTACAACCTATTATTTATGTTTCTTATCCTGTTAGATGTCCTGTTGGGCATCACTGACAGATCTGAATCAAGTCAGTGATTGCAGTGTTAATAGTACCAGTCATACTATTACTTACTTAAGTATAAAGTGCTAATACAGAAATATCAAAATACTCCTTTGCGAGTACAAATTTAAAGAAACAAAAGTACACATTTCAAAAAGGGAAGGCCTTGTTTGGAGAAAGGTGACCAGGGTCACACGTTTACATGCACCAATCAAAATTTGACTTTATTTGAAGCTGAAGGGTAAAACAGATTAGATCTGAGTTTTTTTTTTTATAGTGTTAAACTCTTAATAAATAGTGTTTTTCCAAAATTAAACTTAAATTGCTGCTTAGTCATCATCAGTGTAAACTTTTATATAAATACTTAAGATTTGAAACAAGGTTTTTAGGGGTTGTGATATGTAAGCAGCATTTTAATGTTGCAATTGTAATTATATTGTTTATTGCTGGATAGTTTAATCTACAACAATGTTACATATTTTATAAGCCCATCATGTGTTTTGGATGTCATTAGTAACTGGGAGACAAAGTACATGTACTTCAAAATTGTATTTGAGTACTTTGCTTAAGTAAATGTACTTATGTATTTTACACAGCTGATTGTTACGAATAGAAATAAGGGCCAAAATATAATAAGACCAAAGTTTGTAATTATGCTTTAATTGATTTTTTTTAAAAAAAACAACAAACAATGTAGTAAAAAGATTTTTAGTAAAAAGAACACCATAATAACACTCCCTTGACACTAAAATAAAATACGTAATGTGACTGTCACATCAACAATGTAACTAATGACTAAAGTGTAAAGACATATTGCCTGCATGTGTGTGTGCGTAGTTAGACATGGCATGACAGCATTGTGACTCCTTTAAAGGAACCCACGGGTGTACTGCTCCACCCTGTCATCCCTGCCCTGTGAGTCCCTCTCCTATCCACTCCTCGTTTCCTCTCTGTCCTCCCCCTTTCCTCTTCCTCTTTCCTTCAGAGCTGTCAGAGGAAAAACAGCTTCAGTATGAGACTCTCTCTCTTTTCCACAACCACACAAGGTGGGCTATGTGAAGGCAGTGACTCCACTGGCCCACTCACAGGATGTAAGAGCTGCAAGCCCTGCCAAGGCGGTGAGGGGTCACACTGTGGAGAATGTCTCTGTATAATAAGACAGTGTGTGTTCATGCGTGTGTGTGTGTGTGTGAGGATGACTGTGTCACACGTGAGCTCCCCCGCTGGCTGGTGGCTGTCTGAGCAGCAACATCAACAGCAGACACCCTTTTCCTGACTCTATGGGACGGTGAAGGCTTCTTGTGAAACAGCCCCCCCCCCCCCCCAACCCTCTGACCAGCATTTCCTGTTCTCACTTCCCTGTCCTTCCCCCCTGCTTCTCGCCTGCCTTCCTTTTTGCCTGTCCCACCTCCGGCTCGCCTCCACATGCCATTTCCTTCCGCCCCATCTACGCTGTTCTCCACCCCTGAGCCAGTCCCTTGGCTCCAGCCCCCACGCCCCAGACTGGTGGACTCCCTGTGGCTTTCCTGGAGAACCACCTTCCATTATCAGAGCAACCGGCCCAGCCCAGAAACACTGCTGCTGCTGAGCTCACTGGGTCATTGTGGTGCTGTGCCTGACCTCCACCTCTGCGGATGGACTCAAGTTTGTGTGTTGATTAAGAGTCTGGTGCTAAAGCCTCATTAGATTGATATTGATCTTTCAATAAAAATCTGATTTGGGTTAGTCAATTCAACTCAATATCAACAATATCAACATTATGATAACACGATGTGCTATAATGGTGGCTTTTTTTTTTAATCTCATTGCTTCTGTCTAAATTACAGAAAATCAATTTGCAACTCTGCTGATATCTTATCTAAACCATTTAAGTCACTTTTTAAGCTATCTTCTTTCAGCATCTTAACTGAGAGGATTTGCTATTTTTCTTTGCTTTATATCATAAGAAACTGATTATTTGTGGGTTTTGGACTGTTAAAAAAAGCAAATTGTAGATGGCACCCTGGATTTCACCATTTTTTGGGCTTTGTGTCATTTCATAGACCAACTGATAAATCAGATTAATCAATGATGAAAATAATCTTTAGTTGTATCCGTAGTCTAAATGTTGCTTAAGGGTTGCCTCCATATGATCAGACTCACAATGTTTCTCACAATCCAGGGTGGATTATCATCCTGTACATACAGTAAGAATCACGTGTTAAGTAATTTTGAGTAAATTAGCTCTCAGATATACAAAGGCTTTGATAAAAGTCACATTTGTGTAAACTCAAGGCCAGAAACATGTTATTAACCCAGCACAATCACCAATGATGAATGCTCCTTATCACTTATGACTAATATTTTGTGTATATGTATGTGAATGCACAAGTGTGGAATGTGAGCATGTCATTCACAGAAGATTAAATGGACAAGCAGCACAGAGTTCTGTTTTCTCAGCTCCTTCTTTCAGAAAGCAGACAGAGTGAGAGCAAGCAGATTCCAGCAGATGGGGCTCGGTCTGATACAGCCATCTGTCTCCGGAGCGCAAGAAAATGAGAAATCGGTCTGGGACTGTGCTATGCAGAGCGTCTCTATAGCTATATGTGAGGATTTAAGACTAAAATATACAGGACTAATCTGGGAAGTTGCAGAGCCATCTATAGTGAGTCACTCATAGTCTTATACCCACAACATTGATGTCAATTCATTCTCAAGCAGAATCACTAAAATACGAAAAGAAGATACAAAAGGAGATGCAAACTACATGCTGGGGTCCTCTGCCATCTTTGTTACCACCTTTACAATTTCAGTAACCATCAGCTCATCAGTAAATGTGTTTTTCTCCAGAAACTTGACACTTTCTGAGACTGTTTCCATCACTGTCTCTGATATATGCAATTTCAGCACTGACTTATTGTCTGTTTTCCAGGATGAGTAAACTCCTCATAATAAACTTTAATGTTTCATCATGTGCTGGAAGGGAGAAGACTCTATCACTGTTTCTTCCCTCAGCAGTCTCTTGTCTGGGGGCTCTGCAGCAGGCTGACTCACAGCCCCAGCCCACTCTTCCCTCCCACTCAGCCCCAGCCGTACCCCAGCGTGGGAGGCAGCGCAGCCCAGGACCAGAGCCTCCGGCTGGGCACACACATGCAGCCAGCACGGGCCCACGGCTCTGGAGCTTTGGCTTCCATTCCCTCACCCACACAGAAACAAAAACACACACACAACACACACACACACACACTGCCTACCCACATGTAGAACCCACACTGATTTTTAGAGCACCTCTTTAATGATGTCATGTGCCTTACATCTGAAGGGAGCAGAGGCAGGAGAAACACGTGGGAGGGTGTGGGCCGTACGTGCTGTGTGTGTGTGTTTTGTATGAATCATGCTGCCAGATTTTTTCACTAAAAAGTTTTATGTACACATGTACTGTATTGTTAGCCACTGTACGTAAAGAGCTTTGAACATGGCTGAGCTCAGTAGTAGTTTGCAGTTATTTTTAAATCACAGCTACAGGGCAGGATTTTGATCTACTGAAAGGACACTGAAGAGTGTGATGAATGGTTTCTCGATGTAGTAGATGCATTGAAAAGTGTAACATTTTATGAGAGGGACCCTGGTAAAATCTTGATCGAAATCTTACTTAAAGTGCATTAACAAATATCAAAAAACTAATGAAAACCTCCATTTGCCAAGGAGAGTCTGGTTTCCACTGCCAGGGTTAACTTTTCAATTTGATAAATTAATTCACGCTATTTCTACATCAGTTAAAATCATAGATAATGTGTGATTCTTACCAGCAGGACACGAGTCCTCAATCGCCAGGCTTTGCCACCTTTTCACTGATGTGTATCATGAAGAGTTCAGGCTGTGAAAAACAGGCGGCAGAAAGGCACGTCACTCACCTCATATTGAGCTTTTTCAAATATTCTCATCACTGACACCTTCATCAAACTGAAATCTAGAAAACATTCACTAAAAATTTATGGATTTGCACAATATCACACATTGTAGGATGCTTGTATTGCAAAGAGGAATAATATTTAGAAGGGCCAGATTGCTCATTAGAATATCTCGCATTTGTGTGTGGGCGAGCATTTAGCAGTCTTTCTCCTTCTAGTCCGTGTTCCAGAAACACTGTTCTCTGTCCAATACCATCCGTAATGTTAAACCCAGTCTGTCTGCTAAAAAAGTAAATCCAAGCACTAACTTCTGTCCAGCTTTCAAGTACAGTATATGGCATATGATGCTGACTTTTTAATATACACACCCACTGTCACAACATCCCTTGAATGCTCACGTTTTGCTGCCATACCACCACGAATACTGATGAATATTTTTGACTGAATGTTGAAGTTGCAGTCCGATCATGTTATTGATTAAACTGGCAGAAATTCGCAGTATATCACAGCAGACACTCAGACTTCTTTTTAACAGCAATGGGTGGAGTAATGGAATAGTGGATGCACTGTACTACTCTGCTTCGTGATCTGACCATTCAACACATGAAGGTGAGCTACCATCATGAGGCAGCAAGGTGCTGCTGCAAATCGCCACAGCAAAACAAGTGAACATGTGATACAATGTTACTGTCAATTGAAAACCATGCACTTCCATATTTGGAAATTTTCAAATAAGCTTAGGGATCATTTATGCTGTATGTGATCATAAAATTCCACCATTAAAAAAAACACTGGATTATCTGAAGAGTGCTTTGTCACACAGGGTTGAAAAGTGAATATTTTGGAGATACATGTTTTCCAGTGACAACAAGCATTTGCTTATATTTAAATACAATATCCAGCTACAAACAAAGTAAAAAAAGCCAAATTAATTTACAATTCAGTAAACACAATGGGGAAAGCAGTAAGTACAAATTGTATTTCCATGTTTTTGTGAAATTAAACAAATAAAATAAATTGTAAAAATGTCTAAAATTGGGAAATGATATTAGTAGCACATTGTTAACCACTGAGCTGCATCTACATGTCTCACAAGTGCCCCCTGTTGGATACAGCAACACCGTATCTGAAGCTGAGAGCGCATGGTTGAAATGAAAGTCTTCTCAGAGAAAAATAAAGACAACAGTAAAAATGGTAATAGTTTATTATGATATTGTGACTTTCACAGAATTTGAAATTAGCAGGATACTTGCATTAAACAGCACTACATAAGTGATTCAGTTGTTAGAAAGCCAGTGCAATCACAATAGTTCAGACACTCAAAGTACTCGAGTCTCTCTTCATGTATATGTCTCAATGTCTCTCTTTCCCTCTCCTCTCCCCCTGTCTGTCCCGAAGTCACGGGGTCTCCCCCGGGGTAAACGCATTCCAAAACACAAGAATTTCCTCCAGCCAAGCTCACATACCACCTCTCTTCCTCCTTTCTTTCTTTCTTTCTTTCTTTCTTTCTTTCTTTCTTTCTTTCTTTCTTTTCTCTCTCTCTCTCACTCTCTCTCTCTCTCTCTCTCTCTCTCTCTCACACACACACACACACACACACACACACACACACACACACACACACACACACGGGTTTGCGCGCAAACCAGCACGCGCGCACAAACACACACGCATGAGAAGAGTGCACAATGGTCTTGCCAGAGCCAGCGAAGACCACACACTGTGCAATGCCATGTTCAGCAGTCTAACCACATTGCTGTACTATCACACAAACAATGCCAAGGCGGACAGAACTTCCACATCACATGAATGCAGCAAAATTCACCAAGAAAAGCTCGCAGTGATTCCAAGACGCACGCATGAACAGCTTTCTCATTTTGTTAATCCTAATGTCTGTTGTTTCAGGGAATAATAGTAACGCCAAAAATGTTAATTCCGAATTGAAATTCTCATGAACAATGTGAAATTGTACTACCTGTATTCTTTGGTGTTGCACTGCAGTAGGAGTTTTAAGTTGCAGAAGAAATACAGTCCGATTTGCAGACACCTTCTTCGAATGCAGCGCTCTTGGATCTATCCGATACACACAAAAATACACAAAAGGCATGACTGAAACAAAACATCACCGAGGGCTGAGCGAAAAGTGTTCGTAAAACAAGCAAAGGCAGCCGAAGATATATGCGAGAGAAAGGAGGAGGATCGATGTCACTCTAGTAATATTCTGATCTATTACTCATCTGATGCGAGTCCCTTCTCTGTCTCACTCTCTGGTTTATCTATCTGCCGCCTGCCTGGCTGCCTGCGGGGCTTTTCACCGGATCGCTCGGAAATGCCACTGACTGGCTCTGCTACCTCGGAGTGGAGGCTGCCTGCCCAAACTCACATCAGCCGGCCGCAGCTTCGTCCCCGCGACGGCCGACTGTCGACCTCAGCCCGCAAGAAATCCCCCCCGCCGCCCCCTCTGGCTCCGGGGACCGTCCCCGGTTCACCCTAAGAGACTAATAGCTGAACAGCGATGCCACTGTCGGTGACAACACCAAAAGGTGCATGGAAGGAAAAGAACTGAAACAGAAGGTTGACAAGAAAGTCCACATTTCTACAGCAGAGTGCGGGACTACAAAAAAAAAGGAATATCCTTAATCAAACTATTGAAAAACAAAGCTTTTGTCCTTGTGTTTACAACAGTATAAGGAGTAAATGAACGAGCCAACTATTAGTTATTATAAACATACTTTATATAAAAAAGCAAGTACCAGAAGGGATAAGGGAATTCATTAAGTTTCCAAAGCAATCTTCCTCTTATAGCCTATTTTCCTTTTAACTAGATGGTTTCAAGAAGTGGAGCTGTCATAAAGGCTAAACAAATAAATAATGGCCCATTTATAATCTGCAGATCTTGACAGATTAGATGCACATTTATTTCTTTGCTCTGTGGAAATACTATTAATGAAGTATATGGACGCTCCAGCAGTGATTAAAATTTTACAGATGGTCCCCAGCAAACTGAGCACGAGCTAAATTTCACTTAAATCCAATTTAAGCACAACAGGTGAACATGTACGGACTGTTCGAGATTTCTCTCCTCCACAAAAACACACAATTCTCAGATGATCTGCATCTCGGCCTGTGTCGTTGAGGATTCATGAAAGGCACATTTTCAGGAACCCCTCTGTTATCACACCAGATACAAAAAGCTCTTCACAGGCGCTTTAACGCTTTTGAGAACACGAGAAATGTCACAATTTGGCATTATCATAAAAACTTAGCTTCCTCATTCTCTTGTGCCATTTTTTGTGCTTTAAATCATAATTGCTCAGAGAAAATAGGTTGAAAAGAAATGAATGGCACTCAACAAAATGAACTATAAAGCCCAAAGCAGAAAACATCTTGTGCTACTCTCCTTTTGGGGAAATACACCTGCAGTGGGATTGTACCTGCTCATTTAAATGTATGCATCTATATTTGTATAAATTTCCTATGAAATGTGTGAAATGATTTATCATTGCTCACCTGCTCCTTCCCCTTTGCTCTCGCAGGCTGTCTCATCACTCTCAGTTTGAGAGTAAGAGTGATTTGTTACAGCAATCTGGGAAATTAACAAATGCTTTCACTGCTTGTTTTCTCACTCCATTGGCACAGGTTGAGGAGGTATGAGGTCTCTAAACCACACCGACAATATTACCAGCATGATGACAAGGGTTCATATTGTGAAATTCCCTGAATAAATTACTGTGCCCACTCTTTCTCTTATCTGGTTATAAGTACAGTTATGACCTCAGTTTCTGGTATTTGGGATGGGTATTTCTTCAATGTAAACTTCCCAGAAATATTTTGTATTAACAGTTTTTCTGTTAGCCTTATGACAAATCTGACTTAACCCTTTACATATCAGGTTTTTTTCTTAGCAGGAAATCAGACACACTTTGAAAGAAATGACATGAATGGTATATAAAATGAGCTTTTAATAAGATAGTTGTATAATTTAGAAACAATCAAAAAGGACCTGATTACTATGTTTTTTGCCATGACATAGACACACACACACACACACACACACACACACACACACACAAAACAAAAAACTAAAACACCAATTAACACTGAGCTCAATCTGCCGCTGCGTGACATTCAAAGACTGTAGTGACAGGGGATAATCCCATACTTTCCCCTTCATGTTTCTCAGCAGAGTGGCTGTGTTCTTGATTCTGTATCTGTATTGATCTGAGTCAGAGTGAGCAATATTGATTCCAGGTCAACCCCCCCCCCCCCACACACACACACACACACACACATACACACCACCACCACCACACATTACATGCACAGTGACCATGCAGCAGGACATCATAGGCACTGGGAAAGATCGACCTGCAATTTCACTGAACTCTAGTCTCTTCTCTGTCTGCCTGAACACAGACGACAAACACCTGATGAGATCGCAACTCTGAGATGTTGTGCTAGCTTTGAAGTGAGAGATAAAGACATTTGCAAGGCCATGCTCTCATGTCACAGCATTTGATAATGCATTGTTACATGATGGCAGCAGAAAAGAAACCACACAGGTTCCAAAAACTCAGTTTGATAGAGCTGCTGGTAACATCGTAAAGTTCCACATTAACACCAATCTCAGCATTCTTTCCACCGCAAATAGAGACCATAAAGTGACACTTCAGAGTGTTTTTGTGTTGAAATGCTTAATTTTAATAATGGTAATCCCCTTTCAAGACTTGGCAAGTTACTATTTTGGAAGCCTATCTGATAACTCAGTCCTGGTTGATCTTTTACACATGAAGCCTTCAGACAAGCCGTATCCGTACCATTCTGTCATTCCTTGGGAATTTGTCACTTGCACAACTCCCCTTAAGTTATTGGTGGTTTCAAAAATTCAAGTTAGTGGAGTACAGTAGAAGTCAGTGGTCTACCATTGAAGTCACTGGTGTACCACAATGGTGGTAAGGCTACAATACCTCCACCAGTGTGTTTCTCTGCTTGTATGTTGGCTCCCAGGTCCACTGTGTATATAAAGGCAAAGGTGTAGTGTGTGTGTTTTTACTGTCTCCTCCCTGGGAATTCCCCCCTGTTCCAGGCTCTAACAGCCAGTTGGAGTCACAGCTGTACATATGTGTATGTGTATGTGTGTGCGTCTGTGTGTGAGTGTGTGTGTGTGTGTGTGTGTGTGTGTGTGTGTGTGTGTGGGGGGGGGATGTATACACTGTTCAGTTATTCGCATTTCAGTGCACGTGTAGGCATGCATTAATGTAGTGCGCGTGTGTATGTTCATGGGTTTCCTCCCTGATTCCCAGGGTTCTGTGGAGTTAAACCCTCTTAAATGTCCCCCTGGCTTTTGTCCTCACGTTTCAGCCGAATTTCCCCGCATTCATCCCACCATTCAGACTCTGTGTTCGAGCGCTCAGGAATGCATTGGGTTTGACAGGCGCCCCAACTGTGTGTGAGTGTGTGTGTGGGGAGTGGATTTTTTTTCCCCTTTTTTTCTCCACCTCCTTTTGATGCAAAGATGCTCGGTTGGACTCGGAAACACACAAGGGCCTTACCTTTGCACACACATACTTTTCACCTTTCTATACACACACACACATTCAACACCCACACACACTACAAGTCACATGTGCTCTCACTCAAAGAGAGCTCTGCACCCACTCACCCTGACACCCACACAACCACCCACACACTCACGTGCACTGCCAAATAGCTCCCACTCTTTACCCTCCCACCCTATCCCCTCCCCACCCACCACCACCAGAACCACCGAGTACACACACACACACACACACACACACACACACACGCACACACACAGAGCGTGTGTGTGTGTGTGTGAGTTTCACATTAAGTGTCGGGCATGCGCCTGATCTGGTTTCCTCTTTGCTTAGCGAGCGACCCGAGTGATAAAATAAACACAAATACGTGATAATCACATTCCAGACATTTCTCTCCTGCCGGTGGGAAGTTTCAACTGGTTTTCTCCAGGAGTTGGTTTGACTGTGCATGCATGTGTATGTGTGTCTCTGTGTGTGTAAAGTATGTGCAACCCCGGAGAGAAAAAAGAAGAAAGAAAATGAGGGAGAGAGGGAACAAAGAGATCTGGGGCGAAGTCTCACACATTCCTCAGTCCTGCCAATATCCTACCAGTATACTAGACCATCACAGCTCAACACACACACACACACACACACACACACACACACACACACACACACACACACACACACGCACACAGCAAGAGACAGCCAGATCTGAATAAAATCTCCTCATTAGCATTATATCTGTGGCATCAAACGGGAACAAGTCCACATTATTTTGCAAATCATATCATGCAACATTTAAACAAAAACTTCCAATGACACTGGCATCATCAAACCCAAAAGACAGCACTGCATGGGGCTGAAAAGTTGGAAAAGGTGGCTGAAAACAAGCCAGTGAGTGAAAACACAAATAACTGCAACGCTTTTGGATACTAAGTCTAAGTAGCAACAAGAAAAGTCCTACCTTGTCTTATTACTGATAGTTGTTTTGTAGAAAGAGGCACAGGGAGCCAGAAGCAGTGAGGAAAGAGGCTGTAAAAGTGAAAACTGGAGACTTGCGTTAAAGACTCGATGTAGATGGGACCTACCTGAGCACATGGCCCGCATGGCATGCACACTTCCTCAGTCAACACGCTTTGTTTCTCCTCCTCTCTGTTGCTGCATGCTCTCTTCCATCTGTCTGTCTTTCAGCGTCTCTCTTCTTGTCTTTCTCCCCCTTCCCTTCCCTTCCCTTCTCTCTCTCTCTCTCTCTCTCTCTCTCTCTCTCCTCCCCTCTTGTGCTCTACAAGCCCTCGTCTGTCACTCTGCTGCACTTTGCTCCTTTTTTCTGACAAAAAACCCCAACTTGTCCCTCATTTTGCACTTCGCTCTTTCTCTTAGGCTTTTGTACTCAATAAAGTTGTCCCTCTTTATGCAAGTAAGAGTGATCCATGACGGCAGTCTTAACTAGAATGTCTCTCTCCTCCCCCCACACCACATGGCGTGTGTGTGTATATGCTGCATGTGTGTGTTGCTTCCTTGCCAGTCCATCACCTCCACACATGTTCCACAACATTTTTCTGGCTTTATTTATTATTCTACCTTTATCTAACTTTGTTCACACACACAAACACACACAGAAATCTTGCTCATTTCAATGTACAATACTCAATTGTTGTGTTGTTCCCATTATTTCCCTCCATGGAACAATATAGATAAAATCCAACATCTAGTTCATTTCTCCTGTATATTTCTCTCAGAAGACAACACCTGCTCAACCTCAGCCATTTATACTGAGGCGAAAGGGTGAGTGATAGAAATGGAAAATGTGAAAGACGGACAAATGGAAGACAGAAAGAGGGCAACATAAAATTGGTTACATAAGTTGTAAACAGCTATGTATGGAGCTCATCAGGTATCAATCTAAGTACTCAGAAAAACAATGCACCCAGAATCATTTTGAAGCCATCAAGAATATGCATCCGGGATTCAAGATAAATGCAGGACAAACTGTAATGAAATATTTATTTGTCATACTGGCTATAATATCCAACCTACAAAAATGATGCTTATTTACCCCTAAATAGCTATTCAGAACACGATTTTGAGGAAATATAATTTCTGCATGGATTTTATTAACTGGCAATGTTTTCATGCAGTCCAGAGGGTGCTATGTGATTATAGACATAGAACTAAGGATGATGGTCAATATACAAAGCCAAGGACCAGAGACCAGGGTTCATTTTATGCACATGTCTTGTCTCATGCTGTAAAGTTTATGTTACAAAAACATTTTGGTTAAGGAAAGATGGTGCCAATGGCTACTGTTAGTTGTTGTACAACAGATGCTGTCAGTGAACATTTTGCAGATATGCTTAGTATGAACCTTCTGCAACTTAGCAGATATGTTCATTAAAATGTTTTTTCTGATTCTAATCAACAGATGATGGTCCTGTGTACAACTATAAGCTCATTAATCTTCCAGGTTGCTGAGCCAGAGCAAGAAATATGGAGCAACATAAGCACAGAATGTCTGGATTATCTTCATGTATTAGTTCAGTAGTACATAATTACAAATGGGCAAGGTGCTGGTGTTTCTATGCGTATCTTATTTCCTCTTTTTTTTTTGATAAAGAATTGTAATGTGAGCAGCATCATGTTTCTGTCAAAGCATACTCTGTTGTAAATAAGTGGTACATGCTGTAAAAATCATTCTTTTCTTTTTTTGACACTGACTATTTATTTTTCCTTTCATCTGTGATAGAGCCACTGCAGGGTTTTTTTTTTTTACTTCTGAAGGGACAAATGTCAGAAAAAGTTTGAGAGCCACTGATCTAATTTATTCATCTGTTTATTCTGAAGGTCAGAGGACCATATTTCCCAGTTACCACAAATAGATCTTTAATGAGTGGTCATCCAACTTTACAGTTTATTAATCTGTGAACATGGATTTCCACATCAATACTTTTTTTTATGCCATATGACCTCCAGCTGGTTCCGTGGCCTTGAAAACAACCTAGTCAAGCAAGCTTTGTTATTCCATGAAAAAAAGGTGTGCTATGTGAGTGATACTAACATACTCTTCCCTGGGAACCAGCCACCACAAGTTTCCCTACACTGGATGCAGAGAAAGCAAGAGATCACATACATGTGTTGACGTTGCAATCAAAAATTCCAAACGTGGTTTAGCAGGGCAGCAGCAACTCAAACACAGCTCAGCGGGCTGCGAGAAGGGATGAATGTTGTCCATAATCTGCCGTTGTCTTTTCCATTCCCCTTCCAAATATTATTCCATGTTTTCACTCGCTCCATAATATTATGGAAGGGAAGTGGATGGGTATCTGGGAGCTTTTGCATATGAAGGGACATCAGTCTCAGTCCAGTGTGAATGTGTACCGTTTTTTGATGAACAAGCTGAGAATTTGTGTGTCTTGTCTAACATACCTTGTTATTCTTCCTGCCTTTCGCCTTTAACACAAATTATGCCCAGTCTGACGTCTCAACCGAGGGAACTTCCTCCAATGTGCTCCGCAACAACACAGACACATCAGTCTGTCTGCCACCATGGTACACATTTTCTCCATCGGCAATGACAATGTAGATATGAAGGCTAGAAACTGAGAAAAAGAGCAGGTAGGTTGATTCGTAATGCTTAATTTACCCGCAAGGCAGGCTGCTTACTGTTGGAGCCCACACACAGCAACAATGAAGGCACGATAAGTGATTTCATCTTGCTTTCTGCTTTTGTGCTGCAGATTAGAAACTCTTTGGGAACAGCCTTTCTACTGAATGACCATCCCGCATGCCCACGTCCTCTTCACATCCATCCTTCTTCCTCTGGCAAGCTATGCATGTGTATGTATGAGTGTGTGTATATGTGTGTGGGAGTGTGAGGGTGAAGGAGGACCACTTTGTGTGGGCTAAAGAGTGCCCGGGCTTTCTCTGCTGTGGTGTTAATAGGCCTCTTTCTCCCCTCAGCAGGACACAGAGAGCTGTCATTTACATGGAGGTAATGGAGTGATGTAGACATGGATGGAATATGTGTGGGCGAAAGATGATGAGGACCTAGCACCCCTCTCTGTCTCTCTCTCTCTCTCTCTCTCTCTCTCTCTCTCTCACTCTCTCTCACTCTCTCTCTATCTGTGTCTCCCTCACGCATTTTTTTCCTCCTGTTGCTTTTCTTTAGTCTTTCTCTCCTTCCCTGTCTTATTTTCTTCTTTTCTTACATTACTCATCAAGAGTTTGATGAGTCATGCTGCCAGTCAGAATAAATCCTAACACCAGAAAATAAACATTGAAAGTCCCTGACAATGCTCTGATTTGATTTTTTTTTTTTTTTTGTTTAAAGTCTGATCCTGTCAAAGAAAAGGTAACTGTAAGGCCAGCTATTTAATAGAATTAAATGTCTCTGCATACTAATTGGATATTCTTTCATAACATATTTAGGATCGTTTGGTTATCAAAGAATTTTTGTCTTGCTTGGCAGTGGCACTGTGTCAGTGGTTGAGCGCCATCCAAACACATGGGAGAATGAATTCACTCTGTGGGAGAGTAAAATAGCCGGTGCGGAAGGGAAGGCAATCATCCAGCCAAGCTGCTACCATGAATTCAGTTGTTCAGTTATATGACAGGAATTTTGGTGAAAGGGTCTAATAGCTTTTCTGCCAGTTGTGTCAGCAGTTATACTGACATTGAACAGTTGAAAACCTGATGAAATACTATGTGTTCCCTGGATCTGCATTATCCACACCAATGAGTTTTTGCATAAATTCTTGGGCGATGTGATTCATGATCTGTTTACCAGTGAAAAAAAATGTTTGTGTAAATAGAAAAATAGTTTCAACATCAGTTATCACCATCGTCTTAAAAACAATCTCACTTTTGACTTAAGTCAATGTCTGTTATAGAGCCTTCACTCATATTACACGATGTAGAATTTGTCCAGTTATAATGGACATCTCACCTTTATATCACCAGTCAATAATAACATGTCCTTTTTTCTGAGCACTGCAAAAACTTCTCATCCTTGTTGGCAATGCTTTCCTTTTTTTTCTTGCCAATATTTTATATATTTATGATAAATCTGAGAGTAGTGCTAGATCTTATTGAAAAAATATTTGTTTTGTTTCTTGTGCAACTAAATTACACAAAACAATAAAGGACATGAGTCACATTAATAAACAAAAAAAAAAAAAAAAAAAAAAAAATGGGATGGTTATGGTGACTGTAAATGACACAAAGTGTGTGTGAATGGTTCATTGAGTTTCACATCACAGATTTCCTTGGGCTTATTGTCATCATTTTGACATTGGTGAATCTTACCGGACAAAAAATGAAAGGAAGGGAGAATTCTCACCTGAAGAAAGATTATGTAAACAAATAACAAGTACCATAAACATAATTAAATAGTACTATTTAACATTTTCTGTGAAAACTACCGCTTCAGTTTATTGACATTTAGAAAACAAATCATACATGTCTGCTTGTTCATTCTTCACTGAAGATATATGATGCTTACACTTGGTGAAACACATATTTTATAGCTTTACATTAGATTAGAAATTGTAGTTGTCTTGGGCATCATTATTTAAGAAGTTTACATATTTAGTATATTTGGAAACTTGAAATATTTTCTACATCCCTGATTTAAAAAAAGTTGGGACACTATGTAAAACATAAAACAAAATGTGAAAATTTGCTGATCCTTTTTGACATATAACTGAGTCAACAGTCAATATATTTAATGTTTGAGCATCATTGATTTTTGTTAATATCTGCTTATTCTGAATTTGATGCAGCAACACATTTCAAGGTTGGGACAGGAGCAACTAAAGACTGGGAAAGATATGGGATGCTCCAAAAACACCTGTTTGGAATGATCCACAGGCAAACAGGTTCATTGGTAACCGGTGATAGCATAATGATTGGCTATGAAAGGGGCATCCTGGAAAGGCTCAGTCATTCACAAGTGAGGATGGAGGGAGGTCCACCACTTTGAGAACACATGATTGCATAAAGGAGATTACTACATGGGCTCAGGAACATGTTGTGAAACTGTTGTCTGTAAGAACAAGTTGTTTGCAAATGATTGCATTCTGTTTTTATTTATGTTTTACACGTCTAGACTTTTTTTTTTTTTTTTTTTTTTTTTTTAGACTTTTTTAGTATCAGGGTTGTAGAATTTTAAATAAATTGTTTGCTGTGTAACATGCAAAGATGGAGCAACAACCTAATATTTTAACAGACTAAATAACTCCTTGAATGAAAGATACTAGATCAACAATAAATTGTAGTCTTAATAACAGTCTTATTGCAGACATAAACAGTTACAGGTAATATTTCCAAAATAGCAGCAAATTCAATTTAGTATCAGGAGACACACATGGAGGATCATGTGGGGATTATCCCCTCCTCTTCCGAGAGAAGGGTGGTCCCATCAACTTGTCAATGACAGGAAACACTCACCACAAACCGACGACTTCTCCCTCCCAGAACAAACACACAAGGGTTGCACAGACAGCTCATCACCTTATATGCACCATAATATTGTAACAGCCATCAATCTTATACTTATTCATATAATTTAATAGCCCATATGGTTATGACAGTGATGGGATAGACATATGAATGTGAAAAATGTGAAAAAATAAGACATGCGGACATGCATGTACACATGTGTGTGTGTGATTTCCCTTCACCTTGGACAGGGAATTCCCCCCTGTTTTTTCTCAGTGGCAGCAGGGACTCTCTTCTTACGTCCCTGTAGAGAACACTTGTCTCACTCTGAATGCTGGGAACTTTTGTGATCCTCTGCCCTCTACCTTTCAAACCTCCTTCTCATCCAGATGTTTGATGTATCATCTTGAAGATGACAGTTTCAGCTATATCACATATGGTCCACAAACAATGCCTTGCAACTTTTTATGTGATGACTTGATGACACTGGCATCCAAGATTATCTTATCATCATGATTCCTGTATGCTACACATACATAATGGTATGTCATACATACATAGTTTTATATATTTGCTGTTTTCAAGTAATTTGAAATAAAATATTACTTTATAACACAGGTAATAATTTTACACACATTGGCGTTGAGGTTTTAAATGTGTATGTTATCCACTGGTTCACATTGCTTTCACTAGAGTATAACTGAGACTTTTTATGCAGCACAGAGCTCAATCAAACGAATGCATGGAATGGGATGTAAACAGCCAAAAATCTTAACCTGTACTGTCAATAAAAAGAGAATGCAATGATTTGTAAATCCTTTTCAAAGTGATGGGACCTGATGAGTGTAAAAACAAAGAATTGGACACCGGGTCCTAGGAGGTTAAGTATGTTGTCTTTGTATTTTATTCAATTGAATATAGGTCAAAAAAGATTAGAACATCATTGTATTCATTTTTTTTATTTAGGTTTTACCAATCAGCCCAACTTTTTAAAATTAGGGTTATATGTAAACAAAGTAAATGTAAAGTAAGCAATTACAGTGATTGGTTTACATGGTTTAGTAGGATGAGAGATGTTTAGGAGGATTAACATGAAATATAAAAACTAGCAGTTAATCAACATACAGACATTCAAATTCTGAGTTTTACATTGATCGTGACTGATTTATATTTACTTTTTGGGTAGGCCAGCTGGAAAAGTTGTGTACTACATGACAGAGACTCAAGTGTCCTTGTCTCTGCTGATCTATAAGCACATGATCTATGATGCAGCTAGTTGAACCTTCACCTCTCTGATGGGGATGGCACAAGAGAAAAGTCAATGTTCTCCCATTTTAGGACAAGAGACAGAGTTGCATTACAGAGCTGAGTGACATTAACAGCTCTCAGCCATAGTGTCAAACAAGCTTTGTTTTTCTTTCTTTCTTAAGATCTAACATACTGTATGATGACAATGGACATGTAGCATATTATTCTCTGGGTGTGATGCTGCAAAGCTGTTTTTAAAATTGTAGAGGTGCCAAATGGGGGCATGATGCAGGGAAGAAGATAGTAAATATATTGAGCACTAACAGCCTCTTTCCATCCCATCCTCAGATGGATGGCATTACATGGTTGCTGGTTTATACAGGAGTCAATGAAAGCAACAGTGTAGTGTTTTCTTTTTCTAGTGTCCTGCAAAGAACTTTCCATCCTGTCTGGGGTGAGTCTGGCTCATTATAGTGAACCCCACCTGCCCCATTACAGTACCAATCACAGTTGTGTTGACCGAGTGTTTTCATTTCTGCAGGCACGGTTGTGAGTGCATGTGTATGAAAGAGAGTCTAACAAATACTTACTTACATATGTTTGCAGGTGGACAGGTGTACGTGAATTCCTGTCCTGTCAGAGTCCTGTCAGCTGTACATGATACAACTTTTTTGCATGAAGTTCATGCCGGTTTGGCCATATTATGAACATTTCCTTCTTGGCCAATACCATAAGTTCAGTAAAATACATGAAAAATGTAAAATAATGACAGAATAAGAGCAGTACGTTGTGACCCTGGCTGCTGTGTCTGCTGTGTTGGCTGCAGGTGTCTGTATGACTCGATTTGCCTTATTTCACTCTATTTTTACCCTTGTTTGGTATTATGCATTGTCTTTATTTCATCTTATTTTGCATTCACTTTTGATCTGTTTTTATGTCCACCCTGTTATACGCTGGTCTCTGGGCAATATTGGGTTGTGCCCTATAGGCAGATAAGACCCACAGTGAGATTACATCCATGAGAAGACGTTCCGAGGTGGCTATGAAATGCCTGCTTGGTGTAATCAAGAGCTGTGGTGAATCAGTACCTGTAGAGAAGAAAAAAGATTCTGTTGTGTCTAAGAACCACAGAAAGCAGAGAGAGAGATAACAGATGAAGAGTTCTTTTAGAGCTTTGCCCTGTTTGACTTCTTTTCCTTATTTTACTTAATATTTACCTAGATTTTGATATCTTATTGTGTAGTTTTATACATTGTCTTTATTCTTATTTTCATCCATCATCTTATTTGATGTTCATTTTTATCTGTTTTTATGTCCATTCTGTCTTTTGTATGTAAATTACCCACCTGGTGCATTCCTTTCTTGTAAAGCACTTTGAGCCGCAGCTCCTGTATGAAAGATGCTATACAATAAAGTTTATTATTATAATATTTTTATTATTATTGCTGTGGGGTGAGTGGGGTCTGTGAGTGTGACAAGCTGGCTGGCTAGCTAGCTAACCCCACAGGCACTTATGGAGCTTCTCAACTGTGAAAACACTGGAGCACTTTTTTTTATTTGTCCATCAGTTTTTGTGAAACTGCCAATATTATGTTATAAAATTGCCAGACCTGAATGTAGTGATTAAGGGGCAAAATTTGTAAAAATAAAAAAATAAAAAAATAAAATCCTGTTGTTTCTGTTGTCCCAGCTGCTTGTTGTGACTGCTTCAGTGCTTTGCATTGTGGGTAGATGAAATATACTGGTCTGATGCTTGCCTAATCAGTATAATATCTGCATACTGCAGATTTTGCTTTTGTTTGCGTAGTGCATAATACATGCTACACTTTGGCCAAATCAGTATTAACTGCTTGTATAGCAGGCAGTTCTGAGTCTTTGGTGAGTCATAAGTCCCATGTTTAATGATACTGATAACTCCATTGTGATGATTGAAGTGGTAATTGGGACTCAGATGCAGACTCAGGTGAGGAGTGACCGTTAAAGGAACAAGAGTCTCCGTAGGGCGAGATGACACATGGTGGTGAGGTGCAGAAGAGAACACGGATGGTGGTGCGGGCCAGAGGCAGGTGGCCGAGTGGGGTCCAGCGGCGAGGTGGCAGGGATGCTGATGCGGGGAGCAGGACACTGGTAACGGGAACAGGAGGACCCTCTGCGGGGGAAGGTTAAGAACAAAGAGCCAGTGAGCAATCACAAGGTATACACGAACAGTCGATCTCAAGAGTGTACTAGAAAACATGTAGAGGGGCGACTATACCACTGAGAGGCGGAAATAATCTGGTGACAAGCCCTCCGCTGTACGCCATCTTTATCCCATCCGGGATTGGGATGGGAACCCGCTGTGTCAGTGCCAGCTCCCAAAACTCCGCCCAACCTCAGCCGAAAAAGGACAAAACGAAAAGACCAGCCCCACACCACTATAAAGGAAACTAAAAAACATATCGCACCAATCATAACATCCATGCTTCACCAGCTTCATTTCTAAAAGCTGCACTCATGTTACTCCAGTTTTGAAACAATTAGGCAGTGGCTACTGCTAAACAGGTAGCTGGCTAGCATCTAGTGCTGTGTAGCTTGTAATATTATATACAGACATGGATGTGAATATTATATAAATATGCTCTGAATATTAACTTTTCTTTTTTAAGAATTTGATTATTAGCTTGTGTCATTCGCAAACTGACAATTCCTTATTGAATGCCACCACGCTCTGTATGTAATCTCAGCTCAGCAGACAGTATGCAGATTCACAGACTGAAGATAATGACTGGACACACTTGTCTGTCTCACACTGAAGTGTCTGAAGTAAAGATACCCTTCTGTTTTAGTCAATATAGCTGCCTACACTGGCTGCATAAGGCACACATTTCAGTTATGCTTTACAGATCTATCTGCAATCTGCTGTCTGTTAAAAGTATCTTTTTGGCATGAGTCTCTCTTCTCCTGTCTTTCATGTGTAATTGATTGTGGGTGTGGGACTGTGAACACTGAGAAAATGCCTTGAGTGGCTGAACAGATCCAGTGTAGACTGATGGAGGACCGCAGCTGCTAACATACTGCTATCATCTCGTAGCTCTAGGAGACAGGGGCTATGTTCAAAATGTTTTAACTATAGTATGCAGTATATTTACCATCTTATTGAGTGTCTGTATTCTGGGTATGAAACAATGGAACTAAAATGCAGTTCCCTTTTTCTTTCTGGAAGCAATGATGTGATGGAACTAGCTGATTGCTTAGACCTGCCATAAGCTATATATGCGCAATTAGTTCCACGCCATTTACTGATGATGACAAATATATACTTATTCAAAGTTGAAATTTCAGAGACTGTCTGCATCAATTTTTGTATTTTTTTTTTTAACAACCCTGATAATCTGACAATCACACCTACTTCATGCAGCTATTGGCCAGGTGTGCAGATGTGAAACAGTCAGCATGATTTGACTTTTAACATGTTCTACAAACTAGCTCATTTCAAGCATACACCAGCCTTGATAGTAACAACAGGGTAATGTGTCGTGATACTGCAAGTCAACAGGCTTTTTTTCCACACGTCATTGTGACATGCAGAATGCCACTCTTTCCAAGTGAATTGGTTGAATGATTTTTTTTTTAAGTAAAAGACAAGCCAGTGTCCCCAAATTTGATCACGGGGACAAGCTCGCAGTGATGAAAAAGGCTAATCTTGAGTGGCATTACTGCTCGAAAGATGCTTAACTGGATGAGCTGCAGGACAATGCTTCGGATAAAGTTAATGCTTTTTGGTGGGGTTTGGGTGCCCAAAAGCAGCTTTCACAAGACCACATTCTGACAGAGAAATTGTGTAGGCAAGTTTGTGGTGAGTGAGCTAATTAATGGGTAATTTTTGAAGTGCCCTGCTGCTGCTGCAGAGCTGCTAGCACCAGACAGTGTTGTTCCAAACGGTCAGTTTGTCTGGAACAATTCATAGAGATGAAGGGAAAACCTGACATGGAAACTCAGTGACAGAAAGTGTCCGTGTGGTTTGACCTTCATGGTTGACATTACCAAGTACAACTCAGACCTGAACCTCAACCTCCAGCCAGCTTCTTAGCTCTCTGCTTTTAAATGTGAAATCATCTGAATCAAAATTAAAGCTGTGCACGTGCAGCTGGAAAGAGGTAATACTGTGCATTTTCCTACTCTTCAAGGACAAAAGCCTGCTGTGACATCTGAAAATGCTGCTGAGTGTGAAAACATGGAAAGCAAATAAAAGGGAGTTCACATATTTGTTACAATGTTAAATGTGGAACCAGATGATGTACCTGACAAGCTACAATATGAAATCATTGAGCTGCAAAGCAACTACAAGCTCAAAGGTAGGTACAACAAGCTCCCTCTGCTCAAGATCTATAAACTGTATCTGTGTCCTGAGGATTTTCCTATTCTGAGGAGACATACACTGTTAGTTAGCATCTCTAATAGGGACAACCTACTACTGTGAGCAATTCTTTTCACAAATGATTCTTAGACACTCTGTTCTGCTCGGAAAACCAGCTGCGAGTAGCGTCATCATCACTACCATCTGATGCAGTTCCAGCCATCGCATTAGATGTCAGTTTGGTATAAGCATTCAATAATTTAGTATGGCCCTTGAAGAATGTTCGGAAAATTGAAATGGCCCTTGAAGTTCCCCATACTTGCCTTAAGGCATGGTCACACTTGCAATCCTCTGTAAATATTCACACCAGCTGCAGCAAACTCACATTATAATGCTTAACTGTGTCACGTTAAGAGTTTTTAGAATAGGACCCAAGGAGGCAGAAACAAAGCACGGAACTAAGGGAGCGTTGAAACAAGAATGGTTTATTTAACAACAACAAAAACCCTATAAAAATACTTACACATGAAAAACACAATCTCAAACACAAAAACAGCCCTTAAACAAACACTCAACTACACCGTGGCAAGCGGGTAGGAAAAAACGCATAACTAGGAACAAAGGCTAGGAACAAGCAAACTACTAGAAAACAAGCCAGGGATAAACAAACGAGCTGCTAATGAACGAGGCTTGGAGTAAACACACACAGGCTACTAGTAACAAGGATTACTACAAACACTTGAGACACATGGCTGGAAAGTCTAGCATAAAGCTGAGAACAATCTGGCAACAAGACATCTCCGACATGCCACTTAAATGGAGAGATAATTAGTAGATAAGTTTCAGGTGCGCCGTCTGCCCCACCAAACAGCCTGACCACACCTCCACTGCCACACTGGAGGTGAAAACTCAAACACAACACATAAGTCCCAACCATTACACAGAAGAACATTACACAGAATCAAAGTAATAGAACTGTGCTGCTTAACAATCTTCAAAGTAAAACTAAACTAAAAGTGCTGTCGTCTGTTGTAGATGTTATACTACTAAGCTGCAATGCAAAGCAGCTTTTAAGGCACTTAGGCTAAGTCTATTTTAACACCTTCTCATGTAACTACATGATTGTGTAATGAAATGAAAGCTCTGTCAGAATGCCTCCACATGTACAGCAGCGCTTCAGCTGAACAGACCGAGCTCATCCTTACTGAAGCATAGCTAATCTCTGTGGTGTGGAGGGTGACCCAGTGTCCTAACATTTACCCTATCATTTATGACTGAGGAAGGAGCTCACACACATCTGACTCACGTCTCTCACATCTCTCTCTCTCTCTCTCTCTCTCTCTCTCTCTCTCTCTCTCTCTCACACACACACACACACACACACACATAGACAAACACATGCAAGATTATGGGAGTTTTATGGACACACCTGTGCTATTGTTCCAATTGGGAGAAAACACTTCCTCTTGTCAAACTGTTGATGTTTAGAATCTGTTAAGAGTTGTCCCATCTGATTAGAATTCAGCATACTGCTACCACACACATACACTGACACACCACCATTGCATCTACCATACTCGCACTTCTCCTGCCACCTCCCTAGGGTTTCATATCACACAGTGTAATGTTGGACTCCTCTCCTCCCCTCCATGTGCTTAACCCAGTGTCTCACCTGTGTGTTTGCAGATAGATAACAGCCACAGAAATGCCGGTCTTTGGATATATATGGAGGAGGCAGAGGACCCATGGGAAGACTTCTCCCTGGAATTGAAGCAGCGTCCACCTTTGTTTGTCAGTTCTGCCTCCTCTCCCCAGCTGCTTTTACACCTACATCCGCCACCCTTATCCTTCCCTGTCTTGTTGCTCTCTTCCTCCTCGTCCTTCTCTATCCTCCTCCTTCCTCTCAGCTTCACATCAAAGAGGAAAAATACATAAATACAGTGGCCGTGTCTTTTAGATGTGGTGCAAATTTAACTGAGCGGAGAGTGTGAGCTATTGGAAGGTTGTAGTTTCAAATCCCCTTTTGAGTTTTAGATTACATAACATTATGTAATTGCATCAGTAACTTTAAGAACATTTGGGAGGTGCCTACAATACTCTTCGACAAAACTTCAGTTTCAGCTTTCCTGACATTTTACAATAAGAACAGCTTTAAGCATAATGCACATCACCCTGCTGAGAATCCTGACTGTTTTGCGAATAAAAGACACAAAATTGAACACCCTATCTGCATCAAGATGTTTAGACAAGCTTAGGAATGGCTGATTGATTGTGTAGTATTATGGAAAAAGGACAGCAATGACTGTGGTGTGACGAGTTTTGACTGATTTACGCTTTGTTTCTCCGTGTTATCTGTTAAAAGCTTGCTGAGAAGAACGGGACCATGAGAGTTTACAAAAGGGAATGCTGTATTCTCACCTGTTCATCTATCGCCCTCTTCTTTGCTCCCTTTTCTCCTATCTTCATGTATCTCTTTTCTACCATACGCACATAACACTCTCCTTTTGCCAACCACACCCAGTATTTTAGTCCAGTAATTCTTAGGGTTGAATGTTTGCCACAATCAGAACACAATTGTTAGAGAGGCTGCTGCCATACCTGAATATCAGTGGACCAGTTCAACTGAAGAGTTCAACGCTGCTTCTCTTAACAGCAAATCATAATGAAAATTGTAGGTTTAGAAGCCAGAAAGAAAGGAGGGAGAAAAAAAGTGAGGAGAGCTGTTTGGTTTCTAAGCAACAGTTAACGCTGGGTGCAGCGAGAGCTGCAGGGTGGGTTCCTGAGTTCCCATGTTTCTGCCTTAGTCTCCACATTCTCTTCCTGAGGAATTTGACCTGCATGACCTCTCTGAATATGTCTGGATTTACCCTCCCCTCCGACACACAATCACACTGCACTGTAATCGAAAACCTTTATGAGAGCAAATCTCACTCCCTCTTTTTTTGCCTTTTCATTGCAGAGGTAGCCTTGGCCACAAAGCCGTGTGTGCTGTAGCTGACAAGTAAGTGGAATGTAAACAGCTCTTTTGAACAAATTTATTTTGTGTTCAGATTTTTCTACTGTGTATAGGCCCGATTTGCTACATATAAAGGTGTGTAACTTGCTGTATGAGGGTGCTATTCAAATAAGGATGCAATAAAACACTTTGACTCCAAAGCCAACCCATCAATAAAGATCCACCAGCCGAGTAATATTTGCTTTGGTGAAACTGAACAGCCATCACGTTAACAGAGAGATAGTAAATGAAGAGAAAGACATTCAGAATATGCAGAGAACTACAATAAAACAACAACAACAACAACAACAAAAAACTAAAAATGAAATTAAAAACACTTCTGATGACTGGAAATGCAAATAATCAATAATGCATTCAGCAGACCAATAATTAACATATGTTAACTTTCCCATTCCATTACAAACTTATGTATGTGCACATATACTTTGCAATGTACTGCAGCTGTAATTCCAACCTTAAAGATATTCCATGGAAAGTGACACTCAGTGACTGATGGAGAAAGAAATGTTTTGCTGCCATATCTGTTAGTGTAAGTTTGTGCGTGCGTGTGTGCGTGCATGTGTGTGCATGTGTGTCAGAGAAAGGAGAGATAGTGTGTGTTTGCTTGCGCATGCCTGCAATGGGGTGAAACATGGAGGTGTATGGTGGATGATCAGACAGAAGGCCATCTGAGAGCACGGTACACACTCCATCTGGACACACATTCACTGTGAAAAAGAGTGTGAAAGAAGAAGAAAGAGACACACACAGAGAAGGTGAGATTATAATTTTGAATCTGTAAACCTGTAAAATTTCCACCAATGTCTCACTACTCCTTTTGACTGACGTGTTTCATTTTTTTTTAATAGTTGCACATATTGCAAAGTGTAAGTATTTACCCTCTTACCCCCTGAAGTTATTCTTCATTTTAACATTTTGACATTATACAAAAATACAAATGTGTCACATCAAAATAAATTACAAAAAGGAAAAATAAAGGAGAACAGTTAGGCTATTTAAACAGAAAGGCAGTCTAAAGACATATTCTTGTATATTCTACTATATGTACCCTCCCTGAGATGTAGCCTAAATGTATATCGGAACATTATGCCACATTTTGGCTGGTTTTGCTTTGGACATTTGTTACTCTGGCAATCAACTTTTCAAAAGAAGCAGTCTCCATCATGAGTAGAAGATGCTCTGTACACTCTGGTCTATGTGGGCTCTTCCAGTCCCATAAAATAAGCTCAGGTGCGACAGTAAAACCTGTTACTTCAAGTATTTTTAGAACCTCTTTCCAAATAGGCAATACTAGGGGACAATCTCACAGAAACATGTAGAAATGTGTTGTTTTAAACTTATTTTCAAGTTTTTATAATGGATGAACTTCTTGCATCCCTTGTAGTCCAGCCTACATTTGGTATCACATCCTGCCAGTCTTACTCTCACTTTGCCATATTAAACTCAAGCTTTTGCATGTTTTGAGTACTGCTCCTTTGCTGTAAATACTTCCAGAAATTCCCATTATCAGTTGAATAAAGTTGCTCTTGCTGTTCCTAAAATTACATAAATAAACCATCTCTATAGAGGTTGTTGATAACATTTATTCCCTTTACCAACTGTACAGATTGAGGGGTTACTGTTTATATTGTGATACTCCCAAAACGTTGCCCTTGACCATGCAAATTGGGAGTGTTTTTTTCTTCTGTCTGTCCCACTGTATTGTTCAGTGATAAGTTCTATGGTTGTATAACTTTAGATGGACCCACATGAACCTGTGATGTCCACCATTATCCACCAGGGGTTAATTTATTTGTGCAGCAAGGGAATTCAACTTTCATTTTGTTGTGCAATCCTGTTTTGACCCTCAAATCTTTTGCCCAGTGTCTTGCTAATTTATTCATTTCAAATGCTATGTTATATAATTTCATGAATGGGAGAGCCAGACCACCATTTCACTTGAATCCACTTAAAGTGGAATTTGGTGATTTGGTTTTGGTATTTAAAGGACCTAGAATGCCACACACTTGAAAATACCTCAGTGCTTTCTCTGGGAGTCTCAGTTGTTACCACATGGATGAACTGACAATTCAAAAAACAGTTGGTGGAAAACCAGTGTTTATATGCTATTGGAGCAGGTGAGTCTTGATTGCATGATTGCGAGCAGCTATGCTCAGGAGAGGAGGAGGCCGAGCCCAACCTGTCAGCCACGCCCTGCAGCGAAACACACACACGACAGACAAGGGCGAGACAGACAGGAGACAGAGGGAGAGGGGGGACAGCAGGCACAAAGGGAAAAAAGGAGAGGAAACTGCAGATCCCCACAGATTGGTAATTGAAAGCATCCTCTTGATATAGGAAAAGTGTACAATTTTGTATTAAATTTGATCAGAATAAAAATTTATTAAGTATCTATTATTTCTATTAAGTATTTAATAGCATTACATATCTGAAAAAAAAAATCAATTGTATACAAAATATTATGGATAGAGGAAACAGGGTCTTTGATAAGTGATAAAATATCATCTGCATACAGAAACATTTTGTGTTCCTCTGCCCCTTGTCAAACACCTTTTATGCCAGGCAGGTATAGGGATGTTCTAAACATGATAAATACAAATGAGTAAAACACAAATGACATTGTCAAAGGATGACCTTTCTTTAATCCCACACTATCAGAATCTCATTAAATGGTTCTAGCAGTTGCCCCAGTGATTCTTCATAAACGTTGTTAGGACAGGAGCCAATTTGTCAACATATTCCTGTTAATATTCTGAGGGAAATAACTGTCTAAACATGGTGATTTTGCAGCCTTCATCTGTGAAATAGCTCTCCTGGCCTCCTCTACTGTTAGGGGACTGCCTAGATAATCTTTCTGATCCACAGATATTTTTGGCAAGTTGGTCTTTGAAAAGAATGAAGTGTGCCTTCCTCCAGATTACCCTATTAATTTATAAAGGTGGTTATAAAAATATCAAAAATACCTTGATAATGTCCCATGTGACTGTTACCAATTCTCCTTTCTCATTTAATAGCTAGTCGTTTCCCTGCTTTTTCTCCACTCTCAGGAAAATGACTTTTTTCTCTAAATAGAGCATGCTCAACCTTTTTAAAATTGCATATTTCATTTATTTTAAATTTCAAGTCACACATTTTTTTCAGTTGTAGGTCAGTGTATTTCTTTATTATTTTTTCCTCTAATCTTTCATTTGAGATGTTTCTCAAGATTCTTTACCGTTTGTACTTGCTGTTTTTTTTTTCTTTTTTTCTTTTTTAATAGATTTTCCCCTTATATAAGCCTTAGAGGTCTCAACCTCATCTGTTGATCCATCGTTGATCTGGAATAAATTTTCAAGCTACTCTTCATACTAAATTCTGGGTCCTGAAATGTATATATATTCAGCCTTTGCCTATTTTCCATTACCAGATCTATCTCCATTACTAAACCAAATTACAGCACAGCACGGTCTGTCAATGCTATAGGTTCTATTTTGCAATCAGAAACTCACCACCAGATCTGTGCTAATCTACCCTGGAGTGAAATTTATGAGTATGAGAATAGAATGCTGATACATTTTCTCTCTGTCATGTTGGCAAGTGTTCAAATATCTATCAATCCAAGATCCCTCATTGTTAAAAAAGAGTTAATTAAAATCACTGGACAAATAAAAGGACAGTCACCAAGACATTTCAGTTTTCATCCAAACACCATCATCAGTTGTAAAGTGACAGGACGTAAATCTGGCAAGAAGTAAACACAAAGAAGTCACATGATCAGCAAGTGACCTGAGATGTAAAAGTCACATGACTTCTGAATGTCACTGCAGCATGCTTGCAAGAGGAGATGGTATTCCCAGCAGCAGGTAGTGTCCCTCCTCCCTCTTTTGAGGTGGAGCATGCTCATTCATCCATGAAGCACTGAGGTATAGTTTTTAACACGGCACTGTAAGCTGAGGACAGGTGGTGTGTCAAGCCCCCTCCTTCTTTGACTCCTCTTTCATACCACCTGTCTTGTCTGTCTAGGATATTTACCTCATGATTATTAAAACTATGTTTCTTGTGATTTAAGATGTGAAAACTGTCCTGTCCTGTCCCCAGCTGAGACATGCTGAGCAACTGTTTAGTTTCCCTTATATACAGGTCCTCACTGTCCTCTCTGCACTTGACTGCATATACAATGTTGCTCTATGGTCTTTTTGGAATCCTGCCCTTTGGATGGACCAAATCCTGTCTTAGTATGTTCATGGGTTTAAAATACACAGGGATGCTGTTCTTGAAAAATAAAAAATTCTCTGTAACTTTTCAGACATTCCAGCTACATATAGGATGATGACATGGTTTCTTAAATCACTGCAATCCTTTGTCCTTGATCGTCTTGATGTCTTTTTTTGTTTTCTGTGTGTTTTGATCATTGCTAACACCAAAATGCAGTTGTTTCACTCAACAAAAGACACTGCAATTTACAGAGATTCCTGATGGACAGATAGGTTTACTTATTGCTAACATTAGCAAACTACTAGTGTCAACAGCCAATGTCAAAACCAACTACATATGACAGTTTAACATAATGTCAACACAAAGCTAAATTGTTTCTTTAAATTTGATAATTTGGCATACTATGGCATGTTTATGACAGATTATGTAATATATGTAATTTCTTATGATAGCATGATGAAGATGTCAGCACATATTGCAATGCTCTGAGGTATGTGAAGAGTATGCAAACATTCAGGAAGGAGTGATGAGTTTTCAGTCGGTTGAGTTTTGTAGTTCTGATGCTGCTGTGACTGGTCCAGATTTTCTGAGCGTTCCTCCTTCTCTCTCCCTCTTATTAGATGTCAAGCAGGCATTACATGGTGTCAGAAGTGGTTAGGGTAAGCAGAATGTATTGACTTGTCAAAGTTTAATTCTCTGGAGAAGTTGAAGCAAAGATTTCAGGATAGGCACCTAACTAAACAGAGAGGATGGGGAAGTCCAGATCTGTTTGCTCATTTATGCCATGAGCTGAAGAGGAGGAATCTAAGAAAGACTACAGTGCCGTTTTTGTGATTTGATGGCTTTTTCATTCCAAGATTCCAAGACACATTCTGAGGCCAAAGAGAAGTTGTCATGTCTTGCAAGAACTAGGACCAAAAGACAGCACTCAGAGACACGGGTGGTGGAAAATCAACAATGATCTTTTAATGGTCGATTAAAGAATGTGCAACAGCTGATTTCAGATGATTCAACATAGAGTGTAACAGCAGAACGGGCAGGCAGGCAGGAAATCCACAACATGTACTCGTGTCCAAACACACCGATCCTCAGTGACAATAGGTGGATAAACCTGGGCAGACAAACAGGTAAGCAGGCAGGCAGTAGTAAGCAAGCAAAGCAAACTCTCAGACTACCACGTTGCATAATGGACAATTTGATTAACACTCATAGGAGAGCTGGTGCTTATATACTGTGGACAACAGATGAGTCTGAGTGATGATTGAAGTTGGATGAGGTCAGGAGGTGAGCAGGTGGAATGAGTGGGCAGAACAGAGCTGCTACCTGCAGAACAGACCTACACTGACAAACAGGGAGAGACAGACCAGACACAAAAGGCAAAAGGGAACCAACACACTACTTCTGATCTGGTTTTCTTGATAATAACCAAAATCACTTAAGTTCTTACATCAATAGCTATGGCATTGTACTGCCAAAAACAGTGCTTTTAGGCATTCCATGTTTTCTTTTCTGTCTGTTTGTCACATGATACACACAGGAGTTAGTACTTGATTGCGTAACCATTTTTTTTGATGACTGCAGCCATGTGTCTTGACATGCTCTCCACCAGCTTCTGACATTGTTCTGCTGTCACAGCAGCCCATTCCTGTTGCAAAAATTCAAACAAATTTGCTTTGTTTTTGGGCTTGTGGTTCTCCATTTTGAGTTTGATGATGTTCCACAGGTTTTCAATTGGGCTTAGATCTGGTGATTGAGCAGGCCAAGGCATGGTTCAAATGTTCTGGTTCTCCATCCAGGCTTTAACTGACCTAGCTGTAGGGGCAAGACAGTCTAACCAGTAAGTTGGCTGGAGTGGGCATCAACTCAAAATTGGATTCATCACTGAAGAGAATCTTAGCCCAATCAACAGTCCAATCCTTGTGATCCCTAGCAAAGAGTAACTGGGCCTTCCTCTGCTTTTCGTTGATGAAGGGCTTCTTCTGTGCCCTGTGTGACTTCAGACCAGCTTCAAGAAGTCGGTTTCGAACTGTTCTTACTGAACAAGTCACATTTTTCGACAGTGCCCACTCATTTTTAAGGTCCCTGGAGGTCTGACGATGATTTCTGACACAGGAACGGAGGAGTGCATGGTCTTCTCGTGGGGTAGAAAGACGTTTACTGCCTCAACCAGCTAGCAATTCGGTAGTACGATGTTCGGCTTGCTTTTTCTTGGTGTAATGAACGGCTGTCTTGGAGATCTTCAGCTTTTTGGCTACCTGTCTCTCACTCATGCCAATTTCCAGCAGTGCCAAGATGGCTGCCTTTGTGGCTTCACATAATTCTTTTGTTTTAGGCATTTTGTGAGAGCTGACAACTTCTGAGTTGTGCTACGACTTGAATGTAAGCAGGAAACCACTCTAGGCCTTTGCATGTGCAGTGCTGCTTAAGACATGAAATGGTCTCTTATATACCCTGGGAATACAATTAAGCTTAAGCATGTCAAATACGACATAAAGTATTATGGAATCAGCTGCATTTTTTGTCATGTTCATTGTATTCTTCAGGTAATATACCTTTAGTGGTATCAGGCATTAAAATGAACAAGAAATTGAAGAAAACAAGGGTGGTCTAATAATTTTTTCCATGACCGTATATGGATTTATTATTAGTCATGTCTATTATTATATATAATAACATATATCATCAATATATCATTATTATTGTGATTGCTGTGCATCCCTCTCTCTTTTGCTTCCTCTCTCTCTCTCCTCCCCACTCACCCTCATTCATTTGCTCTCTCTCTCTCTCTCTCTCCTCTATCCCTCAAAGCAACTGGTTTAGGCAGATGGTCGCCCACCCACAGCCCGGGTCTGCCTGAGGTTTCTGCCTGTTAAAAGGAAGTTTTTTCTCGCTGCTGTCACCAAGTGCTTGATCATGGAGGAATTGTTGGGTTTCTGTAGATTAAGAGTATGGTCCTGACCTGCACTGTATTTTTATTTTTAGTTACTGTATTTTTTCTTTTTTAATTTTATGATAGTATTTGCACTTTTTTGTTTGTTTTTATTGTGTACACTGTCAAACTAAATTATGTTAAATTATGTATTATACCCTGCCAATCTCCTGCTGATACCTTGATAGTGTGACCATTGGAGTTGACAATGGACTTTCCACAAAGAAATATCCTTGGATATTTAAATTTAAATGAAATCTAGTGTAACAACAACAGTTTGTCAGAAAAAACACAAAAATCATTACAAATAATCCCCTGAGGATCATGAAAGTCTGTACCAAAATTCATGGCAATCAATCCAATAGTATTTCAGTGTGGACTAGAGTGATGAACTAAACAACCAACAATGCCATTTTGAAAGCCCCACTGCCAGCAAGGTTAAAAACTCTCTAACCAATAATGAAGATCATACTTACAAATAGTATTTACTTGATCAGTGACTTAGTTACAGTGTCACCATTTAAGGCTACTGAGGTCAACACGGATGATGTGGATGATGCTCACCTTCTGTTTTCACTCTACTCTTCATCCTTTTCTTGAACTTTTGGTATTATGGATTTTTAAGGAGGGTAGTGCATGCTGTGTGTACATGTGTGTAAAATTTTTGGAAGATTTTGTGCAACAGCAACAAATAACCTTGAAAAAAAGTGAATAAAAATTTACAATCTAGAAAAAAAGAGAAAATGAGATAAACCTGTGTTATTTTTGTAATCATTTTAATTTCAGTTGTTTTGGGGTCAATATGAACATGCATACATACAGTCCATGTAGTTGTGTGCTTCTAAAGTAGCCATGCCCACACTTAAATCGTATAATCTTAAATCTTGCAATGTCACACATATATATATACAAACAGTAATGCAGAGGTGTTGAGAGAGTTGACCTGTGGCCTTATAATCAGTGCTCAATGTGCTCCAGTGTGTTATATAAGGGAGCAGCGAGTGCTAGTCAGATCCTCCTACAGATGCCTGAGCAGTCACGACTAACGCGGATGTTCTCCATCCATCCACTCAGCCTGGCTAACGCAGACTTCACCTTAGCCTCTGCTCCTTAGTCCCACACAAACACGCACACACAACAGGAGGCACATACCCACATAAATACAGTGAACACTTTGCATGCACATGTGTAGTTGGGTATAAATTCCCACACATATTTACTGGGTGCATATTTTTATTCCCACAAGTATGTAAAAAACCTTACAAATAAAGTATTGATGATATGGAATTTATGAGTTTGGGAAAGAGAATATGAAGCAGAACAGAGGTAGATGTACAATCAGAACAGTCTTCCATCTTCGCCCAAACATTAGAGGACGAAAACCTAGTAGAGTGCTAAATGTTTTTGCTTCATGCTATACATGACATGATCAACTCCAGCTCATTCTGTGAATCCCTGAGGTCCCACATCCTTTAATGTGTATTTTTCCAGTCTCAAGGAAAGGGTTATTTCATCATAGACCTGAAGCAGCCTATGGGACCTCAGTACCTTAGGCTCTGAGAAGCCTGTAGCTGAGAATAGCAAGCAGATCCTACTCACCATCTGATGCAGTGCTGTCTGTATCTGTAGGGAGAGAGATGAACCCTGATGAATAAATATGAAGATAACCTGCACCTCTGCTACCCTTCCCATTCCCCATATGGTTCTACTGAAGAGAAGGATAGGGGAGAAAAAAATCTCAGATTTTCAAAAGAAGCCTCTGGGCCATTGTGTTTTTTTCTATGTGCTCATGCATGTGATGGTTTGTGTGTTGTCAGTACATGTGTGTATTTGTTTCTGTATGTGTGCATGTAACTATCTCTCTTTGTGTGCCACCATCTGAATGTGTGCATACGCATTAGTGTGTAGGTGCTGTGTGTGTGTGTGTGTGTGTGTGTGTGTGTGTGTGTGTGTGTGTGTGTGTGTGTGTGTGTGTGTGGGCGGCACTGTGTAGGAGTGTGCAGTAGCTTTTTGACAGAGCCTCTAGTAGCATGTATTTGTGAATCTTTTGTTTTATTCTCCATCTTCTTTTCAGCACTGCAGTAATCACACCTAGCAGTGCCACTCAAGTGCTGCTTCCCTTGAATGAAGAGAAACAAAAAAGGCTCTTAAAAAGACTCATTTTCACCGGTCATCCTGCATCTGTCCTCAATCAATGATGAGCAGTTTGTCTACAAAGATCATTAAAAAAAAAAAAAGATCATTTACATTATAATAATAAGCAGGACAAAGTCTCCTGTCTTTTGCCACCATAAATACATGTAACAAGCAAGACCAGCTTGGAAACCAACAATCACAAATATAAAACTGGAACCTGTTGCATAAGTGAAATGTGTTTTGAATATGTAAATACTTTGATTTTAGCAGTGGCTTGTGCACTTCCCGGGCACAGCTCTTGTTCTGGCTGAGTAGGAAAGAAGTGTGGGTGGGGGATCAATCTATTCAGGGCCAAATTGTACCTTGTTTTGACTATCAGCAGGTCTACAGTCACAATGGGAATGAAGCAGAACAAAGTGCTATGAAGTGCTTTACAGGAAGGAGAAAAGACGAAGACAGACTAAAAGAATAAAAGAGGCAGAGACATATGTAAAAACAAGGACACTCAAAATTAAAATGCTTGGTTCAAAACATGAATACTGTTTTATTAATTTTCTGTTAATTTCATTTTTAGATCAGATTTTCTGAAAAAAAAAAAAAAAAAAACACAGCAAGTTTGTGGAACACTAGCTAATTTCCACTTAACTGATCCCATTAGACAAAATCTAACTGTTTATTAATTCAAATAGATATAATTTATCCAACATGGTTGTAGTCTAATTTCTGGACACAATAAACTATACAATACTGTTTACATGATTGTCCCACAATTCAACTGAAATGTAGGGGGAAAAATTATGCAGAGCAGAAATACAATTTTTACCAGCTATTTTTGATTTTTTCAAAATTGAAACTGAGTTGGGGGTGGTTTTTTGGGAGAAACAAAATAAAACATCAACCCTGAATTGCTGAGAAAGCAGCGAATGTTGCAAAAAGCAGTTTATGAATGCAGCAGGATCAGAGAGCGACATACATTGCCCCATGTAGAGAGATGTGAAGTAAATGATGTGTTGTGTAATAATGGAGGTATTTCTGCCTCATTTGTGCTGCCAAAACTCACAGGATCTCACAGCTTCTCACAGCTTCCACTGTTAATGCTTTAGATCTCCGCACCATCTTATAACACTGCCACTACATAATACCAAAAACAATAATTTATAGGCAAATGTGTGTGTATAGTCAGCCTTGTGCCTATAAGGCTTGTGCAGATATGTACCAGGGATGATACTGAACATGGAGAAGAGTGCTCAAGAGGTCAAAGAAATATGAGACTCCAAACAAAATATGTAAAGGGAAAAGAAAATTGACGCCTCAGAGAAGCTGTGAAAACATGCTCTTTTAAAGCCAGAGAACACTGAATTAGTGAGCTCAAGGTCTTTCATACAGAGTGGCCTTATGACTGCGTAGGTGGCTGGGCTGAGCAGCATTGCATTGGTAGGCAGGGGAGAGATATATTGACAGCAGGAATGCTGTAGATCGTCAATTACCAGGACTTCTGTACTGACAGTTCCTCCTCTAGCGCTTAGCCAAAGGTCCTCTGAGTTCATTTCACCTACTCTGTCACCTATCCCTCCACCCTCACAATAATCCTCTCCATGGGGGGACACTGCAGACTGGGTGTGTCACACAGAGATGTGAGCAGTTATTTAGTGTATTACACTGTCAGCTACTGATTTCTTTAAGCAGAGCTAGTCTGAGTAATGGCCACACTTGATGATTTGTCAAGGTTTGGGGTAGGATGTGATGCAGAGCGACATGCTAAGTGGGCAAAATGAAAGGAAACTCCCCTGTGATAATGCAGCAACCACATTAATTATTTATGATACTATTGTTTCTTTAAATTCATGAACTTTGGGCATCAGAAATGTGTTTGTTTTTTCTTTTAGATAACTTATGAACTCTTGTCTCACAGTTGATAACAGCTGGGACTACAGATATCTTACTTAATTAGACAATGGTTTTACATTAAAGGACATCGTTTAGCCATGTGTATGTGTAGTTTGCTTCAACAGCAACGTATGAAAGGCTGTTGAGGATGTGGAAATATAAAATGCTAAAAGGTTTATTTATTTGCTCTGCTTGTGATTCTCATTGTTCAGAAATGCAGTGCTAGTGGAGATGGTGACGGCTGGTGTGTGGATTGCTAGATTTAGGGAAGAGTCAGTCATGAGTTTTTTACTGCTTATTTTCTCTCCTTCTCCACTACTACTTGTCTTCTACCAGTGGTGATCCAGAACTTCTCAAACCATTTTTCCAGACAAACCCACTGTCCATGCATATGCTCAGTATGTCCCGGACATATTCCAGATGGGCTACGTACTCTGCCTGCCTTTGGTCCTCCATGTGCCAGAACCACTCTAATCTTTATCAGGGCTTCAATATGCTTCAGACAATGTAGTTGTCTGATCATCTATCAAGGTCTGAAAACCTATCTCCGTCACACCTTTCTGAATTCAGAACTTGGAGGACTGTGCTCCACAAGTTTAGTAACTAAAAGCAACAATCCAACAAGCATGCCCACATCATGAAGGGCTTGGCCAGGTGTGCTGAGCAGCAAAACTAGGTTGGATTTGAACTTCTCTGAAGCTCTCTTTTTTCATTCTTCACACAACTACTTCACTCACTTTTCTTGCATACGGCCACTTGCAACATAATTAATGTCGCCAAGGTGAGATTGTCTGAATGTGCGGGCCTTCATCCCTATTTAAACAATTCATTGCGTCAAGACACAAAAAATACAGAACTTTTGAAGAAAGGTCAGAGAGACAGAGGGATGCATCCAGGAGATTAGATGGTCAGATGACCCATCAGACAACCAAAGATGCACACTTAAACTCACTCACATGGTTAGCCTGATGCTTCCAGTGCTTCCAAAAACAAAGTAAATGGCAGCACTGAGGTGAAGTTGTGGAAAAATGCATAATCTTATGGGTAATGGGTAATTGAACAGTAGTGGAGTTGTTGTGTGTTTGTTGTTGTTTGGTACAAGTTGATGATATTTACTATTCATTTGTGGTATCTCAGGTATATCTGTGGGTAAGCAGTTGGGCCATAGGATTTGGCCATTCTTTCGGTTTGTGTCAGTAGTCTAAGCGTGTGTGTGTGTGTGTGTGTGTGTGTGTGTGTGTGTGTGTGTGTGTGTGTGAGTTCACATACTGTGGATTCCTGGCGTGCAGGTTGCATGTGGGAGCAAAGAGAAAGCACCTGGCTGAGAGGTGAGTCACAGACGCAGGTAATCGCTCTGACATTTAATTCTAATAAAATACGGGAAGATAATGGTACCTACTGGCATTAGTAGCCATGCACATACACACACAACTGCACTGAAAAAACATGAACACTAATACACACACACACACACACACACACACACACACACACACACACACACACGCACACACACACTTACACACACACACACACACACACACACACACACACACAGACATAAAAAGCCCTCCTCAACACTTACCACTCTAAAACCTGTGCTTAAGACCCTGACTCATGCACATTAAGGCAGAGAATGCGGAGGAGGGAGAAGTGTATTGAGGCCCCAGACAAGATGACAGTCAAAAGGACATTTACACAGCCAAACAGTGCCAGTGCTAACAGGAGGCAGACGGCGGGGATGAAGGAAGAAGGATGGAGAGGGTAAAGAGGTGACTAATGCAGGAGTTGCTGATTAGCTTACTTGAAAACACAGTCTGATAGTTAGAGAGAAATGGAAAGTGAGTTTATAGTTTCTGGATCTGAGTACATTGAAAACTCTCAAATGAACTATTTCACTTTGGAGGAAAAGGGGAAATTTGTCACTTGTAATATTGTAGTTAAAGAAGGAGTGGGCAGTTTCAGAAGGTGAAACATTTCCAGTCGGTCTCTGATTGCTATTGAATTTATTCGAAAAGGTGAAGGGTAAAATGCAGTAAATTAAAGCGGGGTTTTCTCAGTTGCCAGTTTGTGTTCTTGCATGTACAATAATAATACACTCATGCGTGTGTGTGTGTGTGTGTGTGTGTGTGTGTGTGTGTGTGTGTGTGTGTGTGTGCAAGTGCACAGCTCATCAACATGTATAAGGTCACATTTGATGTCACTGTGCTTCCCCACAGTGAAAGGGTTGACTGCTGATTGTGGTTTGTCTGACTCACTGTGGTTTCCCTCTATCTCTATCAGATATAGCCATGTGTATATGTGAGCATGTGTGTGTGTGAGAGAGAGAGAGAAAGAGACAAAGAAAGGGAGAGATAGCACAAAATGTAAAAAGGAGTGAGAGACTTTTCAGTTTTGCGATGTGAGTCAGATGTGGTGTGGACTGCTTCCTCAGTCATAAATGGTAGGGTAAATGTTAGGACACTGGATCACCCTTTGCACCATCGAGATAACATCTCCATCGCTCCTTGGTTTTGCTTCTGAGATTTTTTTTTCTTGTGCCCACACACCAAATAAGGCAGAGTACAACAGCCCTCATTTATTTAACCCCTCAGACTTTTGATGTTTTTGACACACTGTGAAACGCCCATGTGGTTTTGGGAAATTCTGTCTTTGAATTTCTCACTCTTTTGTTCTGCCCCCCCCCCCCCCCCCC